>CM060845.1:88805000-89237500 GCA_030762175.1 Metallyticus violacea
TAGAAACCATATTCATTAGGGGTTGCTTTCAGAGATTATAATTTTTATATGCCGCTAATATATATATTAGAAATGAGTTTCTTGTAAATTTAATTATAGGATTAGCGGCACATTTTATTTTGGTGATTGTTCTGTTTGATTTTTAAAAAGTAGAATTAAAACTGTATACAATTCCGTTTTGAATAGCAAGAGGTTTACTTATACTTTAGGGTTTTTTATTTGTATGAGAATAGGTGTCTATACGAGCGCGGATCTCCATAATATACAAGATATTAGTGTAGTTATTACTTCGTCTACTTATTATTAGATCAACATGCATCATAAATATGAATATATTAGAAATACGAACCTTCCGGATGCAAAACCTCTATTTTATTGGTTTTATAACCATTTAAACACGACATAAGAAATAACACAAACAAAAAAAATGTAGTAGGTGCTCTAATTTCGGTCTCCAAAAGTCCTTGGTTGTCCTTAAAAATTATTAAATATATTTTTCCAAAATCAATGCAATAGTGCACACTGTAAATTTTTATATTACTGTGTTCAAATCACTCTCTATTACCAGATTTAATGGTGCGTGGTGAGCTATCTTCTAACAGCTGGAGGCAGCATTAATTGGACCTAAATAAATACCGAGGATGCCAAAAAACGTATACACAACTTCACAGTAGATATATATTTAATATATTTCAAAGTCGAACCGAAAATCAACAGTAATGTGTAGTGTGATGTTCTGTAAACAGATGTGACTCACATTACGTTATACTAGCGTGGCTACAACAAAATGGAGCCAAGATTATCATTTGAGCAGCGGAAAACAATTTTGAAAACCGAGAATGTTGTTGAAGTTTAAAGACAATGGAGACGTGCGTACAGAACGGAACCGCCAACGCGAGTAACAATTACACGCATTCGAGACAAATTTGAGACTCGTGGTACCGTATGCGATGTTCACAAGGGCAGATCTGGGAGACTTCGAACTTCAATAAGCCCCGCGCACTGGATTTAAGGCACTATCCTTGAGTTTCCACCGCGTTCTCCGGATCTAACTCCGTTGGACCTTTACCTTTGGGGAACTCTTACAGATGTTGTATACCGTAGAAAACCAGCTACACTGGCAGCACTTCGAGAAGAAATTGAAACGGCATGTGCGGCAATCGCTAAGGACACTTTCGCAAACGTTGCTCAATCAGCAGTTCAACGTACTCCGAAGTGTACCGACGTCGATGGTGAACATTTTCAGCAACTGTTGTAGATGATTGGTGTTCATCTTTTTCTATTTATGTAAATTCGGTTTTGTTATGTTAACACGGTTTTTTCTTTGTTTGAAGTGTGTATACATTACATTTTTTGCCACCCTCTGGATGGAAACTGAATCTGCAAGCATGTTTTTCTATATACTGACATTGAAATCGTTCTCATTGGCAATGCGAAAAAGTTCATCCGGGGAAAAAGACACTTCCTCACTTCCTCAGTGCTACTGGAGAGAACAAAAGAATACTTTTGCTGACGTCTGTTACAAAATGCTATACTTTGATCAAAATCATTCTCAAGACATTGCCTGTCCACTGTGAACGGAAAAGTCATAGCTTATTAAGTATGTGCCTGAATTTTATATTATACTACATCCGTATCCGGAAACGGTCCTTAGCTAATTCGGACATGTTGGTTTTCTATCTACTTGTAAAATTGACCATCACGTAGTGTTGTGATAGAATGGCAGGCTTTATGTGCATAATTCCTGTACCTTGATTTGATAATTTTTCAAAATGTGGTAACACTGCAAGAAATTCTTGAGTCAATTATATATCTGTCTCATCAGTGATCTTGTGAAACTTTATAAGTAAGTTCATGGTAGTTACCTAACCTTATGGAACATACTGCCCCCGTGTTTATAATGGTTATATTGTGCAGTTAAGCTTTTTATCACTGAGTAACCATTTTTAGGTTTAACTATTTATTTTAGCCTTTAATAGGATGTTGATTGAAAAGTACAATCAACACTCTTACAACTATATAAAGTTGAATTAATATACATGTTGACACATTATGTAATACATAACAAAGTATACTTTTGGGAATTAATTTTTACTAGCATATATATAGAGAAGGGAAGAGACCACCACACTAGGACCCATTGTTACAAAGATAGGTAATAACGAACTACAAATATGTTTAGCACTTTGTTGTTAACAGTTCTCTCAAACCTCCTAAGATCAAATTATTATTATTATTATTATTATTATTATTATTATTATTATTATTATTATTTCATGTAATTTCTAAAATAAAAATAGCAATCCAATTTTATTTGTGTTATTAGGGGTATTTTCACTCTATGTGAATCACTCTTTTTTGTGTGCTTTTAGGTCATTATTTTGTATTGGCCATTTGAAGTTCTGAAGTTCTATTTAACTTTTATTTTCACTACTTATTTTAAATTAAGTAGATAACTGATTTCTGTTGACATGTTTGATTTATTTTTTATTAATTTTTAGATTTAATGGGATTCACACAGATGAATCCAATGGGCATGAACGGAAAAGAAAAAAACAGATTGGAACATAAAAATACGGGCGCCAGTTTCGTATGTAAAATTATTTTAACTAGCGATGTTGATATCCTGAGCCCATTTCTGTGTGAAAAATACATTAAATTCTTTGTATTTAATCCGCGAATAAGTGACATTGAAATCGCAGTGTAATACCATAATATAGTATGAAGAAGGTCTACCGACTGTACTTCTCTGTCCTCAATAACAACAACAACAACAACAACAACAATAATAATAATAATAATAATAATAAACAATTTTAAATTCCCACAGCTCCACTTTCCGCATTTACTTTAGTATCTTAATAAATGTGGAGTTCTTCAGAGGAATATATTAAAGAGCGTGACAACTATTAAATCTCATTAAGCAGGTACCGCCACGGGTGGTAAGGCGCGGATTCGTGAGCGGGAGGTCTGGGGTTCGAATTCCTTCAGAAACCTCCTCCCTCACTGAGGCTTTTTCCAGGTTTTCCTCAGTGCTCATAACTGGCAAATTCCGGGGAGTACCCTAAACTTAGGCCTGGAACATTTCCTTCCTTAAAAAAATCCATTCCCAATTTATCATTTCATTTCATGTATCAGCAATGCTCACCACCTGTGGTGCCTCAATAGTAAAAACGGGCGCTAACGCCATTAATAAAACCATTAAGCAGGTAGTGATGTAAAGGATGAATTGTAACTAACCTAAAAAAAAAAAAAAAAAAAAAAAAAAACATAGTCTCTAAGGTCCCGGTTACAGCAATGAAATCTACTCGAATATGCCAAGGTTTCCTGATGTTCTTTCACATCGGAAAATTCAATGCTTTTCTGTAAATAACTCATGACGCTTTTGTATGAAACAGAATTCACTTACATGTCCGAAAATGACGTAAGTGTATAAATTCTTACAACCGAATTTTGAATGTGACGCTACTGCATAATGGGAATAAATAGACATCCGTTTCCTTGATGTACTCTACAGTAGTGAAGAAACGTTTAGTGTAATCTCACACTCTTCACAGGGACCAATTATGCAAACTATAGGTGATATCTGCACACATCTTAAAACTGTGGTTTTACTTCTCCACTTGCAGAATGGTCACGCAAAGTATGTTGCTCAGTGAGTCAGGGGCGCTGTAAATGTTTCATATGTTAAGGAAAATTAATGTAGAGCTACCATCCTTGATGGAAACATCTGGCGCTGATGAGAACGCTCGTGAGATGTGGAAGACACTTTTCAAACATATGGAACATTTTTCCCGTTATGGGTGAATCCAAAGTCACTGAATAAGCAATCAGAAGGTCTCATAATAGAGAAATGCTGAGGGATGAATAATTGAAAACAAGATTGAATTCTTTATCGTTCGCATCACGGCAATAACTTCCTGTTCTCTGTGACGGCTTTCGTGGAAGTAAAAAGAATCCAACTACATTGAACTTTGCTCCCGGATACCACTTAAGTTTCACTTCCTTGATGTTGGAAGTTACTTCCTGGATTGGCAACGAGCAGAGACTTACGTATGATGGAAAAATAATATCAAGGAGAGGGGATTCTGTTATGTTTGGATTTTGTGGAAAGTGCTCTCTACAATCGAAAGTGAACGAAGGCACTTTTTCAAATGCAAAGGCGGTTGGATTTAAGTTTCTTTTATTATGGAAAGGATACACCTATATGGAATGTTGAAGCTTTTGTTAAATTATGCATATCACTTGATTTTATTTGCCTGCCCCGGTTCTACAAATCTCCACTCTGCGTGTAGCGTTCGATACACTGTATAGTATTCCAATATAGCCTTCAAAGGCAACTGTTCTACATGTATACGGGTGTACAGGTTAGTTATATTTTGTCACATTTCCCGTTTATGAATAGACTATTCTAAACTCACGTATGCATATCTCCTAACAAAAAGTTAACTTGCACAATGTACTCTTACGAGGGTAGGTCCAAAGTCTCCGGCCTTGCCGATAAGAATTATTGCCTTCACAAAAGCTTTATCTGGTGTCACATCTTATCTACTAGGTAAATAATTGCAGCTGTAACCTCCGTTCCGATGTGTTCATTTGTTCAGATATAGTTGCATAAAGAAGACTATGTGTAGATTGTGACATGTTCAAAATGGAGTATCGAGTTGTTATTAAGTTCTTCACAAAAGAAGGAAGGACTTACTTCTAATGAAATTAAACAGCCATTGGACCGAGTACATGGGGAACCAACCCCTTCATATTCTACCGTAAAGAATGGGTCAAACTTTTTCGAAAGGGTCGAGAAAGCATTGAAGACGAAGAGGTACAGGTCATCCGTTGAAACAACGCTCTTGAGGAAGGAAAAATTATGGAAGAACGGCGAGGTTACACAATAGAAGCAAGGTTGGACCTTTTTAAAAGAACAGTTCTTTATTATTCATGATATTTAAACATGAATAAGGTTGCTGCAAGATGGGTGTTAGACTTCTTTTCTCAGGCCAAAAGTAGCCACGAGTCATCTGTTGTCAGGCAGTTTTGGAACTCTGCTGTAGCAACGAGAAAGAACTTCTGCAAACCATTGTTGCAGAAGATGAAACTATGGTCCTCTACTATGATCCCATGTCCAAAACAGAATCAATGCAGTGGCGGAAACCTAGCGAAGCACCGCCTCTAAAGACCAAGGTCGCTCAGTCAATCAAGAAGATCATGGCCATAATCTTTTGGGATTGTGAAGGAATACTCTTCATTGACTTCAAGAACAGGAACGTCACAGTAAATGGGGAGTACTATGCTGACCTTCTGCACAGACTGCGTGCTTCCATCAAAGAGAAAAGGCGAGGAAAGTTGAGTGGTGGTGTGTGTCTTCTTCTCGACAACGGGCCTGTGCACACTGCTCTTGTTGCAAAGGAAGCTGTGAAGAAATGTGGTTTCAAGGAGGTGGACCCCTCTACCCTAAAGCACAGATCATGCTTCCACCACCGACTATTTCCTCTTCTCAAAACTCAACCTTCGAGGAAGGAAGTTTAAGTGTGACGAAGAAATGATGGATGCTATTTATGCTCCTTTTGCAGACAAGACTTCTGATTATTTGGTGGGGGGGATTTAAATGTTGCAGAAAAGACTTGACTACTTGGGGGGGGGGTAAATGTTATTTCAAATATGTGAAGTGTATTGCAATAAAAGGTAACTATATTGAAAAATGAAATATAGTTTTTGTCTTAACATACCTAGAAAATGATTAGGCCGGAAACTTAAGAGCCTGCCCTCTATGTACTATAAACCAAGATTGTCTACTAAACACATAGTAACAGATTTCCCCTTCTAAGGCAAATATTGAAAACTACACGCTATACCTGCAGACTTCTATAGAGCACTCGGAAATCAGAAAAACAAAAAATACCATACAATTCGTGAAATTTACTGGTCTTGTTAATTTGGTTCATATACGGACGCTCTTTAACGTCTTAGGTCATGGGCGTCCCATTCAATCCAGGGTATGAAACGTGAGTTAGGAATTCTACTGGGGAAAAAAAGTATACTGTTTTATTGTTTCTTGCCTCTTTTCGGTCGTCCTCGAGTCCTGTCCTACGCAAGGGTCCCACATGGTGGTTATCCGCTCTCATTTGTCCTGCTGTTGCCTTGCCCCATTTCCATTTAATCATTGCAGTTTTGTTGAGGATGCTTTCTGAATCTGTGATTTCCTGCAGTCTAGTGTTGGAGATCTTCTCTCTCAGGCTATACTAGGATATTCCTCTCCACTTTCCTTTGACACATTGCTATGTTCTGCCGCTGTCTGTCGGAAAACAGCGATAACATGTTATTAAAAAGAGAATGCATGGCCTATAGGCTCCTTAACTCCTGCTATGATGGATGTGTTTGATATTCTGGTTAAATGATAGCATAATTATTTGATTCATTGATCAATTGAAAGTGTAGGCATTTTTATTCTTAAAAATATTAAGATCCTTTATCGTATATGGATATTTGCCAATATTGCTTAAACTAGAATTTAAAAACGCCCTGTAATATTTTCAGATAGCGGTGTATTGGGTATAATAAAAGCTGACTTGCTGACAGAGTGCCGAAATGGCCAGGTTCATTATTGATTCACCCGATCTGCATAAATTTTAGACCGCTGTTTTCGTATGCTAAGCAGTTTTTGCTTGCCCGAATAATTTCGGGCGGTTAGAATTTCAAATGTTGGCCTAAAGGGATCCCTATGCGTGGCATCATTAATTTCTTGTCCTAGTGAGAGGAAGGAAGGAAGGAAGCCTTTGAGAAATGCTTCCAGTGACACTAATAGATCTCGGAGTGCTGAATATGAGTTGTTCCTTTTTACTGTCCAGATAACCTATGGAGGAGATGGTTATTTGTCTCTGCCAGAGTCTCATGCCGGAAGTGCACTGGTTGACCACCTGCAAAACGGCCTCTCAATAGAATCTCAATCCTCACATGGAAGTTTCTCGTACCTACGAACACTATTCTGAAATTACAAGTCCATGCATTAAATATTGAAAATGAAACACAGAAGTCAAAAGTATACTATCTATTTTATTTTCAGTATATTTTAAGAGTACTCTAAGCTGGTGTATTACTGCACCGCTAAGGTGAATACGTTTATCGAAAATATTAATAATAAATAAATAAATGCAGTGTTAAATATAGTTTAAATCAGAGTCTACACACCTGGGAGAACTAGGATTGCAGCCGCTAAAACAAACTATTCAGCCAGAGATATCCCAGGACTAAGAAGAACCAAAGCCAATGAAGAAATTCTTGAGAGGAAGGCGAGGCAGACTTTTTTGCGAAGGAAGTGAATGGTGGTAAGGGACGTTGCTATTTGTGTACGAGCAAGTATTGGTCTAAGAAATAGAAATACAACGTAGTAAAAATATAATTTGTGGCAATTGTCAAAGAAAGAGAACAACGATTAGTGAAAATATAGAGAAAGTTTTAAAGAGGGTGGCGAGTGATGGAGACTGTACCATAAAGATTAATTTTTGATATTACCCTAAAACTATTCCTATTGTTAGTTTAAGTATGAATGATTTATTTGCACAAATGTTCGATTTAAAAATACCTAAGTTGCATTAGTACACAAACTACTAATTCATTATAAATATGTAATGTGATTAATGAAAACAAATGTTAAACAAGGTTAAATATTATCTAGCATGGCGTTGTATAATATTTGATCTTAAAATAAATGTGTTATAAAAATTGCTCAGACATATTATTTTTATTGGTGGTCATAAGGATAGTATAAGTTCTGTAATATGGGTTGGTATTGTTACGGTTAACTTAGTTTAGAGATGAAAGGAAGCCTATCGGATAAGAAAAATATTCCATGTGCATTTATTTCCCAAACAAACACGTTTTTCACAAACCCATTCACAAGATATGCATCAGTTTTAGTCATAACACACACAATATTTGAATAGCTATTTGCGTTGAGAAACGCAGGACTTGCTTGATGGACAAGCCTACTTATAAATATTTTAGGGAATTTCAAAATGGTAGTTAATGTCTCCCATTTCTTCCCCAAAAACGTTTCTCTTTTCTTGCGATACTCATCTTTGACGACACTGACAGCTTCTGAATGTACACTACCGCTCATTAATTTCAATGATCATATAGCATCTTGATATTTTTATTTAACCAGCACCGAAATATTAGGTCAAAATATAATAATGGAGGCAAAATGTATTCACTACAAAGAACAAATTATATTATATTTTCATCGAAATATTCATCTTGCCATCAATAACTTCACAAGAAAATTCTAGGTATTTGATATGTAAGTTATTGGAAGTATCCTGAACCTCTATTCTTCTGTATTTATTGGATAACTCCCCAGATATGGTCTAAGATGTTAAGGTAACCAGAAAGTTTAACTCTAGCAAATAATGCAGAAATATACATTTTGAACCGCAATTTTTTTACGCCCGTATTTAATACTGAGGCACCACAAGCAATGGATACTGATAATACATGAGATGAAATGATACATTGGGAAAGGATTTATTTAAGGAAGGAAACGTTCCAGACCTAAGTTTAGCGTCCCTCCCCGGCATTTCCCATTTATGAGGATTGAGAAAAACGTGGAAAAAACCTCAGTCAGAGAGGAAGATCCTGGCGGGATCCAAACCCCAGACCTCCCGCTCACAAGTCGGCGCCTTAACGACCTCGGCCACTCCTGGCGGTGAACTGTATTTCAGAAATTTATTAAGCTATCAATATGAATTTTTAAGAGGTAATAAGAATATTTAACTAAAGGCACTCTGTAAAATTTAATTCTCAAATGTACATAATAAGTTTCTTAAACCAAAATAACTTTTATTTCCCGATAACTTAAAATTTTGATATAAATGTGCATTTTTCTCAGCTGGATCCAAACTTATTGAAAATTTGCACACACATAATGTACGCAAATGTGCAGTGTGATAACTAGAAGTATTATCAACTAATATCACTATTAGTTGATTAAAATAAATACCAATAACAAATAAAAAAATTTTTTAGTTTGAAAATTAACTTCTTTTTAAGCCACTGGCATTGATATATTACTCTAGTACCCAATATAGCATATTGTCTGCAGTTTCAGTACAAAAATCCTTCCAATTCCGCCAATAGTTTACACGAAAAATATATGATTATGTCACAGTTTTTTCAGTTTTTTATAAAGATTTTATTTTGGTTTAAAAACTTTTTTAAAATATTAAAGAATGAAAATTTGCAGAGCATCTTTATTCAAGTTTTCTTAATATGGAATAAAAATTTAAATTTGAGATTCTTAAAACTTTTTGATACAGTGTAAACTGTATATTGTAGCATTATTTGCTAGAATTACGCTTCCTGTTTACCTTGAATGAACTTTCTGGACACCTCTATCCAATTTGTAGGATAACAATACTGGAGTTGCAGCCCGAATGTTGGTACAGTTAAACCATATCTTTCAGCACCGTATTATTATATTTTAATGCAAGTACTTCATGCAATATTCGGATAGATCTTACATTTATTATCTTGCTGCAAAGTAAAAAATCTTTGGCTACAAGAGCAATCCAGGCGGCATAACACCGAAGAATTTTTATATTGGTACCAACTCAGGCTTTCTTTAATTTTCACAACGTCCCCAGAAACAATTTCACAGCTATAATAGCAGTTAACAGAAGAGTGATGGTAATCCTACTCTCTTTGCGGGCACATATTCTTCTCTTGGTGCCAAAGCGCGCACATATGGCTTATTTGAAAAATATTTATATCATTCAGGT
The DNA here is from genome assembly GCA_030762175.1 of Metallyticus violacea. Classification (NCBI taxonomy): domain Eukaryota; kingdom Metazoa; phylum Arthropoda; class Insecta; order Mantodea; family Metallyticidae; genus Metallyticus; species Metallyticus violacea. The sequence goes on from CM060845.1 coordinate 88,814,774, forward strand.
GTCCAGACGTTATGTAGTCTATCCCATTGGCGACATTTCTTTATGTACATCTTTTAGCAATGAGTTCTTTACTGCCATATGCCTTTCAATCAGCTTCTGAAAGTCCCTACTGCAACAGATACAATCTCTTTTTCATTTCCACTAGTTCTGCACATGTGTGGTGCAGTTTTAAACATGTTCTTTTTATTGGTAACTCCAGTATATTTATTATTATTATTTTGGTAATATGGAGAGAGGTTATGTTAATATGATGCTCTGTTTGGCGGCAAAGATATATTGTCTCATACAATAGACAGTGACATTTATTTCAGCAATCTAACTATTGCTTACGAGGGTTAAGTCCATAAGTTTCCGGCCCAACCAATTTCTAGGTATGATAAAGACAAAAACTATATATAACTTTTCAATATAGTTACCCATTATAGCAATACACTTCTTACATCTTTGAATTAACATTTCAATCTCCACCCTTACCAAAAATATAATCGGAAGTTTTGTCTGCTAAATGGCCATAAACAGCATGCATCATTTCTTCTTCACACTTCAATGTCGTTCCTTGAAGGTCCTTCTTGAGTTTTGAGAAGAGGAAATAGTCACTGGAAGCTAGATCTGATCCTCTACTGTGAACCCTTGTCCAAAAGAGAATCAATAAATTGGCGTAAACCTGGCGAAGCACCTCCTCTAAAGGCCAAGGTCACTCAGTCAACCAAGAAGATCATGGCCACAATCTTTTGGGACTGTGACGGAATACTCTTCATTGACTTCAAGGGGAGGAACGCCACAGTAAATGGGGAGTACTATGCTGGCCTACTGCACAGACTACGTGCTTCCATCAAAGAGGAAAGGCAGGAAAGTGAGTGGTGGTGTGCACCTTTTTCAGGACAACGCGCCTGTGCACTCAGCTCTTGTTGCAAAGGAAGCAGTGAAGAAATGTGGGTTCAAGGAGATAGACCATCCACCCTACAGCCCAGATCTAGCTCCCAGTGACATTGTCCTCTTCTCAAAACTCAAGAGGGACTTTCGAGGAAGGAAAATTTAAGTGTGGCGAAGAAGTGATGGATGATTTTTATGCTCATTTTGCAGACAAGACTTCCGATTATTTGGGGGGGGGGATTGAAATGTTAATTGAAAGATATGAGAAGTGTATTGCAATAAAGAGTAACTATATTGAAAAGTGAAACAAAGTTTTTTATCTTTATCATACCTAGAAAAGGGTTAAGTAGGAAACTTATAACCCTACCCTCGTACAATAAAAATAGCTGAAAGCGTATACATTTCTCAAATTCTGCAAGCAGAATTGCACAGTCATCAGCAAATAATGAAGTGTACCAGGTAGAACGAAGGGAAAAATGTGAAAGAAAGATAATGGGTCACAGGGGAATGAGAAAACTAAAGCAAATTAGGTATTAAAGCACCGCGCATTAAGAAGCGTTGAACTAACGAATGGGTTAACTGGAGAAAGCATTGTTGTTTCTGTTAGAACAATTAGAGAACATTCTATGAACTTTGAATAAAATAATGAAAACCTCATAAGAAGCTAAATTCACAGCTTACATTTCAAGGAAGAGACTGCAATAGGCAAAGACTGCAGTAGACTTAAATACGTTAATACGGTATTCACTTTTCCTGTTTTTTAGCATTGCAAAATAGTTCCTTAACTGTAGAAAAAGACCTTCAAATCCTTAATCATACTCTTTATCCTTAATCATACTTTAACTTATGGATGGTATATGAGCTTTAATTATACCTTGAACTGCACATCAACAGAGGAAAAAAAAAAAAAAATAACGCAGTTTGAACAACTTCCAACATACCATCAACCGAGTGCAAAATGAAGAAGATACCACACATTGTTGGTTCTATGCTCTATACAAAATCGTTGTCCATTGCTGACAGGTCCAAGAAAAAAATTATTGTTACGTAAAATGAATATTACATATTTAATATTTTTATTTTTAACGATTATTAAGAACAAAATGTTAAACTTTTCTTAAATATATGAATGAATAAAAAAAAAGCATTAAGACATTTAGTTTTATTCAAATGACTTTCGTGAGAATGTTTTACTTTTATAATTCCTATTACAGATAATAAAATCCTTTATATGTGCATATTGAAACAAAATGGGCATTCTAAACTTCCGATGCCTAACTAGTTGATACGCGTGAACTACCGTGGTCTAAAGTAGCTTGATATTGAAAGTGACATTAATTGCCCGTAACTACTCGCCGTATACACCATATTAACAAGGTCATATTGTCAATCTCTCTTACTAAAACATCTGCCGCTCATAAAGAGTATGTTTTTTTTTTCAATTTTAAATACCAGATTGATGTGCAGAAAAATTGTAAAATGTAGTTAGAATCGTTATGAACATATTTAGCACAAATGCACAGATAAAACCCGAAAGCATGGTAAATGCTCGATACAAATTAATATCTTGTAGTAAATTTCGTGCACGGAGACAAAATCATAGCAGAATAGTTTATTAATTTTAGAATCATTTTCTAATTATAGATAGTTATACCTGATCTGCTCAATACAGAGTGTTAATGAACTACACCGAAATAATTTCAGAGAGTGTAGAGATGTATATGATAGGCAATGTAGCCACCACTAAACATATAGCAGTTTTATGATTTTAAACATTTTTGCATCAGTTGCTGATAAGTCGTTGTTAAAGCCAAACCGAGTGAAAAATTGTTTCGAATGCAAAACTGCCTTGCCAACATAGAAATGTCGATTTTCCGCACTCACTATCAGCATTTTCAAGATATAGTGTCCTAAAACTCCCTCAAATCTTGAAATAATACTTTAACAGTGCGACACTGAACATCTATTAGTACCTTGCATTGTCACCTGCCCTAGAGGGAGCTCTTTAACTGCTTGTGTGGGGTAACGCATAACGCAAAAATTGATGTTCCGCAGGCCGCCGATTCAAATCTTGTTATGCCGTTTAACTTTTCTTATTTAATATGAAGTACTGCGATATGCACACTAAAGAATTATGAATGAAATTTACTTAATGCTTTCAAGTTTTATTCTCTTTCTCAACAATGAATGTATTACCAACATACAATGTCTAATAAGCTTATACTAACATGATACCTAAAACTTCATTTACTTAACACATACTTAGTGCCTTCTTGAATTATATAGCGTACTCTATAGGTATTTCTTTAACTACTTGTGTGGCGTAATACTTAAGGCGGATGTTCCGCATGGCGCGCGTTCAACTCTTACCATGCTGTGAATATTTTTATCTAATATAAAGGGCTGCGATATGCATATTGCAGAATTATGAAGGAAATTTAGATAATCTTTGAATATACGACACAACTCAATAAGATTACACATAATTCTACTTTCTGTAAGCACGGGTTGTAATTATATGAATAGGTATGTTAACATTTGTGCCTAAATTGAAAAACACCTACCTAAAACATTGGCTAAAATTTATATTATTAGGCCCTAGTTAGAAAACGGGGGGAAAAAAGAAAATATGCTTTCGAGGGGGATTTCATTAGCCAGTGCCGTACTGGCGCTTTAGAACTTATAGCCATTGCTTCGAAATTTGAAAGATGGGACATAAGTTATCTATCTCTATCTAGCTTATACAGAAGGTGCTTAAAATTTGTACACACTTCAAGCAATGGAAAAACTGTGTAAACATAATAAAACTGAATTTACACAAACATAAAATGATGAGCACTAATCATCTTAAGCTTTTACAGTTACCACATTGCTCAAAATGCCCACCATCGGCAACGTTTGCGAAAGTGTCCTCAGCGATTGCACCACATGCCGTTTCAATTTATTCTCGAAGTGCTGCCAGTGTAGCTAGTTTTTTTAACAGAATACAACACCCTTAAGAGTTCCCCATAGGTGGAAGTCCAACGGAGTTAGATCCGGAGAACGCGGTGGAAACTCAATCGGACCTCTTCGTCCTATTCAGTGCCTTAGAAGATTGTCATCAAGGTATGCATATACATCTCGGTGATGATGTGGTGGTGCACCATCCTGTTAGAAGTAAAATTCCTCATTTGAATAGACCATATGAACGGAGGATATCATGTTCAGATACACTGGGCCAGTTGATAATCTTGGCTTCATTTGTTCATTGTTGATTTATCTGTCACGTAGAACGCTATCATAATGTATGTAAGTTACATCTGTTTACAGAACATTATACTGCACATTACTGATGTTTTTTGGTCAAACTTTGAAATATATTAAATAGATATCTCTTTGAAAGTGTGTGTACCTTTTTGGCATCCTCGGTATATACGATATCTCTACACTCTTAAATTAGTCGGTGTAGTTAATTAACACTCTGTATGTCTACAAATTATGCTATTAAGAAGTAAATTATACACTGATCTATAAATGACCTTTCTAGTACTCTTTATAAGGCTGCAAAGAATATATAAAAAAAGTTTATTAATTTCTGGTGCTGAATTTTCGCATAAAAATATTCACAGAATAGTTTTGCTTTTCATTTCGTAATAATATCAAGAATTCATATCCAGCTACACACAAACTGAAAATGTATTGGTCATATTCGTTTTAATAAGCTGGTGCTCTCTACAGAAAGGGGGAAACGATCAAAAATCAAAAATAGATGAGAGGGGAAACAAAAGAAAAATGAGAGTGGCATCAGCTGGTGTTGAGGGTAAGATATCTTACAGCTCTATTGGGAACGTTTACTTAAAACGTTGTTGCTATATAGGACACAACAGCTCCTGGGGGAGTATCATCTCCCTTGGGATAGAGACACGGCTTCAAACTTTTAAAAGGCTAATATCGAGCCGATCTGGACCTTTCTTCCCGGTTAGTGCTCCGGGAATGCGATCACAAGCAGCAGGTGTTCCGACACTTAGCATACATGAGGTACCCTCAGGTCCAAAATATTTGAATTGTTAAGTTTACTGTTACTTAAGAGGGTTCTACACCACTAAGGATACTATTATGTGGCTGAACTGAGGTCAGTGGATATTTATGTATGAGGAAACGGACTTTTCCATTGCAATTGTTTTCAGCTGTCTGATTAAAGCTTTTATTGTCCTAGAATAACAATCGAAGAGCTTGAATTCAAACACAGGTATATCCACCCATAGTCGAAAATAAGCTAGCTGTTGGAATGGGATCACGAAAGAGAATTACATATAACTGAATTACTGTTGCAACCAAAACTTTGTTTATCTCACGAAGGTAAAACAATGAACATATTGTTTTCTTTCATAGTCCCCTGTTGCTTTATGATTTCAATTACGTTAGTCTATGGCAGTAACAGAGATATCTATATAGGAAGCATTTTAGGCCGGACACCTTAGTTTCTACTCCTTGTGCATTACAAGTATTCAGAATGCACATCCATCTTTTGTACTTGGACAAAGCAACAACGAGGGAAACTTAAATTAGCCAGCTGATACATGCTCAGGCCAAAATAAAAATGCAACATTTTACATTTATTGTCATGGTGGTTGCATAAGTACTCGTATAAAAATTTACAAGATGTTAAAGGAATATTTATTTCTTGTCATGCCTACCAGCAAACCATATATTTAGACGAGTTAGGGAGATTAAACTGAAAGTGCTAAACTAACTCCTCAGAAATAGAGGAAAATCTGCAGGAAGTTGAGGAAATGAAGAATACTGATTGGAATTGGTATGATATCAAAAACTTATCACAATTCCCACAAACACTAGTAAGTAGAGCCAGAATCACACATAACTAATAGTGATTGAATCACATTGTAAACAAACACATCTACTTTATAAGACTTTAAACTTAAATATATAAAGTAGTTTTATGTTGAATCAAATTATTTGCCAATTTTAAATTCTACATATGATAAAAACTAATGCAAGGTACTGCAAATTATGCCCCTTATCTGGTTTGCCGAAATGAAGGATGAGCTGTGAATAAAAATAGATGAAACACCACTTCTCGTATAGCTGTACGAGGGTAGGTTCATAAGTTTCCGACCTAACCATTTTCTAGGTAAAAACAAACAAAAGACTTACCCAAAAGTAAAACTAAACTTAAAAGCTTCACAGAGGCGTATAATATGATGAACTCTTTCACACTCCTTCACACAGTACCCCGAAACATGGCCATTATATATTGTATGCGTTACACTTTTTTACAGGAGAGCGTCCTGTGAGAAATGCAGTAATTATTTTCAGCTCAAGTGGGTTACATTGAAGCAAGCGTTTTTGCATGGTCTCTTAATGGATATTTTACCATGTCTAATTTCTGGAGTTGAATGTAAGTTTAGAAGTGTTCGACCAGTAGTGAATATCTTCTCTGACTGAACATTTGTATATCCCAAGATCGAATACATTTTGAAGGTGCTCTTTGTCGAAATAGTTCAAAGCTTTTTCCTCAATGCCACAGTGACCTGGTATCAAGGTAATCTACTAAGTTTATGAGTAGATTCAGGCTGTTTAAAACTAATTTTGACTAAAACTTAAAGAGTTAATAGTGTTTTGAGTGGAGGCTGGCTATATTAATAAATAAGGCTCTGCTTAACAAACATTCTCTCCTTAGTTTTTAATGCATGTACTGAATAATAGCTTAGATTTTCATTTAAAAACGGTGGCGTGTTTTCCACAAAAAAGTACAGTGTAATTTAGTCTTATGCAAAAAAAAAAAAAAAAAAAAAATCCCAGAACTATTTACCAAGAGGTCCTTTGAGCCATTCGTAAACCGCGTCAAAGTTCCTTCGGAATCTGTCAGAGTTATATTATTCCAAAGTTCGGGACCAATAATGACCTTGAAAAACATATTAGTTGATTGCTGGAATTGCATGTACAATACAGCATCTCCTATGTACCATTTTTAGCACATCTGATTCTGTAATAGGAAAATTCAACTCCTTAGAATATTGAAGTCTATAGAGTGTAATTTTAATATCGAATGGAGTCAGGTTTGAAAGTACTTCCATTGTTGCAGTAGTGACCATGCAGCAATTCTCTGAATTCTACACTGTTCTTTTTGGAGGACTTCGGATCCAGATCAAAGCGGCATAAACTAAAGGTGCCGTATAGGTATATAGGTGTAGTATAGCTTCAATATACCATACCAGTCTTAACCCCCATCTTTTGCCATACGTTCATTTTGTTTGCTCGTTTTGCAATTTTATTCAAAAGGTGATTCCAGTCTATCTTGGAGGGACACAATAATTTCCAAGTAGTTGTCTTTCTCCGATATTTTAAGCTTTAAGATAACAAAGATGTTATTAATTACTCTATATTTCTTTGTCTGAATGCTTAATAATGCTATTAAGTACATCGTTTATTATTCACAGCGAAGGATTACTGTTTACAAAAGGATGCGATTTGTTCATCTGGTTCAACTCAAAGTATTATTACCTATTTGTGAGCATTCCAAGTAGACGCTTTATTAGCGATATCAGAATGGAAAAACAGAGAATTTACATAACAGCTGATCATTTACCAATTCGAATTTCGAGCAAATTCAATATCCTTATTTGTATGTAGTGTTTTTTTTTACATTTTCTACCTGTAAATTTGAAGCATCTCATTTAATAAATTTTGAATGGAAACTAAAGCTACGTATATTCAAGTAAATAGAAGTAAAATTCAAGGGTAACAGTGTTAAACCGGTTGCCCTTTTACAGAATAAAATAATCGAAAATGCTTCCGCACGATGTAATATTTTAGTATAATTAATTATTGTGTAGCATCGTTTATTCTGCCACATTAAATAGCTTTTTGTCGGTTTACGGAAAAGGCCGTGATTAGTTTGACAGAATGCTACACACAGTTCATATAAATATAATTGCAAAACGACGAAAAATAATATTTTAAGCATTTTAATACGAAAAAAAAATTAAACACGTCATTTCCATATTCTTGTTTTTACAATGAAAAGCCTGTTGTTGCAAAACTAAGCAAACATTTTCCCAAATTATTCCTGAGGATGCAGCGGTTTTATTAGAGAAATTTATTAAATATGTTAATATGTGGAGGGAAGATTTCGAAAGGATTTAATTTGATTGTTTTGGATTCTCCGGGGTAATGTTATTTCCTCCTCTCCGGTGATTGGTTTCCGCTGACTTATATTTTTTCCAGGCTGTTGAGACTCTACTGCTGGAATCTTTTATGGTACTGTGACCATAAGGGAAGAAGTATATGGACATTGATAAGATTTATTGTTATGGGAGATGAAACACAATTTGTTGTTCATAGTCTCGTATTCCATATAAAAATGTGTCGCCATTATTTCCTGGAGAATATGTGCCACTTTCGCACTAACTATGATGTTAACCACTTTAAATACTCTGCTCTTGGACTCCACTAATTCATCTAATTCACAGACGCTGTTGCCTACTGATGATTTTCCACTAACGATACTCTTCTACTGAACTGAAAAAAAAACTGATAATTGAACTGCTAGTGCCTACTCTTCCTCAATGATAATGCTCCAACTGAATACTTTCCAACTAAATGATACTGCTTTGAACTGAACTGAGAAAGCCTTTTCTGAACTGTTTCCAGGCCGCAAAATTGCCTGACTAAATAAACACCACAGTATGTAGGTCACACAAAGCTATCTTTATTCTTTCAAATGTGTTTTTAGAAAATCTACAATGTTTTCTCTCATCTTCGCATCTCTATTGGGTAATCTGTTCTTTTTCTGCAATTGGTCATTTGGCTTACGTGACTTCTTGCAAGTAGCCTACATACGTATTATATGGAACCGTTAGGGCCTCCCTTCCAGAGGTTATCAGCCTGTCTTTTCACCGTAGTCGTTATATTCTTTATTACGTCTTCCTTGCCTAAATAAATAACAGCAAAGCTTTCAGACAATATACAAAGAAACATCTTTTCCCCGAACCTTGTTTAAGAATTCTCTCCGGAAAATATCGGTTCTGCTTAGATCATCTTTTACAAAATATTATTACAATTGCCAACTGAAAAAATTCCTAGATTATATTTTATGGCTGGGGAAACTTTTCTGTAATCTGGCGAGAAAATAGCGTCACAAACAATAATCCAACACTTGTAAAGAAAATAGAAATGTAACCACACTTACGATTGAAATAAATTACATAAAATTACTTACTGTAATTCCTCTAATTAAATTTGGGGTGGCAGCTTATAAAATTGTGACCAACGGAACGTAGAACCTGGTAATGGCATAAACATTTCCTGCAGGTCGTGAGCCAGTGAAGTTTTTGTGAATGTTTTGTATCGCAGATACTTCCGCAAAACTTGGGTTATTTTTCATTTCAGAAGTAACTGCAATACAGATCATATGATGAAAATGTAATTACCGCTTATTTTAAACACATATCTTGAATTAAGTTTAAGTTTTGTATCACTCATTATTATTTTATTTTGTTAATAATGTGTACCCAGATATTGTGGTTGATAAAATTGTGTTATAGCCTGTGTAGTCCTTTACAAGTAAGAGCTTTCAAAATGTGCTAGAAAAAAAGGAGAACAGTTAGTTACCTTACGCACTCGCCGTTTATGCGTTTCTGAAAATAACTTGAGATTCTTATTGAGAGGGCGTTTACTAACCACATGGTTTGACCCAACCGCATTGCACATAATGCATAGTTCTGCATATTCGGAACCTCATAAACCTGCTACCCTAAACAATAGATAGAGTGAGTTATGGAACGCATATTTACAACCAGTTTGTATGGTTCTTTTTTGTAGTGGCCACATTTTAATGCAACCACCTGCATCAAAGTATTTGCTCGTGTTTTGTAAATATTTTGGTGTATGTAAACGAGCTAGACAAATGGAGCAAATATTTATTGTTGAGGAATGCAAACAACAGTCATGGGGTAGGTGGCATGTAAACATCACATTTTGAACATCGATGCAGTTGTATTGCTCTTGTGTAGCTACAGCGCAACCTCTACTCTTAATAAGTGTGTACACATGAAAATGCTTTTTCGATGCTATACCGAGCTCCCTTCACCTTCTTCAGAGTGAGCGTGAATCGTGGTGATTGTAATAATCTTAAAATAATTTTCACAAAGTCATAAATTTTACCTTCTATCATAATTAATAGTATTAATATAAGTTATCACTATATGAACTAATGCAAACGTTAGGTTAGGTTAGGTTAGGTTATACCGAATAAATTAATCCCTGGAAAATGTTTCATGCACATAGAAGCACTAAGTTTATAACTAACACGGAGAGCGTTATATTTTGCAATTTGTTTGCTCATAGCTTCCTAAATGCAATGTATCAATAATAAAAATGGATATAGCCCTTTTCTATTATCATTAAATTGTTCGATTTTCAATATTATATTTTGTTGTTTTGCATTTTTTTCCATTCCGAAAATATTCCCGCTCAGAATGTAATTGTCATTTTGGCACGGGCTTTTTAATTTTAGGCTTCTTCACTCCCTCTCTTTCTCGGAGCAAGAAGTTAGGCACAAGCGTGTGTTTATTACAGTATTAAGTCATTCCGCTATGTAAACTTTAGAGTTTATGTTTGCCACGAAAGCTCTTTTTAGTGCCCCCATTTTGAGCACCCACATTCACATACACAACTGGCGTAAGTAAACTGGAATTATTGTGACATCTGCATTAGACTTTACTGTTGAGCGGCAAAATAAAATTAAGAAAGCAAAAATGGCAAGAGACAAGTTAAATGGTAGAGTGTAAAGTGCTCACTTTCATGTTTACGTATAACAAAGAGAGGGATTTTTTCACTTTACCATGAACTTTAAAGTAAGGACATGTCGCTGTGAGAAACAACAGGTAAATACAATAATTACTTTTTTGTGATGTTAGGCATATTTTTTTTTTTTGATAAAATGTTTAGCTGATAGGGAAATAAACCTGAGGAACTGTTGAAATACGGGATTACTCCAGCATGTTTCCACTGACTTTTGATTTGTAAATGTACATACCTTGAGCAAAGCTTGATGGTGTAGGAAGCACAACTCATGTGGACGTATTTAAGTTGCAGATCTTTTAACTCTTAATTGCTGAGATATTTTTAAGCAGTGGAAGGTTTTACATTTCCCATAAATTACCTATACTATTATTCCACGCAAGGAGTACTCTTAAATTAACACTTTTCTATGTTAATATTTTTCTGTTGAAATTGCTCTAGATCATGTGAAATTTGTTCTGGAAAAGAAAGTATGTTTAAAAAGTGTGTGACCTAACAATTAGTTCATGAATCTTGTATGTTTCTATACTGAATGGGTATTTTTAAACATTTTAAATGTAACCATGTTAATGAACCGAGTCCTTGATATCATCTTTGCATTCACGAAAATAGAGAAACAATAGAAGGTTTCGAGTTATATTGGGCATTTAAGAAGATGTTAATATGTTTCAATAAAACATAGATATGTTACTATTTAAAACCAATTACTGAGCAAATAGAATGAAATAAACAATCGAAGGATTCATCGATTTTCATTGACTTTAAATTTTAATTAAATGTTATTGTAGTAAAAAAATGTAACAAAAACATTTTCTAAAGGTTATTACAGAGCGCCCTCACATAAAAATAGAATTCTCAAACACATATTAGATTCATATTTCACTTTTCATTCTTCACGATGATGTTTTCATTAAATATAAAACAACGTATAGGATAGGATATATAAATAGCAGCATAGGATTTACATGCTGAATTAATTTGTCCTTTTATTTTAAAACAATATAGATAAAATTAAACGCAGGATCGATTTTTAAACTTCCGCTTTCCTAATCGCCCGATTTCCTCCACTTTCAAAAAATATATTTATATTTTATTTAAATAGAATATACGGAGTTTCAGGTATCCCTCACCTAGTGAACTTAAGATTTCACTGACTTTCAGAAATTATTTTTCTTATTTTATTTCACAGCATATAACGGATTTCCATTAAAGACATTTAAAATTATGGTTGATAGATCTATCCTTAAATTTCGTTTTAACCCCCACTCCTAATAGCCCGATTGCCCTGATCTTCGAAAACAACTTTTATCCTTTTATGTTAAAGAAATTTACTGAGTTTCATTGAGAAAAACTGCAGCCGCTTGAGCGAGATTTTCAATTTTTGAAATTAACCCTCAATGGCCCAAATTTGCTACATAACGAACTCGACGAATCGTTTGTTAATTGATGGTTATATGGGGAGTTTCGTTGATAAAAAACAAAAATTGCAACCGTTAGAGCGTTAACGGGTATATGTGTGTGTGTGTGTTTGTGTGCGCGCGCGCGAGATCAATTTATTTATTTTTTTCTTTAATTGTAGGTGCCCAATAGGCACGGTCGCTGGAGATTTGGAAAAAGTATTCAAAAACTCTTCTACCGTAATAGCTTATATTCCTTTGGAATTTGCTAAAAACTAAAATAAAATAAATATTTCACGGGTCCAACCGTAATAACGTACTTTCTTCAGAATTCGCTAAAAGGCACGTTTCTTGTTATATAAGCGAACTAGCTTCACAAAATGTTCATATTTTTATGCTCAGTAAAGATATAAAATGCATAAATATTTAAAATCAGTTGTGTATTCTCTCAAGGAGATTATATTAAATATACTAAGATATATTAAATATGTATTCTTTTGTCTTCCTGCTATGCACACATTCAATTATGAAATTTGTTTTTCAACGAACTCAAATAGTTTTCTTTTCTCGTTAATCAACGTTGCTATACTGTTGTTGCGAGTTCTTAATCTTGATTGTGGGTGAGTGAATTTTGATGCCAGCTTACCTGCTGGTAATATATTAGAATTATGTGCACGGAAAGCAGAGGTAGGTAAATAGCGCAGTCTATTTGAAATGAGAGCACCGAGAATCGACGGACTATATTACGTTGAATGGTGGTGAAAACATGAAGAAGGAGCAATGGCGGAAGAATTAGTAAGGGAAACCGGAGAACCCGGAGAAAACCTTCCCATGAGCCGTTTTATTCGCCACAAATTTCACTTGTAACCACTGTGCTCGAATCCACGTCGCCTTGGGGGGAGGCAAGCAGCTTAACCACTCAACCATGGCGCTGTCAATAGTAATTAATTATTTGTTATTATTTACTTGTTAATAGAGTCCTTATTGCCTTTTGTAACATAGGTTAAATTAGTTATTATTCTTGATTTAAGAGATATTGATACAGTTCTATATATTCGGTACATTTAAACCACTTGTTAGATTTAATTTTCCAATAATTGTTACGGTATGTAATAATTCTATTTTGTTGCCATTTGGGAGAGATAAATTTTAAAATGAAATAAAATGGTTCATATTGATGTTATAGTCTCCAAAAGTGCAGATTTCTTATATTTTACCTTTGCTCGTACTTTTTTACAATCCAGTACATTCATATACCCCGTACTTTCTTGAACAGCTTTATAAAAGGAATATGTGCATTTCCAATTGCAAGTTATATTTAGTAGATTTCCATGTTTTCCTTGCAATAACTTTAAATAAAAATAGATTTCCTTTATTAACTAACATTTATAGCAGATTATAGCATACAATGAAGTTTCTAATCTGTTTTGCTTTGGGATTTTCAGTGGTAATATAAACTAAATATGTTTAAGCTTACTTGCAATCCCATATCATTAATACGTTTCTTAATAAAACAGCGCTTGTTGAAGTCCCCTGTGCAGTACAACAATTTCAATCTGTTTAACTATATTGTTCGCTTTTATATCTGTATTTTTTTTAATGGAACAGCATTTTATACTTTCAGTATCTTAAGTTTATTTTCTAAAATATATTGTCCAATCCTTTCTTTTAAATAATTCCTTTTTTCCAAAGTATTAATTCCTTTCCAGTCATAAATTTATAAGCAGCACTGCAATTTTATCAATAACATTTTTAGTACTATTATAGATGTCTGGTCACTACATACCTCAATACCTGCAATGAGATCCTATATTTAGCTTAACATCAAAGCTTCCAATTGCAGTAGGTACCCCCAGGAGGAAGAGAAGGCTGCCTCTTGCGTTCTAATAAGACTGTTGAGGACTTTCTCTGCGTTTCCCCGTAGATGGACCCCCATATTACTCCCTAGAGGAGTGTGTCTCTTCCACTCGTGTCCTTTGAGGTATTTAAAGTAACTCTGTCCATGAAATGCTTGTATAAATAGTACACGTGCATAAATTCTACGTTTAAATGAACATACGTCAATCGTTATGTTAAAAATTACTAACTGATATAAATTAACGATGAGTGAGCATTTCATAGGAAATTTGCACATTTATTCCCACTTTCTTAAGCAAAGGTATATGACCAGTAATACTAATCGAGTTAACAGGATTTGTATATTGGTAAAATTGCGTGTTCACCTTTGCCTTAGGAAGGAAATTAGAAGCGCGATTGTCAACATTGATAAGCATAGAACTGTTGAAGGTTTACCATGTAATGTAAAGCAAAATGCTTTTAACTGTATAAATAGTTAAAAGCATTTCGTGTATTTCCTCACTTTAATCATATAGTGGGTGCCAAATATGTACACACTCTTCAAGCAAAGAAAAAACTGTGTTAACATAACAAAACTGAATGCAAACAAACAGAAAATGATGAGCACTAAACATCTTACACTTTTACAGTTATAACAGTTGTTCAAAATGCCCATCATCGATGTCGATACACTTCTGAGTACATTGAAATACTAATTGTGCAACTATTGCGAAAGTGTCCACAGCGAATGCAGCCCGTGCCGTTTCAATTTCTTCCCGAAGTGCTGACAGTGTAGCTGGTTTTCTACGGTATACAACATCCTTAAGAGTCCCCCTTAGGTAGACGGAGTTAGATCCGGAGAACACGGTGGAAACTCAATCAGACCTCTTCGTCCCATCCACTTCAAAATTACTTTACGCTGCTCAAACGATATTCTTGGATCTATTTTGTTGTAGCAACACTAGCATAATGTACTCTGTTTACATATTATACGATAATCTTGGCTTCATTTGTTCATTGTGGATTTACTATAATCTTGGCTTCATTTGTAGCAATGCTATCATAAGTATGTGAATCACATCTGCTTCCTGTGGTTTTTTGATCCACCTTTGAAATATATTAAATAGATATCTACTGTGAAAGTGTGTATACATTTTTGGCACCCTCGGTATGTATATATATATATATATATAAACCTTTAAGGGAATTAGGAGCCTTTTTACAGTCTCCAAAGAGCATAATCAATAATATCAATGGATTAAATAAGATATAAATCTATATGTCTTCCTCTGTCATATTAATTTGAATGATTGGCAGTGAAACCCAATTATATATATATATATATATATATATATATATATATATATATGAGCTATTCGTTAAAGTGCATAAGAAAGAAAAAGAAAAGAAGAAGCAAATAAAGTAAATGAAACATTTACAGATAATTCAGACAATTATGATATAATTGCAAACTAATGAAAATATAATTTAGATGCATTCAAAATTGCTGAAGTGTTACAGGTGTAATACTACAAAAATAATTATTTGCATTTTATGACATTGGTATGTCTATAAAACCTGTCCTCGATACTAATATTAACAATGCGATCATCATGGTATTCACAGTGTTGTGAGAAATCCTAGATGTGTTACGGAGTTTATCGACAGAACGACAAATACGACACTTTCAGCATAGTTCTACATTGATTTATTATTATAGCATTTGTACGCTTCAATGGGTCGCAACCCTTTATAGCAGCGTAAGCTTGTATTTTATACTGCGAAATATTTGTTTCTTTGAATAGAAGAAACTTTTTAGAATAGTCGTGAATTGCAGATTGCGGGATAAAAAATAAGCTCAAAATGAACACTGTAAATAATATATTCTAATAAAATACCATTACATCCAACAAAAAATTCCTGTTTAATATTAAATTTCGTAGACAAATCATTTGTACCAATAATTTTCTCAAAGTTCTTTTGAGACAATTATCCACATGTATAATACTATTCCTAATATTTTGAGGAGACTATATTTTATTTGCTAGATAAGATACTTTATTTATTACAAAAAAGATTTACATTGGTTATACCGTGTAGAAGTACAGATGTCATCCTTCGATCCAGAAAGGGATCTCAATGATAACAAATAAAAATGTTTATGAACACTATTTTTCAATCTTTCATAGACTTGTAGGTTTGGGAAAGTAGAGACGTTTGGCAACCACATCTTCCCTTACAGCTACTGGAATGACACCACTGTTTTAAGGATGGAGTAAAGATAGGAGGTTCACAGTAGAGGGCCATTTCGGTGCTTGCTGCGCGTTGCGAAGCGGTCGCGATTAAGTTGCATAAAAGATGGTGGGAAAGTTATTAATATTTAACTCTGGAATCTACAAGGGTAGATTCATAAGTTTCTGGCCTAACCCTTTTCTAGGTATGATAAAGGCAAAAACTATATTTCACTTTAGAATATAATTACACTTTACTGCAATACATTTCTCACATCTTTGAATTAACATTTCAATCCCTCCCAATAGTCACTTCTTCGTCACACTTAAATTTCCTTCCTCGAAATCCTTCTTGAGTTTTGAAAAGAAGAAATAGACACTGGGAGCTAGATCTGGGTTATAATGTGGATGGTCGATCTCCTTGAAGGCATTTTCTTCACAGCTTCCTTTGCAACAAGAGCTGTATGCACAGGCGCGTTGTCGCGAAGAAGGCGCACACCACCAATCATCATTCCTCGTCTTTTCTCTTTGATGGAAGCACGTAGACTGTGCAGTAGGCCATCGTAGTACTCCCCATTTACTGTGGTGTTCCTGTCAATGAAGAGTATTCCTTCACAATCCCAAAAGTTTGTGGTCATGATCTTGGATGACTGAGTGACCTTGGCCTTTAGAGGTGGTGCTTTGCCAGGTTTATGCCATTCCATTGATTTTCTTTTGGACAAGGGATCATAGTAGAGGATCATAGTTTCATCTCCTGTAACAATGGTTTACAGAATTTCTCTCTCGTTTCCACGGCAAAGTTCCAAAAAGCCTGATAATAGATGATTCGTTGTTGCTTTTGGACTGAGGAAAGAAGTCTCCCATCTTGCACTAATCTTATTCGTGCCTAAATGTTCATGAATAATTCGAAGGACTGTCGTTTTAGAAAGGCTCAACCTTGCTGCTATTTCTGTAACTTTGAGCCGGCCGCCGGTCTTCTATAATTTCTCCTTCTACAAGAGCGATGTTTTCAAAAGTGAGCACCTCCAAGGGCCGACTACACGCCCTTCGTCTTCAATGCTTTCTCGACCTATTCGAAGTAGTTCACCCATTCTTTTACGGTAGAATATGAGGAGGATGCTTCCCCATATACACCGTACAATCTCAGTTTAATTTCATTTGGAGTAAGTCCTTCTTTTGTGAAGAAATTAATAATACAGCTAAAGGTATGGTACCAGATAAGGGTTTTGTGAAGGCGATTATCTTTATCGACGAGGCCGGAAACTTGTGGGCCTATCCTCGTACTTCTTAAGATAGCTATTTCATGTATTGCATGGGTACAACTTCTCCTGTTAGAGACAGCAAAGAGATGATGGTAATGCAATGAAATGGATTTTCATTTTGAAACCATTTTATCTTTTTAATCTGATTGTTTTATATGAAATAATTGCATTACTTATTGTATATTTAGACGCATGAATAATTTGAAAGCAGACCTATAAATCTATGTTATTGCATGTTTTATACACTGATCATAAAACTTTTGTCCACACTATCACTTGAATATTAGGACATAGTTTTCAGAAACACAACATTTATATTCTTTCATTGAGGTAACTTACAAATGTACTAACACTGCATTTGAAATGTGGTCTTGGCTTTATTTCTGAATAATCTTGAATCAGAACAGCTCCTCTTTAATAACCAGCAATTCATGTCTCGGCATCAGAAAAAATTAATCATGATTTTCGTCCCAGCGCAATTCGGTTGACCTTTGCAGGTGTCAGAGCAATACGTCGTTTAACTGCAATTAAACTCGCGTCTTCCATATTCAGTCGAATCGATTTTGAGAAAATGAAGATAAAATTTAATAACTCTTGAAAATAACAACTTTAAAATCATATTTTATTTCCCAATATAACTTTGCTTAATTAGATTTTCCGCCAAATACTAAAATGATAACTACAAACATTGTGCCTTAGTGAACGGACCAATTTGCTTGTATTGTGTTATTATAGATTTCGATATTAAAAACGTTAATTTAGATTAAGAATATGTTTTTTATTTTTTTTTCAGAAAAATCTCTCTCCAGGTCATTTACATTGAACTAGGCTTTCCCTCTGATTACAAATTTTTCTGTTAATCTACTTGACTCTTATTCGGTTTTATAATACTTTCTCAGTATTCAATTATCTTGTAAGATGTTACATTTCATTTCTCTTTCCCTTACATTGATTTTTGGATGAGTTTTGCATTATGCCTATCTAATCATGTGCTATGCATATTGATTGTTATTCTTAGCTGTATTTGAGTAAAATCCTGGTCATTGCTCTATCTGAAGATCTACCATGATCAGCTATAAAACTGTAAAATTAACAGTGTTATTTCTGTTTAAACTTGGTTAATTTCCCCTTTCCAGAACAGCAGTAAATCATGAGCAATTGATGAAACTTGTGTTATTTTGAATTTTAAATTATACGGCTCAGTTAGATAATACAAACATGTAACATTATATATATATATATATATATATTTGATATAATTGCAAAATATGTATTTGAACTGTTATGAAATTCATGACCTCATTTGAGGTAAAAAATAATATAGGACATATATTGTTTATATACGTACTTTTTATACATTATACCATTTGCCAAATATTAGTAGGCTACTTTTGGAAATAATAATATATGTTGGATTTTTATTAAATTAATCCGGGAACAAAAAAAATTTGCTAAGAAACCTAACCGTCTTTTCCGATACTCTAAGAAGTCAAACTTTAGCTAGATGTCGTTAGAAGATATGAAATAGTAAGGTTATTGTAGTTTGCTTGTTGTGGAATATTTTTTTTTTCTAGTGGTGAAAAATATAAATTTACTACAAAGAAGAAATTTAATGCGAAAGAAACATGCCGCAGGAAGACAGCGAATGTTTGTAACTGGCATGACTTAAGATTGAAGAAAATCTCTTGACTATTTGAAACCAACAATCAACATTTCGTAGAGATCTGTGTGGTTTGATGAGTGAAATTATTCCTGTCAATAAACAGAATAATCCATCCTTTACAGGATACTGGGAAAATAAACAAATCAGAATATTCCGAATGGGTCTACGGCACTACATATTTACTTATTTGCTATAGAGCTAGGATAACCAACATCAGATAAAATGTCCTTCATAATAAAGTCTGGGTTTCAACCAATGAAAAAATTGATATTACTTATAAATATGTAAAATATGTAGTTAATATGGTTGTGGGTATTTTATCACCAGAACATATATTTTTCTTTTATTTGCAAATGTCTCTTTTATGGCCTCTTGGCATGCAATACTATAATGTGTTGCTTTCCATAACTAACATTGTTAAAGCAGCAAAAACGCTACATGCTCATTACAGAAACATGTGACCTGTCTTGCACACGAGCTTCGGAGAGTGACTGAAATTATTCGTGCGTCATATAGTGAAGTTGACAGCTCCACAGTTAACGCGATAAAAATAAAATAATAATAAAAAAAACCGGAAAGACCTTGTCAACAATTGACATTTAAGAAAACATCTGCAGTTTCCCATCTTCCTATTCTAGTAGTGACAAGGTTCGTGGTTAATTGCTGTGTTTTACGATATAACAATGAAAATTATTAATACCTGGATATTAAAAACACAGTTCCATCCAAATAACTGTTAAAACATTAATAATATGAAATTTAAAGCGTACAGATTATAAAAATGGGTTTTGGCCGTTTGCCAATAGCTGTTGCATAAATGAAAGATTTAGGATTGCACGTTTTCAGAAAAAAATCAATCACATAATGCCTGAAGCGATTGCTGAAAGAGTGAAACAGAAACTCCGCAGCGTTTTTCAAAGCAATAGTCATTTTATTTATTTAGTTTATATATTATTTTTTGTGATGCAAAACATAAAAAATGCCAGCTAAACGAAGAAATATTCAAAAACGCTTATAATTAATATGCACCACTAATTTACTTTGATATCGAAAGAATATTTTCGCTATATAAAACTGCTATTGGATTCCCGAGGAAAGTTTAGGTTGATAACATAAGACCACTATGACTGAACCTTGTTATTACTTGTTTATTTTACATTTGCCGATGGCTAGGGAAGGCCTTGTAGTTTTGAATCGAGTTTTGCCCACAATAGGCAAGCGCGTGAGCAATGCCGGATTGGGTTGAAGTCAAGCTAGTGAAAAGTAAGGAGGAAGGGAGGATTTTACCTGCTTAATCTGAGCCGAAATTGACTATAGCTTTATTTTGTTTATGCCCAGTAACAATGGAGCCCGTCACAGTTAATACTGTGTTTGTGACTTCTGACATTTCTACATGGCTACGCAGGTGCTGCGTTCTGATATGTGCAGCCAGGGTGATGGGAAGAGAATGTAAACAGTTCACAGCGCTCTCACTAAAATCGACAAATGTAAAATAAACATGTAAAGAGTACGTGCAATGCATCTAGTTTCATAGTAAAGAAATGTGTGTTTGTTTACATCTGGGCTCTTATTACAAAGGAAGCTGTGAAGAAATGTGGCTTCAAGGAGATCGACCTACAGCCCAGATCTAGCTTTCAGTGACGATATTCTCTTTTCAAAGCTCAAGAAGGACTTTTGAGGAAGGAAATTTAAGTGCGACAAAGAAGTGGGGGATACTGTTTATGCCCATTTTGCAGACAAGACTTCTGACTATTTTTGGAAGGGAGACACGAAATGTTAATTCAGGTATTGAAGTGTACTGCAATAAAGAGTAACTACATTGAAAATTGATATATAGTTTTTGTCTTTATCGTACTTACAGAATGATTAGGCCAGAAACTTATTGGCCTATCTTCGTAATTTTGAAAACGATACCAGTTGGTAATGCATTAAACGAGTCTGAATTCATATGCCATCTACTGATGAAATGAGATAAAATATTCCTACATCATGTACTATTGGAATGTTATTTCCATTATTTGCTATTCGTGTGGCTTCTGAAAGTCCGTTACCCCAAAACGGTAATTAACGAGAAGTTATATGTTATTACGCAAATTCATTGAAGAATACTACTTATATTTTTGAGTATTCACAATAATTATATGAGAGAGTACTTATTTGTTAAATATCACATTTTACCTCTTGCTATACTGGTTTTCTGTACAGAAACGCCAAAATAAGCGTATTTCAAAACACATTAACCTATTTCATATGATATTTCATCTCCAGACCAAGAAAATCTAATAATGAATGAATGTTTATGATTTTTAACAGACCTCTATTTTGTTGGATATTGTTAAGAAATGTTTTCACTTCTCTCTATTAAGGAACATATGCGATAATTGGTTTAACCCTTCCAGTAAGCCAGTATGCAAACTTTACTTAATTGTGTTGTATCTTATATCTGTTATAAACTATCACATATGCTGTTAACCTGTTGTCTAAAGGAAATTAACTAAAGACTTTTTGTCACAATTTTCTTGTTTTAATATACCTTATTTCCAGACCCGTAGTTTTAAGGGGCGTTATTTGCCCGGTTTATTTTAAAATAAATATTTATATGTAAAAGAAAGTACGATTAACATGATTTCAGCCTGCAGCGCTACCCAACATTATACATTAATGAATCACAATGATATATGAACGCAGGCTTCATTAAAGGAAGATAAGGGATTATAATTTTAAATGAAACTAAGAACGAATATTTCTGCCTGTAACAGCACTTCGAGAATTGAAAGAATTTTGAACCTTGCCAATAAATTTAGGTTAACTATATTCAAAACCTTAAAACTCCATCAGAGGCAACAGGATGGCAAGATTTTAAAAGTTGCATTAAAGTGCAAAAACTTTGCGAGATGTCTAAAGCAAGTAGCTGTGCTGCTGTTATTTGTTTGTATAAGAGGGGAAGTGTGTAATTTCACCCAACCTAACAACTGTTACCGCCAATATAGTCAATCGCGGTTGGATTTCCTTACTAAATTTATATGTTTGATTCGGCCTATCAATTCTGCAACTAAATCCCCTACCGCACTGCTTAATTTCCAGTCTCGTTGTGCTCTGTGCTAGTTCCGTTTCTTCACGTGTTCTATCCATGAATTCCAATTCCCCTTCGCTGCACCCCTCGCAAGAGCTTAAAATACAATTGAGTTCAATTTGTGAAGATATTCGATGTAGATACACGTATACTAATTGCACCCAGAGGATTCTGCACTCTCTCGTTATGATTACACCTACTCGATAAATTGCGGGAGTTAACCTCTCCTCTAGAACTTCTTGTCTTGTTGGAATAGTAACTTCCAATTCCAGAAGATTCCAGCAGCGTTTTCCCCACAGACCCGATTTTGCATTGCTTCCCTATAAGCTTGCCTAGTTCACACTTCAGCATGTCGTTACGACAAATGTGGTAACTACAAAGAAAGAAGTCCTGCTTCAAATCTCATATATATTAAACCCAATTGACTGTCAAACAAGGGTAAGTTTAGGAATGTATTTAAGTATACAGAGTATGAAAGATAATTTTAAGGAAAACCGTATAATTATATTTATTTTTTACCTTCCCAAAAAGTTAACTTTTAAACATTTATATCTTTCGCTATATCTGCTAAATGCCACAGTACGTTGACAGAAGAGAACAAAAACGTTATTCCATAGTCGATTTCGGGCAAATGACATGTACTTTCTCATGTTTATATTTTTAATTATGTAAGAGAATCAAAAAGTAGACCCAGCCGATTTTGAAAGAGTTACTTCATTACTTTATCGACTCTTAGACAAAGCATAATAATTCAACTACGAAATTTACCAGACTTTCTTGAACTATACCAAACTATTCGACACGGTTGATCAAGTACCATTATTGAAAGCTTTATGAAACCAAGAATATATGTGGAGACGTTAGCTTCTGTGGTCTGCTTTTAGTTAAAATCTTGACTTCCGGCTGATGCCGCGCTTTGGGGGTAAAATTGGTCACTGCTGGCGTTTCTAAAGGCTGTGCTGTGCCGAACTAAGCAAGTAGACATCCGCCAGTCACCGCCAGTCACACACAAAGTACAGCGCAGTCTGTACGAAACATCAGCAGTAACTACTTTTACTACTAAGATGCGGCAGCATTGGGGAAGCCTAGATTTTAATTAAGAAACCTATAGGTCAATTCGGGGAAACATTTTATCTAAAAGTAAATTGTATAAATAGGGATGAGAGTTAAAACTAAAATAAGGTGTAAAAGAGATATGCAATTTTTTGGAAGATATATTTTTAAAAATTTTAAATCAATATAATATAAACATAGATTAGCATATACTATTGTGTTGTGACCCCAAATTCAATAGAACTAAAACATCTACTGGATGAATTTACTACAACAGCAAGAAATCAAAACATTAAAATAGTAGTTAAATTCAAATATATTAAATTACTAGAAATACTAAATTACTAGAAATTACTAAAAATACTACAATATTTTTAATACTGGCAGTTGTGGAATATTGTCGCATTCGCAGCTTGATGTGAAAATATTGGAAATATTTAATAAGGTATCGTCAGTGGGAACTGTAAATTACCATTTCTCTAAGACAGTTGCTAACATCAGCTAAAGGTCAAGCAGACTATCACGGCCAGTCTTACCATGCAGTGTTTCCGGGTAGTAACAGCGAAGTCATGACATTCTTAGGCTATGCTCGTCACCGCCTATCCATTACCAACATTGGCTACTGTAGATTCAAACGTAGTAGTTAGGATGACGTTATAATTCTGGGACCCTTATAAGGATTGAATGTTTTATAGAAAGACAAGACAGGTGGATCCCCTCTCTCTCCCTTCGTATTCCCTTCTTTGCTCTCTCCGCGATTCGTTGATGGGGGGATAAGGAATTGGAGAGTTGCGGTCGTAGAGGAGCCCCAAACCAGGAGCTGCCTCTGCCACAGTTCTCCAAAGATAAGATGATTGTTTGAAATTGCTAGCTTCCCCTTCTAAATCTTATACTGGTATATTAGCAACAGGCAATAAATGCTATGTTCAACTTATCTTTACCGTTTGAGTTATGTCGCTCTCGCTCTCTACGGAGTATGAGACAAGCAATATCCAATAGGCAAATGTTAATAAGCGAATGCTTTTCTGATCAATATAGCACAGATATTGAAGTGCACAAACTATCCATAATAAAGAAAAGAAAATTGGAAATGTGAGAACAATCTATGTCTTTGCTTTTACGTTATATCTTCTATATTTTGTTCATACGTTAGATCTTATCAATATCAATAATCACCAGTCTATATTCTCCTTTCTTTTTTTTTATCCATATTTATAGTCTTTACTGTAATATCTAAAGTACTGCAGTTTAAATAATTTATTTTGCAAAGTACTAGTTTCTCGTATAATGCAATAATATAGATCAAATACCAGTACTATTTTTATGTACTGACACTTACATTGGGAGTAAAAGAACTCACAAAAGCATAAACAAATGACACAAATGCACAAAAATTAATATTATTTAAGTTATGAGTAAAAGCTTATAAATAACAGCTAACATATATCGAATGCATTGCCATCTGGTAGAGGAATGACTATTTTAGTACAAAAATGTCTTCTCTTGGACAGGGGATGCATTTAAACTAAATATGGATTTCATCATTCTATATTTTCTATACTCAGTAGGAGATCACTGATTTACTATTGAATTTTGGTAGAATAGAATAAAAAGAACAACTCAGTATTAAAAAGATAAGATGAAGTTTTGAAAATTAAATATAACTTTATTTTCCATGGAAATTTTAAAAATGTATCGGATTTTTGGACTTATTTGTTCAATTTCTTGTGGCAATTTTGTTCGTTTGTTTGTTTGTTTTTAACGGAAAATTTATAGAAGAGCGTTAAATTTGGATACCTGCTGGAATCGAATAGACGAAAGTTCAGGTTTCCCAGGATAAAAAGAAAATCATTTCCAAATACATAGTATAACTTTATTATAACAATATAGCAATTGAAGCACCTAACACATTATAAAGTACTCTCTTAAAACAATTAGTGCAGGAGATACGACCCGTTAGACTGGAAATAAAATTTTGTTTTAATAAAAGGAATTAGTTCAGAGAGATAAAATAATTCAAACACATTAAACTTAGTGTGAAAGTTCCCCAATAAACTACGCAATGCAAACGTTATTATGACCTGAACATCATACGCATAAAGTTTTCTGATAAACCAGTAGCAGCAGCAGCAGCAGCAGTAGCAGTAGCAGTAGTAGTAGTAGTAGTAGTAGTAGTAGTAGTAGTAGTAGTAGTAGTAGTAGTAGTAGTAGTAGTAGTAGTAGTAGTAGTAGTAGTAGTAGCAACAGTAGTAGTAGTAGTAGTAGTAGTAGTAGTAGTAGTAGTAGTAGTAGTAGTAGTAGTAGTAGTAGTAGTAGTAGTAGTAGTAGTAGTAGTAGTAGTAGTAGTATAGTACAAGTATTTATTATTCCAGTTAAACTACGTGTGTGTATGTATGTATGTATAACACAGTCGCACGGATCGCATAACTGTTCATGCTCTTGTAAAATAAAATACTTTATTTCTGAAATTAATTCCAACAAAAGAAAACAACAACATTAGTAAGAACACACACACATCAAATACCATAAATTCTGATATTCATATAAATTTTTGTATCATTTATGTACAATGTTTATAGACATTTCTTGTCTCTAACACTACGAATTTCATTTAAGAAAATGCCCAGGTTTAGCAAATATTGTATTTACAATTAAATCCTAACCTGCCAGCATTCCTCTACTGGAAGTCAAAAATAAATACGGGAGAAATTTTATCCTAGCACTTTCTGTCTGTGTACACTTAGCCAAAATATGCACCCAGTCTTCCGGTTCCGAGCATAATGGGCAAATCCTCCTACCTTCCTCGTCAACAGCCTTACGTGCCTTCCAGTTTAAGCCGTGTTATTCCTGACCTCTGTTTTATGCCTAGTCCATGATAAAAGCCTCTTTACCCCATCTAGTTTTAATTTCGTTCTGCAGGTTCACAGATGACATCATGCATCATGCATCATGCATCTCTCCTATGTTTCCTGCCGATGTACGTCAGATATGCACCTTTTGATTTTTTCACTACACTATAACTATTATCAATTCCCTCTGCTATATATATATATATATCAGATGTATAAGGCCATACATAGTTAGGTGCTCCTTGTTATATGGAAGTGAGTTTTGGGGACGGGATAAAATAGACGGTCTAAATAAATTTGAACGTAACTTCTGGAATTCTAGGGGTGAGGAGGAAACATCAAACTATGGTGTTCTACGGAAGGTAGAATGCTGAGAAGATGCAATCTACAGCAATACAAACATATATATATATATATATATATATATATATATATATATATACATATACACACACACACATATCGATTTTTGACAAGTCCCGCTGTACATTTTGGTTAATGCATGTTGTTTATTTGGTGCCGGTAGCATATTGCCCTCATAGTTATTTATTGTCCTATAATTAATCTTACTTAGTATCTAATTCCAATTATTTTGCTGTAGATTGCATCTTCTACGCATTCTAACTTCCGTAGAACACCATAGTTTGATGTTTCCTCCTCACCCCTAGAATTCCAGAAGTTACATTCAAATTTATTTAGACCGTCTATTTTATCCCATCCCCAAAACTCACTTCCATATAACAAGGAGCACCTAACTATGTATGGCCTTATACATCTGATATATTAAGTGGATATCTGAACGATTATAATGCTGAGATGGTTCTGCTCTAACAAATTCATAAGGTAACCGCATCAAGGGGCCCTAAATTCTAACTAAGTAACGATGGGGTTCTGTTGGTGGTAGCCAAGGTTCCAAAAGTCGTTAAGCCAACTAAAACCACTATTGCCTTACAGCAGGATAAAAGTTAAAGCATCACCTCACTCCCTTCAACTGCTTAATTTATTATCGCATTAATTGCATTGTTTTTATCACAACATTTGAAGATTGTGAACGTGTATACCCATTAAAGAAATGGTTAATAGTAGTTGTATAATAATTTATTATATCGATACAAAAGACTAATGTTTTAATTTAAACTAGTAAAGCTTATGTTAATATATTTAATTTTAATGGGATTATTCCAAAACCAGATTGAATTAGAACATACCTCAGGGTGTCCGAAAAATCTAAAGAGTTGCTGATATAAGAAAAGATTGATCTACACATGCAGACATGTCCTTCAACCAATAAAGAAGATACAGGCCTGCGCAGCACAATAAGAATGAGTATACTAGGTTCAGGTAAAGAAATGGGTAAAGGAAAACCGAAAATAAAAGATATAGATGCTTGACTTCCAACGATATATTACTTAATATTTTATAAAAGAAATACATAAAACATATAATTAAAAACCTCTGAACGGTGTCTGAAACAATTAGGATGTAATGCCATCTAAACTATGTGAACTACACATACATCATTTTAATGAAAAGTAAAAATACGAAAACTCTAAGCTGAAAGGAATAAGAAAACAATTCAACATAAACAAATTTCCTGAAAATTTCATTGGGACACAATCAACGAGATTAGAGGTTTGGATATTTTAAATCTAAATTAAAATATCAGAGGATACAAACATAAATAGTATATAGTTATATTCAAAGAATAAGAAATGTCTTCCTAGTGTTTGCATACCTCTGAGAAATGAAACAGAATACATTCTCCTTATTCGGATCAGGTCAATGTTTAACCTTAAGACTTAATTACAAACATGGTGAGGATACAGTGGGTAAGGACACTAATGATATTTTAGTGTTAGTTTCAGGATATAGCTCCATCGGCAATTTTAAGTTCTCACGTTTTGACGAAACCTGAGAAAATCGATATCTATGCAAGCAAGAAGACGTAATAAATAAACGTTTCCTTATTTATAATAAGTACGGCGCGGCGAAGGAAGCGTCAGGAGTGATTAGTGTGTGAACATGCAGGTAGGAGTAGAGGGGATCAGGTGATGGATTGGAGAACCACAGAGGGGAAGAAGAGGACGAAGTATGGAAACTACGAAGGAAGAAAAGGTTTATAAAATGGTAAATGTGTAAGGGTATTTGTGTATGGTGAGTAAATAGCGTAATTATTGATTAATTTGAATTGAAGGTTTAAATTGTTTTCGATCATAATTTGAACACTCAGGAGCGAAGTGAAGTCGAATGAGGTGTAGTTTGGGATAGAAGGTAGAAATGGAATTCAAGTGAACAAGGTGAAAGTGGTATGAATAAAGTAGTAGCACAATTATAAAATTTAAATATCTATAAACCAATAAAATTGATAAAAGGAATACGAGTATAAGTAATTTTTAGCTTAGGGCCCTGGTTAACAGCACCGTGATGGTCGGTTTCCGACTGACATTAATTTTAGTTTTGGTAGTTTTAGCTTCAGTTTTTAGTTTTGAATTCAAGTTTTAGTAGTTAAATTATATTTGGCTACCGGTTATAGTGTTATTTTGTTAACTGGTTTCCAGTTAAAGATTTGTTTATGGGTTTTATTTTGGATTTGTTTTGTTAATTTCTGTTTTTGTTAATAATTTTTGTATAATA
Source organism: Metallyticus violacea (assembly GCA_030762175.1). Taxonomy (NCBI): domain Eukaryota; kingdom Metazoa; phylum Arthropoda; class Insecta; order Mantodea; family Metallyticidae; genus Metallyticus; species Metallyticus violacea. The sequence continues at coordinate 88,843,449 of CM060845.1, forward strand.
AGTTATGCTTACAATCTACACAAATAATGTTAAAAATGTAAGATAGAAGAAAAATATAATAAACTATTGAATCTGTTATATATGTACTGGTATAAGCTTCTAGGTGCCAGACGGCGTATTACAATTATTATTATTATTATTATTATTATTATTATTATTATTATTAGTAGTAGTAGTAGTAGTAGTAGTAGTAGTAGTAGTAGTATCATCATCAATATTATTAATATTTATTGTAAGTATGGTATAAATGAATTTTTACAACAAATCTCACATGCTATGTTAATACAGGTTCTTAAACTAATTGCAGACTCTAGACTCACAGCCGCAGAAAGCAAATCGTGGAGAAGTAATTAAAAGTTTTTCTGATTGCTCTTAAAGTCTGCGTTTTGCCAAGTTTTAGCTAAAATGTTAATTACGAATTTAAGGCCAATGATACCGTGGAAAATATCAACAACAAAGTAAAAGGAGTTCAATTAAATTGAAAAATTATTTTTCTTGGCTTACTCTCCAATTTGAGGAATATGCACATAAACTGTTTTTCATTCTATTTTTTGCCCCTGTTGTTTGGGAAGGGAAGGTGCACAAATAAAGCACGCTTTAAAAATGTCAGATTAAAGTATAGTAATAAAGAATAAATGCAGAAAATCATATAAAATTAAGTTGAATGGATTAAGTAAAAATATTTATATATCATTATATGACAAATATTAAGATATTCTTAGATATATGTTCGATCTAGATCATATTTCTCACTTTTAGCAGTTCCTGTTAAAATGTTGGTGTAGCATTAAATTGTTTTGAGAGCAAAAGCAAGTATGCTGTTCATCGGATATTATTGTGCACACATACTTTATTAATACTAAAAGCTTACTTTTTCTTTTAGTTAATAAATATCTATTCTATTACCTCTGAAAAGCCATTAATACGAGAAGATGTATAAGGGAAAAGTAAGTTCAAGGTTTGAGCATTTTTAGCAGAATGCGGGCATAACGCTCATAAATTACTACTAATAACCTGAGATAGCAATAAATAATATAATTACAAATATTTGTTATATAGATACTCTTTATGAGTACTTGGTATTGCAAAATTAGTATAAAGAAACTGTTTATTCGCCCATATGAGAAATATTTTGAACTTGAGAAAATCTAATTGCAAGCTATTAATATTAGAAGTAATGGGCATGCAAAAAAAAATTGTATAAACCAATCAATTTAAGCTTCAGTGACAAATCGAGTAAGGGGAGACGCTTTTAAGGCAATGATAGAAAAGAGGTAGGAAAGAGGCACCATGCTCTTATTTAAATTAAAATAAAAAAATAAAAATATTACAAAATAGGCAAATGAAAAGTATGGTATGTAGCTTTTGAAGTTTCTATTTCACCTATATTTTATGACTTCTTTTACACTTCTTCCTTTCTTATGTGTCCCGGATAAGATTATCTTATGGGGTGATATTTGATACTGAAGTTAAACAGAAGCTCATAGACAAGAATTAGAATTTCGTAAGAACTTGTTTTGTTTGCGGTCATACGACGTTCCTTGCCTTTTTAAATGCATTATTAGTGTTTTAAATTATCCATAACTTATGGGTGAAAACTTGTTTCCTCTCTTTAAGTTTCCTTAGAAAATTTGAATTAATATATAAATATATATGTGAAATAGTTAAAATTGCAAGTGTCTTTGTTTTATTTCATAAAATTATCTTTTGTTTATGTTTTCTCCCTTCCTTGGAATCATATGTTCACCTTTTTTCCATTGTAACTAAATCAAGTGAAAACGTTTATAATTTTATATAAAAGGTACTGAAAAGTTCTAATTATTTTTAACCACGATCAGTGATTAGTTTCATATGTTAAATAGTATTATGACAAAACACATATTTTTAAAATTTCTGAAAAATTAGTCATAAATAAACAGTTGTCAATCTTTATGAAAGAAAAAATGAGCCGATAGTTTGAGCTACATTCGCTATAAACTTTCCCGTCTTTTTCATTTGTTTATTTATTTGTTTGTTACGCTTAACCTGGAAATATTTAAACTTTACCATGAACACCTCCGTAATTATTCTTAATGTAGCTTTTTTGTACACAACCCAATTCAGAAAGTTAAAATGTTATACATGATTTTAGAACGACTTTACTTAGTGCCTTGTAGTCGCTCCTGGTGGTGTAGTGGTAACCATACTTGCCTTCTAAACCCAAGGTCGCGGGTAAGAACCCGGCCAGGATCGATGGATTTTTTTGGGCGTAAAAATCGTAAGTATGGCTTCCTTCGGAAGGGAAGTAAAGCCATGGGTCCCGTGTCGTACATTTACGGCACGAAAAAGAACCTCAAGCCTGAAAGAAGAGGCCTCTGAGCAAAATTTGTCGGCCATTTCACGCCCGGAATTGAATGGGACGCTGATGACCTGAGATATTAAAGAGCGTCCTGAAATAAAACGAATAAAAAAAATCAATCAATTAGTGCCTTGCAGCATTGGGCAGAATTTACATTTACGCAAAGAGTAATCCGAAAATTGTCAAATGTTACACCCCATTCTAAGACATTTCTTTTGAAATTAAATAATTTTACTACTTTTGGGGTGTTCACCAATACTTACAGTAACTAAGATATTTAAATTAATGTCTATAAGTGTTTCGTTTCTCATTTTATGCTCAGGAATGTTTCAGAATTTCTGAGCGTCTTATTTAAAGATGAAAACGGTTAGCATTGTTCTTATTGTTAGCTATGGGAAAGTTGAACTGCTTAACATCCTACCATGCTTTGATCAGCCTGCAAGCCTACAGTCCGAGAAAAGAGAAAGTTCAATATTTGGCTGGTCATTAAAAATGCAACACATTGCGTGTGTTCGTATTACACATACGGAAATAATTTGGTTGTTTGACGGGGTCGTTGAGATCTTTCTCGTCTGTGGCTATTTCTACCTCCATCCACTGATCTTATTCCCGTAGCTTTCATTGAAGCAATAGTAATATTCATATCAATATTATTACACACCAATTTTTTTCTAAAACGCATTAAACATTAATATTAATAATTTTTAAAAAAGCAAAATATATATGGCATAACATTACTCGTTAATTTTAATTATTGAATGACAGTGTTGATACTGATTTCCATTCATAAGCCATTATATATCAGCTTAATATTCCGAGTTCTCTTTCTTCGTTTTGCAAACATTTTCTTTGTTTGTTTTTTAGATAAATGAGTACAGAGAAAGATGGTTTGGTATGAACGGCAGTAGTACTTTCATGGATTTATTTGATAGTCCGGGAAAAGATGAGACAAGCGAGTTCCAATAAGTAATTTGGTGGAAAAAGATGCCTGGGAAACTATGACGGGAGTGTTCTACCTGGTTCACGTGTTCATCTTACGTATTTCAAATCTCCCTTCAACTTCCTCTACTTCAATAAAGTATACATCGTAAAACTCTATTTACGGTACTCTAATGCTTTGTAGATACTCTGGGAGAGTCCGCGGACCCCCGAAGGTACGTGTGCCACAGTCTGAAATCCGCTGTTGCTTGACACTGAAAGTGTTTTATCCATAAATCTAATACTTATAGGAAAGTAAGAGAAGGCAGAAAATTAATTTTAAAAGATATAATAAGCAACCGTTGGATAAAGAGTAAGGCAACAAGGAATACTTTTTAAACATCTTTATTATCAGAGGAAACTATTTACATCTCTTCAATTTCATCATCCCCCTTGTCTAGCACTTTCTGCTTGAGGAAGTTATCGTACATTATTGGCGCGTCCATATTAGTTGGTCACCTGAAATGACCACTAATGAGGTCTCTTAACGCTCCCGTTAAAATGGTTCTTTAATTATAGTCAAGAGATCATATTCGTGATCTAAGTGGGAAACAATAAACTTAATAGTTTGGCTCCTCCTGAACAAAGCCTGTCCCGTCCTCAAGAAATAAAAAAATCCCTACGGTATAAAAACACTACAGTCTTCTTACACATTTATTACACAACGATCAACTTAATTAAACATTTAATTCAAGATAAAAATAAATAATTTAATTACGTACTCCAGCATCTTTAATTTCGGTTCATTAATTGTTCCGCTTACATAAACATGTATTATTTTCCTTGCATATTCTCCTATATTTCAAGACGCCACAGAATTTGACTGAACAACATTACAACCGTTACCCGCTGTCTGCATTACTGGCCTGACTTTCCGTTAACAGCTTCACAAATCATATGCTCACCTGATTCACAACCGTCACATTTTGGTAACTATACTTGCCTCCTAAACCCAAGATCGCGGGTTCGATCCCGGCCAGGACCGATGCATTTTTTCAGGCGTAAAAATCCTAAGCATGGCTTTCTTTGGAAGGGAAGTAAAGCAGTGGGTCCCGTGTTTTACATTTACGACATGATAACGGCCCTCAAGCCTGAAAAAAGAGCCCTCTGAGCAAAATTTATAGGTCGTTTCACATCCTGAATTGAATGGAACGCTGATTACCTGGGATGTTAAAGAGTGTCCATAAATAAACCAAATCATTCAAAAACCGTCATATAGTCGAGAGTGCCACTATCTTTTATCTTACCATCTTACAGGTAGAGTTTCATATTTAAATTAAAATATCTCTGATAAAAAAACAATGTAGAATCTGAGTTCAGATTTACAGGAAGAAAAGAAACACCTTTACCATAATGAAACTTAGTCTGTTATTGTATGGAAGGAAGATATGACAGGGAAAATACTTATTATAATCACAAGATACTCGTTAGAAAAGCCTAGGAGAAACATATTGTGAAGTATTACATTTAACAATATAATTAAGTACTGAAAAAAAACAGCAGAATACCAATAAGAAAATCGGGATGAAATGGAGAGGAAAAGAACTAAAGAAAGGTCTAAGAACTAAGTGGGTATAGCGGCATGACAACTGTAGAAAAATGAAAGGAAACTGAGAGAACAGCAATATACAAAGAGGTGAAAATTTCGGCTTGAGTTACTGTAGAGAATATCTAAGTATAATGCATGCATGTCTTGAGAATAGAAACCCGGCGTTTACAGTTATACTCAACTATCTAACCACCTGGCGCTCATTGATGTTTCCCATTTTGTACCCCAGGAGTGCTTATCCGTTGTAATCCACTTTGCTGTATCTTTGTGTAGAGTTTGGTAAAGAGCGGTGAGGGAAGTTGCTCGTATCCTTTTCATCTGCTGGGTGCCCGTTTTCAATGACGACCGCGCCATTAATCGCTCCTGAGCTGCAAGAGATGATGAGCCCACGGAGATAAGGCTGGGAGCGAATTCGTATTCAGGGCGCTTTCTCTAGAAGGAATTAGCAAAGAAGCACTACTACCACGTTCATGGATTACACACACACACACACACACACACAACGCCCTTCGTAGAGCCTTTTCCCAATCAATTGCTATGCCCAGCTATCCTCTTTATTATCCCAGAAACAAAACCAGAGGTCCCGCTTGATCATAGAAGAAGCTGTAGCTACGAGACCAACGAAAGGACTTGAGAACGGGGTGGTGGAAAGCAACAATACATTCGGAACACCCCGCATTCACCCAATTTGGTAAGATTAAGGATGTGGGTAAACATATTGAGAGTGCAGTCTCCACACTACAACCTCTTTCAGATAATTCTAAAGCTTCCAGCTAAGCTACTTTTGACTGCAATATTACTTGAATCATAAGACAAATATAACTACCTCACTCATTAATTTAGTAATTAATTGCAATTCTTTTACACTTTATGCTATATTTTCTTATTATTCTCAAGTGGGACAATTTATCTTCTGCCTTTCAAGAACACAAGCGGTTCAAAATATTGAGTTATTTGTGCAATTATTTAAGTGTTTCATTCTGCATCTCTAGTTTTCATTATTTTAGGTATATTGTTCTTTATTACTTATTTTATTTTTAATGTTATTATATACAGAGGGCACCAAAATGTATACACACTTAAGCAAAGAAAATCTGTGTTAACATAACAAAACTGAATTCGCGAAACAGAAAATGATGAGCACTAATCATCTTAGACTTTTACAGTTACAACACTTACTCAAAATGCCCATCATCGGCGTCGATACACTTCTGAGTACATTGAACTACTGATTGAGCAACGTTTGCGAAAGTGTCCTCAGCGATTGCAGCACATGTCGTTTCAATTTCTTCCCGAAGTGCTACCAGTGTAACTGGTTTTCTACAGTATACAACATCCTTAAAAGTTCCCCATAGATCTAGAGATCACGGTAGAAACTCAATCGGACTTCTTCTTCCTACCCAGTGCCTTGGAAGCTTGTCATCTGGGTGGTAATGTGGTAGTGCACCATTTTGTTGGCAGTAAAATTTCTCATTTCCATAAAGTGTACACATGTCACCGTTGCCTTTGAACTTCAACAACATTCTCGATTTTCCAATACCACTTCAAAATTGCTTTCCGCTGTTCAAACGATAATCTTGGCTCCATTTTGTTGTAGCAACGCTAGCATAACGTAATGTGAGTGACATCTGTTTACAAAATAGCATATAATAATCTTGATTTCATTTGTTCATTGTTGATTTACCTGTCACGTAACAACGCTATCATAATGTATGTGAGTCACGTCTGTTTACAGTTCATCATACTCCACATTACTGTTGATTTTCAGTCCAACTTTGAAATATATTAAATAGATATCTACTGTGAAAGTCTGTATACATTTTTCGCCTCCCTCGGCATGTGTACTTAGGCGAGACGCTTAAAACTACCTCTTCAAATATCTTCTCTGTTGTTATTGATCTCCACGAAGTGTTTCCCTAGATTGAAGGACAAATAACGGCTCGGAAACGTAGCTCATAGATAAATTAATATTATACCAAAAATGATACTCTCAGTACGTTTATAGTTATTAAATGAAATAACTATAATATAATATAAATTAAACCAAATAAAATTGGAATAATATTGGCATTTATAGCATGTTTCCAATGCAAGTGCTTTACAAGTAATCCAATTTTTTAGGATTATTCATTAAGAGTAAAAGGAACAGTTATATATATTAATTAAATAGGTCCTTTCAGCTCTTCCCAGTTGCACATGAATTATATGAACTATCTCACGTTTTATTATAAGTTTAAGTATACGAAAAGCGTCTAGCTCAAAGAAGTTCAAAATGGTGACCATTTGCAAAAAAAAAAAAAAAAAAAAAAAAAAAAAAAAAAAAAAAAAAAACTTCCATTCTTGAGCAACTCGGAAGTATCGGGCATTGCAAGCTGCTGTTATAATGCTGCCAGTTTTTTATTGCAGCAGACACATCCTTGTATAATATCTTTTAGTTTCCCCATAGAGCATCAATGAGTGTCGAATCGAGTTCAAATAAAAAGCCAATTACACGCAATATTAACGTTCAATTGTTTATAATGGATAAAACTTCAAAAATCGATTAATCGTAAGTTACATTGCAATAACACATGCGGTAGACATTTCTATTTTCATTTAGTTGCATTTCAGCTATTGAATATTGTTTCATTTAATAAATATAGCTATGTACCTAAAATATTATTTTTGTTATTAATATTAATTTCTATGTGTTACTTTGTGAGTCCTTATATGCACCTCAAACTAGCAAAAACAGCCCATCACTATCAATAATAGTTAAGGAGATAAATTTTTAAGTGTCTCGTCCTATCGACATGAGATGCGAATACACACAATGGGGAACCATGTAAATACACTCTGGAACACTAAAAATAAAGCGGCAGATTAGGACAAATCAGTAGCAATCCCTGATTTTGAAAATTGAAGAAATAACTGTATGATAATTATAGAGATAATGAAGTGTTTAAGATGCATACGAAGGCGTTTAAATTGAATAAATTAAATTCTTTTGCAAGAACATGACATAAGGAAAATCTGATCATGCACTGATTGTGCATTTATACTGAAGCAATTAATACTAAAACACCATATATTATACTATATAGTATTTAAAATCATTTGACAGAGTGATAGAGAAAACTTATGGCAAATGGATGTTCGTCAATAATAAAGGATATAAAAAGTGTCTTCTGTAATATTTCCTTTATAATAGATAACGAAATGAGAGCTATATTTCAATCCACCTCTCACAAGTTTAACTGCGCACGCATTAGAAATCTCTATGAAAAGTCAAAGTAATGGAATTTTTAGGTGAGAATTCCAGGATATCTATAATAATAATAATAATAATAATAATAATAATAATAATAATTGAACTATAAACTAAGAAATAATTTACATTAAAATCAATTATATTTTAACAAAAATATAAAAATATACTAGAAAGAGCACAATCTGCTTACATTATCAAAAAGCTATTTATTATGAATGCATCAGAATATATAACGCTCTCCCAAATATTCTGAAGCAACCATAAATAATAAGGCAATATTACAATTTGTTGTTACACAATACCTATGCAGTAAGATGTATTGTTCAATTGAATGATAATAATATATGGTGTAAAATAGTAATGGGAACATATAAATATGGCAACATTTCACTGTATAGAATAAGACAATGTGTGAAATGTGCTGCTCTTTTCTTCTCTTGTATTGCAGTTTATATATTGTTTGTTGTATGTATGAGATTGAGCATATATTTATATAATCAAACACATTTCATCCCCAAATAAATATTATTAACGTAACTTTGTACCCCTTGACTTGCTGCAAATTCTGCAATGTACAAGCACCCTATAAAATGTAAACCAGTCTTAACCTTAGTTTTAAAATGAAGAAATTACGTACTAAATTTTTACAACATAAGATCATAGTTTTATGCCCGATACAGCAACGTTTCTCAAAATATTTTAAAGTGAGGACCTGTTTTCAAGCTAAAAGTTTTTTTTTTGACTACTTAACTCCTGCTATGTGCAACTAAAATGCTTTCAATGTTTTAAATCTATATATTTAAAAAAGTATTAATTACAATCTTACTCGTTTAATTTTAGAATTAATATACAGAAGAAAAATACATATTCTTTTCTGCCGTTCTTGCGCGCATTCCTTTGGTACACAACCTTCTCTCTCTCGCTCTTCACTTGGCCATGACAAGACAGCATCATACACCTTGTAGGCCGATTAGTTCAAACTTAGCGAATGGTTGTGCTCACAACTCTTTCCTTGTCACAGAAAAAATAAGATCCCAACGGAGTGAGATATACAGTCCACGTGTCGGTTCTTTTTTGCTAGGCCTAGGGCTTTCATTATTACACATGCCCTGTGACCCAGGTACAACGAAGGTTTGAAACATTCTATGGCAAAGTTCTTGATTGTAATATATCACTTTAAATTTTCCCTTGTTACAATTTTTTGGTCAGGAACGAACGTGAACTTATAAAGCAAGCTATACTAGTTAATGTAATTATGGGATAGCAGAAAAAGTATTTTATTCATTATCAAAGTAGAAGCTTTTGCAATTGTGCCCTAGCGCTTATTTCAAAGAGACAAAGATTTCAAGATTTATGGTTCCAAATGAAGCAGTAGATTCCCACCCTCACACAAATCTCCCTGGTATTCACTACGATCAGCTTTTTTTTTTATTGGTTTATTTATGGACGCTCTTTAACAGCTCAGCTCATCAGCGTCCCATTCAACTCAGGGCGTGAAACGGCCGACAAATTTCGCTCAGAGGCCTCTCTTTCAGGCTTGAGGTTCTTTTTCGTGCCGTAAATGTACGACACGGGACCCACGGCTTTACTTCCCTTCCGAAGGAAGCCATACTTACGATTTTTACACCCGAAAAAATCCATCGGTCCTGGCCGGGTTCGAGCCCGCGATCTTGGGTTTAGTAGGCCAGTATGGTAACCACTACAACACCAGGACCGACGACATGATCAGGAGAATATTAAATTAATATTAAAAATTAGATAGCATACGAGAAGTGGAAGACAAATATCTTTCAAAATCTCACAAAGCCGTTATTTTGGCAAAAAGAGAACATTTTATGCGCGGAAAGGGCGGATGAGAGTCATAAATGCCCACCTCGCTTTCTTACAATAACCATAGTGATCTAGAAAATAGTCATGTACCGTCAGCCTCTATAATGTAAGGCATATAAAGGATCATGGGCTGTTGCACACCTAGGGAAAATATGCTACGCAAACTTCTTGGAAAACAGGAAATGAAAATATAGTTGCGATATATCATTTCGCGCAATAGATTGTACTTCCATGGTAATGTATTATATTTTCTACATAAATAGTTGTTCTAGATTGTGAAAGACCTCCGAGGATAGGTCCAAAAGTTTCCGGCCTCGCCGATAAGGATTATCGCCTTCACAAGAGGTTTATCTGTTAAATAAATAATTGCTGCTGTAACTTCTGCTCCGCTGTGTTCAGTTCAGATATAATTGCATAGAGAAGTATATATGTAGAAGATTGTAACATGTTCAAAATGGAGTTTCGAGCTGTATGTTCTTCACAAAAAATTGGCATGTTCCAAATGAAATAAAACAGCTATTGGACGGTGTATATGGGAAAGCATCTCCCTCATATTCTACCGTAAAAGAATAAACCAAACTTTTTCGAATAGTTTGAGAAAGCATTGAAGACGAAGAGCATGCAGGTCGGCCCTTGGAGGTGCTGAGTCCTGAAAGCATTGCTCTTGTGGAAGGAGAAATTCTGAAAGATCGACGGCTCAAATTTACAGAAATAGCAGCAAGGTTGTGTCTACCTAGTCCTTCAAATTATTTATTAACGTTTAAACATGAATAAGATTAGTGCAAGATAGGTGTCTAGACTTCTTTCCTTAGTCTAAAAGCAGCAACGAGTCATTTGTTGCCAATCATTTTGGAACTCTGCCGTGGTAACGAGAGAGAAGTTTTGCAAACATTGTTACAGGAGATGAAACTATGGTCTTCTATTGTGATCTCTTGTCTAAAAGAGAATGAATGGAGTGGTGTAAACCTAGCGAACCACGGCCTCTAAACGCCAAGGTCCCTCAGTCAACCAAGAAGATCATGATCCCATTCTTTTGGGACCGTGAAGGAATATTCTTCATCGACTTAAAGGAGAGCAACACCACAGTAACTGGGGAGTACTATGCTGACCTACTGCACAGACTACGTGCTTCCATCAAAGAGAAAAGGCGAGGGAAATTGAGTGGTGGTGTGCGCCTTCTTCACGACAACGCGCTTGTGCACCCAGCTGTTGTTGCAAAGGAAGCTGTGAATAAATGTGGCTTCAAGGAGATGGACGATCCACCCTGCAGCCCAGATCTAGATCCCTTTTCGTCCTTCGAGGTTGGAAATTTAAGTGTGACGAATAAGTGATAGATGCTGTTTATGTTCATTCTGCAGACAAGACATCTGACTATTTTGTGGGGGGGGGGGAGAACTGAAATGTTAATTGACAGACGTGAGAAGTGTATTGTAATAAAGGGAAACTGTAATAAAAAGTGAAATACAGTTTTTGTCTTTATCATACTTAGAAATGATTAGGCCTGGAACTTATGGACCTACACTCGTAAGTGCAGATCTCGAGCACCACTCTGATCCGGGGACTGTACGTTGAAATACGGTGCTCTAGCGCATTAATTGACGAAACATTTGAAATGAATCAATCTCGACAGAAAGGATTCGTAGATAAGAGTGAGAGTATGAAAATGAATAGATCATATTGATAATGTTTCGGTGGCGCCTACTATCAATATCTATAAACATGACTTTATACTGTGCCTCGATTTCTATAAGTTCCTAATTCTACAGTCACGATACATATTGTGTGCTTTTTTCGCAGTCCATAGTTATATAAACATCCTAGTTATATAAAAATGTAGCATGATTTTTTTGTATTATGTTTTGCTGTATAGTTATTGATCGATTAGGCAATTTACAGCTTTGTTTCAATATTATCACGTTGTAAATTTATTTTGTTTTACAGGACATTAAGTTTGTTGGTCTTTATAACGAACCAGTTTACGTGTTTGCACTCTGTTTTTGTTGTAAACAAGAAAGTGTGATATGATTAGACCTCAGTTGAAATGCTCGGCATAGCGAGGAATTGAGTGATGTTGCACGCAAACAAGATCCTGATATGGCAGTTCTTTATGAGCACATACCTCAATTGAACGGTTACCATCTAATAAAAAATATGTTATATAAATCGTTTTCTAATGCAGGTATGACAGCAAGCTAACGTCATGTTCTACCATAATCATACTTTAATGTAATTTCTATCTACAAATGAGGTATAGTGTAGTTGCTTTCTGTATAAGTATAATGTAAATTTTAATTATAATTACGGACCGGTTATTCAAGGAAATGCATCTCCGTTTCCTGTGGTCAAATCACATGTTCACATGTATTTGCGATTTATGGCATTTACTACATTTTAAGCTTAGTTGCAGGACACACATAAATGCACATACACTTCTTTTCATGTTATTGACTTTAGAAATAAGATTAGAACTAGCACCTATGCATTGAGTTAAGTTGCAGTGTGAATTACGTATCTGATTTGTAGGAGGTTGAATGTCACACCTTAAGTGCAGCGTGAGTCACTCCGACCAACAAGCTCTTACAGAAAAAAGATAAACATCTCTTGCATCTCCAATCCTTCCTTTCGGTTCCTCTCAGTTTTCTGTTGTGTATTCGATGCAGGGGTTTACACAGAGTTGGGGATATAAAGTTTATTCTCTTTAGGCATGATAGTTGTCATATATTAGATAAAAAAAATCCCTAATACAAAATTAACTGTAAGTTAGAAATTGTTTTCAAGAGGAATTTCAAATTGAGTTGTTAACGATCGGTGGAAAATTGATTTATTACCAAGTGTGTAGAAAATAATTAGTTCGCGAACTTTCAAAGTGACTCAATATTTAAACCCCAGAAAAATATTAAAAGATAAAATCCACAAAAAGTTCTCCTGTGTAGAATATTCGACTGCGGATAAAATGAATCCTAATTGCCCCATGTTTTGAGCGAAGCCTTCCCAGACAGCTGACATTCTCCTGTAAATTTTATTAAAATTATACACAACGCTCAGAGACTGATGAAATAACTCTATGCAGAAATTGCTTGATGTAATTATATAAAGAAACTATTGAAAACAATTGTGTATGGCACATGTCGATATAATAACAAATTACGAAGGACGGACGAACTGGTGGTTTGCTTACAAACTGACCATTTGGTTTTCTACTTGTAGAGGAAATCGAAGTCAAAAGTACAAGGGAGTTTGTTTTTAGTGAGTGATGGAGCTAGTTACATAATCATGGTCAGTAAAGATTTACAAGAAATATTCCCATACATGAGCTAACTTGTCCTGCACATGGGCGGTATCGTGCATCTGAGACAATTAGAACTAATTTTCCAACTGATGATAAACTTATGTCTTATATACCGAGAGCGGCAAAAGTATACACAATTTCACAGTAGACATCTATTTAATATATTTCAAAGCTACTTAATAATACCTTTAAATTAAAAAAAAAAAAACTTTCAATCGACCGCAAATTACAGTAACGTGTAGTAGTATGATGTTCTATCTACAGATGTGACTCACATACATATGATAGCGTTGCTACATGACATATGAATCCGAAATAAACAAATGAAGCCAAGTTTACCGTATGGTGTTCTGTAAACAGATGTGACTCACATTACGTTACGCTGCGTTGCTACAAAAAATAGGGGCCAAGATTATCGTTTGAACACGGAAAGCAATTTTGAAGTGTTATTGGAAAACCGAGAGTATTGTTGAAGTTTAAAGACAAGGGAAACATACGTACCGCGTTCTCCGGATCTAACTGCGTTGGACTTCTACCTGTGGGGAACTCTTAAGGATGTTGTATACCGTAGAAAACCAGTTACATTGGCAGCACTTCGGAAAGAAATTCAAACAGCATATACTGGAATCGCTGAGGACACTTTCGCAAACGTTGCTCAATCAGTATCATCAGTATCTCAAAGTACTCAGAAGTGTATCGATGCATTTTGAGCAATTGTTGTAACTGTAAAAGTTCAAGATGATAAGTGCTCATCATTTTCTGTTTGTGTGAATTCAATTTTGTTATGTTAACACAGTCTTTTCTTTGCTTGAAGTGTGTATACATTTTTTGGTACGCTCTGTATAAGAGCATCTCGTATCCACTAGTCCTTAAAACAATGGTATGATGCTAGATATACTCCTCTCCCAGAACCAAATTTAACTCTCTGGAGCACAAAGCTGCTTGCTATCATCTACTACGTTAACACCCTGGAAACAATTAGACTTTTTGATCCAAATTTCGCTGAAAAAATCCAAATAGGTCAAGAGACCCTCTGAAACGCAAAAGTAAAGCTAATTTTTGTTTCACAGTCGCACATTTTATTCATTTTCCTTCGGTAATTTCATCATTGGAAGCAAGAAGTATTACTATAAAAGTAAATCTGTTCCTTGTAATGCTGCCAAAATAGTTAATGACAAAGTTCAGACTATTATATCTAAAGAATACAACATAAGAATAAATGTCTTTATTACAAGAGTTACATGCTGCAATGACAAGCAACAAACTCAAGGCGGAAACAGTAGCAGCATTTGTTTTCATCTTACTGATAATCCACAGCAGCAGTAAAGATCATATCAGTCCAGAATTAAAAAAAAAATTACTGATAGCGCATATAAATGCTGCAAAAGCTGGTTCTAACTAGGTATTTTGTTACACAAACTCTATAGTCAAAGTTTTACGAAAGTAAAACAGAAGAAGAAGGACAACCATTCCGACTAGAAAGAGGAGTTCGCCAAGGCAATCCAATCTCTCCCAAACTCTTCACTTGTGTAATGGAGTATGTATTAAGAAAATGAATTTGCATAATAATTTCGGAATAAACATAAACGGCAGTCGACTAACAAATCTAAGATTTGCCGACGATGTGGTCTTATTCCCCAAAACCCCGAAAGCACTACAAACTATGCCGGAACAATTAGGTGAGCATTGCAAAAATGCAGGGCTGTCACTAAACAAACTGAAGACACAGTTCATTTCAAACGGACCTGAAACCCAAATAAAAATAAAGGAACAGTCCTTACATATGAGAGCGAATATACATACTTAGGCACAACAGATTTACTTCCATGATTAAATGGAAAAAGAAGTTCAAAGATGGATCTCATTAATCTGGAGAGCATTTTAGGCCCTTATTGTTAGACGCAGCACTAACTAAGAAAAATCAGGTTCCAGACGGTGGAAACATGTGCATACCCTGTATTACTATATGGGTGTCAGACATGATCACTAACAGAAAAACAAAAGAACAAAATTCAAATATGCCAAATAAAATGCAACGCAAGATCCTAGGAATAACTTTAAAGAACAAAATACCTATAGTGTTAATAAATCAATTTTCTCAGACATCACGCGCCGCACAAATAACTGCCAGAAGCAAATGACAATGGGGCGGTCACGTCGCAAGAATGTAGGACAATAGATAGACCTACAAGATCTGCACGTGGGACACCTGGATGGGAAAAAGGACGCAAGTTATAAAGAAACTATATACCAAGTGCTATGATGGATTATTATATGCAACAAAATATTATTGAGAGTTTACAAGTGGAATCCTTCGATTTGTACAAATATAGCTGAAATAATTTTCTGGATACACTATCAATTATTCTCAAAGTACAGAATTACCTTATAGTACTTCATAGCATATACCCATGCTTTGTTGACAACTTTCAGTGTCCGTAGGGAAAAAATGTCATCCTTTATGATGTCATAAATGGAAATAAAACTTAACTCTGTGAATAATATTTTTTTTTCAGAATAGACGAGAATTTTGTAATAAAGGAATGATACAATCAAAGTACTATAAAAGTTCTGCACATGTTCTCTGAAGAGATAATGTCATCCTTTATGATGTCTAAAATAATGATGTCTAATTTCTTCAGAATAGACGTGTATTTTGTAATGAAGGAATGATGCAATCCAAATACTATAAAGTTCTGCACGTGTTCGCCGAAGAAATATCCCTGGGGTTGGTAAACCTAAGAAATAAAATAAGCAGAAAGTGGTGTGTAGATAGATGCTAACGACCAAATTTCGCACGCGCAAAGTTCCCGTCACTGCATCTCCATAGATATCCAACGACTTTCTCCGGAACTACCCAAGCGGACATCGTATATTTTTTCGTATCACTCCAATTAAAATCCAACGTCTGTAAGCCGTGAAGTTATTCGCCTCGATTTCTTGTTTGCTTTGCTTTAAGGAGTTCTCGCTGCTGACGTCATAGATTACTGTGAACCACAGTGCAAGGCGGCGTCGCGAAAAGAGGTCGATGCGGAATTTCCGCCCGAAGTGGGTAGCTTGGCATGGTAGGCAGATAAGGACCCGGGTAATACCCTTCCGGTGTCCTTAGTCTCTGTTAGAATTCCACCGCATTGCACATCTTCGTCACGTTGTCAGAAACAGGCAGAGATATTGTCACACCGGTGTTTGACAGATTTACATCTGGAACCAAAGACTAGGTTATGAATTCATAATATAAAAAAGTATATAGTTCTATATATGACGTAAAATGTATCGCAGTTTTTTCCTTGAGGAATTTGAAAACAAAATTTATATAGACAGCAAGTTTCCTTCAGGATATTTTTGCATACGTCTGTAGCATTTACTTTATGACAATCTAGTTCTCCTATATAAAGGTATTATAGTATGCGTTCCCAACTGCTACTTCATTTCCAATTAGAGAAGAAAATATTATCCCTTTCAAATATGTTGAAGTTCACGTAATGTTTATATTTAATTTCTGGCTTCTCATTTAACATGAATAGCAGATTGTAACATATCTCGACAATTCGAGGACAAAAACAAATAAATATTAAAAGAGGTGTATATAACGTAAGGGGGATGTGTAGCTAAAAGTCGGGGCATAAAAACACCTATCAGTTATTAATTATTATATTTTTGTCCATTCTTTCATTATGGAAAATTAAATTATGAACAAATTTGCAATGCAACATTCCAGAGTTGAAAAGTTATTGTTGAGCAGTACGTGGTGCCTATAAAAGTCAGTTATTCCAGTCTCGATTTTTTTTTATTTTTATTATAAATGCTATCACAGGTCCATTATTAATAACATTTGAAGATTTTGCGGAACATTAAACTATATAAATTATATCTACACTGTTTTTAAAACAGAAAGTATAAATTAAACTCTACAAATAAAAATATACTTTAGGAAAGGATTCTGTTTTAGTTTCAAACAACTAAGTATGTGTTTAATTCTAACAAGATCACTTTAACTCAAGAAGGGTAGGGGCGGTTGCTAACGCCTTCCACAAAGTATTCGTCCTAAGCAGATCTTAGATCTCCTGGTGTCGGTCTAGTATTTGTTTACTGTACTTTGATTCAACCAGGATCACCGGGATATGCGAAGCGATCTGACCTTGGAAATTATAACACACCTTCCGTCTCGGCTGCTTTTCTTCTGTCAGCAGTTCAAAAATCCTCATTTTGGGCATGATAGAAAGGTAAAAATGTATACGTAATGAACATTAGCGTAGTCCATGTAAAAGTAAATGATGCCAATGGGAACATAACAATAAAATCATAGACTTCAGGCTTAGATAAGCAGTTCCGTGTCATGCTTAAAATCTCGTAGTTATTAATTTGCTAGATGACACAGAAGTTGGTGTATGGAGACATGAATGTTGCGTAGAAACTAATTAACTTTCTTAAAAATACAGGGCGTAAAACCAACTTTAGGAATGTATATTATAAATTATTTTTTTCCACGGTACTAAAAATTTGCGTTAAATAAATATTTCAAGATGAAGAGAAGATAATGATTTTTACCGCCTCCGTGGGCTGGTGCTAGCGGCCGCGACTACTAATCCGGAGGTCCTAAGCTCGAATCCCGGTTAGATTAAATGGGTAATTTATTTTTCCTAGTTTTTTCTTACCCTGAGAAGCTGAATGCTGAGCTGTTTTAAGGTGATAAGAAATCAGAGCTCATTTACGCCATTATTAATCCATTTCATTCATCCCTATAAACTTGCACCTATAGTATTCAGTCCACAATCTACCGACGTCGTGATCGGATAAATGCAGTCAAAGAGACAATAAACAAAATACTAGAAATAAATATAAATTTCATGGCCGTCTAAAAGGAACATAATAGACAAAGCGGTTAGAAAAAATTGAACGCCACATGCAAGCAAAGCTACGAGGGTAGATCCATAAGTTTCCGGCTTAACCATTTTCTAGGTATGATAAAGACAGAAACTATATTTCACATTTCAGTATAGTTACCCTTTATTGCAATACATTCCTTACATCTTTGAATTAACATTTCAACCCCCTCCCTCACAAAAAAATAGTCAGAAGGCTCTTCTGCAAAATGGGCAAAAAAGTATCCATCACTTTTTCGTCACACTTAAATTTCCTTCCTCTAATGCCCTTCTTGAATTGTGAGAAGAGGAAATAGTCACTATGAGCTGGATCTGGGCTGTAGGGTGGATGGTTGATCTCCTTGAAATCACATTTCTTCACAGCTTCCTTTGCAACAAGAGCTATGTGCACAGACAGGCGCATTGTCCTAAAGAAGGTACACACCACCCCTCAGCTTTCGTTGCCTTTTCTCCTTGATAGAAGCACGTAGTCCGTGCAATAGGCCAGCACAGTACTCTCCATTTACTGCAGTGCTCCTCTCCTTGAAGTCAATGAAGTCACAGACACAAAATATTGTGGTTATGTTCTTTTCTTTGTTGAATAATTGACCTTAGCCTTCAGAGGCGGTGCTTCGCCAGATTTACGCTACTCTATTGATTCTATTTTGGAAAATGGATCATAGTAGAGGACCATAGTTTCATCTCCTGTAACAATAGTTTGCAGAACATCTCTCTCGTTGACACGGCAGAGCTCCAAAAATGCCTGACAACAGATGACTCGTAGCTGCTTTTGGACTGAGGAAAGAAGTCTAGGTACTCATCTTGCACTAGCCTTAATCATGTTTAAATGCTCATGAATAATTCGAAGGGCTGTTGTTTCAGAAAATCCCAAAATTGATCCGCCGGTCTTCCATAATTTCTCCTTCCACAAGAGCGGTGTTTTCAAGAGTGAGCACCTCCACGGGCCGACCTGCACACTCTTCGTCTTCAATGCTTCTCGACCCATTCGAAAAAGTGTGGCTCAATCTTTTACAGTGGAATATGAGGGGGATGTGTCCCCATATACACCGTTCAATCGCTGTTTAATTTCACATGGAGTAAGTCCTGGTTTTGTGACGAACTTGATAACAGCTCGAAACTCCATTTTAAACATGTCACAATGTTCTACACATTGCCTTCTTTATGCATGAACATTTGAACACAATGGAGCGGAAGTTATAGCTGAAATTATTTACTTAACAGATAAGCGTTTTATGAAGGCGATAATCGTTATTAAACATATGGACCTACCCTCGGTACATGCGTAATTAGAGAATATGAATGTATTTTTTGTATTTGCGTTACGTGTAATACTTCTCATGAAAGATTGATACAAATTATTAATTTCTTGCTGAATAAATTTTGTACATTGAAAATAGTAATTCGTTTTCAGTAAACCGGCAAGTGTGCAATGTAGCTAATTTATTGCTTTAGGCACAAGAGTTATAAAGATTCGTATTAGCAATAACACCATTTAGGCGAATTGAACTTTAAAGACTGACGTGGAAAATATAATTTACTGTAGGTAAAATAATAATAATATTTATTATTGTTATCATTATTATTATTATTATTATTATTATTATTATTATTATTATTACAGGAATATAGTCAAATTATTAATCTAAGTAATTGGCTCACTTTATTTTTTTTCCCCAGGATATACGCCATTTTGATTGACTGGGGATGATGAGCGAAACTTAAAATGTTGCTTTTAAACCTTCTGTTTAATATTAATTAAGTGACATTTCTTCAAATTAAATTTATTTCAAATATATCGCAAATATTCACACTTCAAGTTTTTAATTTAAAGTATTTTAGGAAAACAAAACTAAATGCAAAAAATAATTATGAAATAATGGTAATACAATTATCAGGAACAGGAACAATATGTGTATGGTGTTTTTGGGTATGGATGTGGAAACCAAAGGAAAACTACAAATCTGGAAGCAAATAAAAGAACCACAAAACGTTCAAGTGTTTTACACGTTTACTCAACATAACATAAAAAGAACTTGGCTCATAACTCTGTTAATTTTTGTATGCAAGAATCAAAATTTGAAATTCCTTTAACGACCTAATTACAATAGAAATGCATTTTGCGGACAAATGACTATAAAGTTAAAAAGGGAATATGATAAATAAAATAGTAAAAAAGGGAGAATTCAATGTAAAATTAAATTTAAGTAATATAATAACACATCGCTAAAATAGATCGCAAACATTGCTGAAAGTCTCTCAATCAATTTCTCTTTCACAGAGAACTTTTAAAAAGAATTACACCCTGGAGCACCCTCGAGCTTCAATTTCGATTATACAAAAATTAATTACAGGAAAAGCAAAACAAGGAAATTATCCGTGTAAATGTTACAAAAATTACCTCCCGACCACTGTTACTCCTTTGCGCGAAATTAAATCCTTTTTGTTTGATTTCTGCATGCTTAAAGAAGCGCGGCCCTGGTAGAATGTGGGGTGAGATGCTTAAATAAACCCAGGAGTTCCGTGGGCTAGAACTTTGTCTTATTAATTAAAACTCGGCACCTCCATTTTCTTGCATATCAAAATAGCGATATTAACACGACTGCAGTGTTTGCTAAACAGACAAAGAGAAAATTTTCTGCGATAAACAGTACGCGCAACTGAACCATTATGGCTCTGGAGGTATTTATATTCCATATACTTTTCACGTTTTGAGATAGTTATACGAATTTATGTATTTTTCAAAATAGGATTTCGTCACAAAGATCATTCAATTTACTGCGCTTGTTAAATTAGAGCTGGAATGAAACACCAAAGTTAAGGAGTTTTTATTTTCAAAATGAAATATTTTAAACAAATTTGGCTGTGAGGCTAAAATAAACCATTTGTTTTATGGAAAGAATCTGAATTAAATAATTAAATAATTAAATAATAATATAGGCTTTAGGTCTCGGGAACAATCTATCAAGATGTACCTCCTATCCATTTAGTGTCCTTGGATCCCAGTTTTTTATACTGTCATTATATTGATTTAGAAATAACTATACTATTCCTATTAATCTCCAAAATGAAACTTATACAAAAACAGCTATATAGAAGAAATAATGAAAAGGAAAACAGTGATGAAAAATGAAAACTAAAATATTTAGACCGTAGTCTGGTGGTAATGTTTGCGACTACTAATCCGGAGGTTCTGAGTTCGAATTCCGGCCAGATCAAAAACTTCTTCGCCCTGGAAAGGTATAGCTTTAAGGACTCTGAACTCTGATTAATTTCATATGGAGTCAAAACAATAAATAAAACATTATATATGATAATTAAAGCAACAATAGAAGTTTTAAAAGAAGAAAGAGGACATAAGGAATAATGAAACAAAACGAATTTTAGCAACAACAACATTTATATATAAAGCAACAGAAGAAACTATTGAACAATAGCAAAAGGAGAAACAAAACATAATTAATTGGGAAAGGAATGAAGCATATCTTGCTTAAGATTTACATGGCAAGCAAGCTAGGTCTATAAAGTAAAAAAATTCTGAGGAAGAGAAATATATACCGATAATCATATTCATCTATATACAAACTTGATGCGAATGTTATACAAAACTTTAACCATATGAAAAGGTTACAGATAATTTCGAATATGAAGTGATCACGCTTCTAGGAATTCTGAAATGCCCGAATTATAAATATTCTTAAAGGAAGGCAAAAATAAAACCATGGCTTGGTATAATGATTAAAATGCTGAACTGTTAAAGTATAACTTAGTTTTCTTTGCAGTGCATACAAAATGAATAAGAAAATCATTAATAAAACACAACAAAATATTACAGAAAATATTCTATTAGAGGAACTATATGATTTTGCAATGGGAAAAGTTATACGCATAATGTTTTACACACTAAAAAAATTAATCCAAAAATACAGAATTTAATAAACAAACAAATAGCTTAAATTTTATTAAACCCTTTGTTGTTTTAACTAGAGATAAAATATGGATTCTTTGAAATAAACTTTGGTGCCTTTAGATGTAATTCAGATAATAAAATCTATATAAGAAACAAACATTAAAATAAAATTATTAGATAAAATAAGTGTAAAATATATAACAGTAATTAAGAAGTAAATCCTTGTCATATGCTTTTCAAGTTTTACATTCACGAAATTCAATGAAAATATAAAGCTGGTACATATGAATGAATGTGGATTTAATTATTTGCATACGACTATTTATAATTTTTGAAAATTAAAAATAAAACAAAAAATATCAAAGAACGATATTGGATTTATAAACCTATAAATCAAAATTTAACAATATCCTCTCAAATAGCACAATTATTGCCATGGGATGCTTATATACCATTGAGATTATGGTTCTATTATCCTTTCCATGTAAGAGTAAGCTGAAAGCTTATAATATAAGTTTTAATAATTATAAGCTGAAAGAGTATAATATAATTCTGGCAATTGCAATAACGGATTTTTCGGCAAAAGGAAAAAGTAAACTAAATATTGATGTTGATCATATGATAAGAGTGTCACAATATAAAATGTATTCATTTTTAATTTCTGGTTGGCATTTAATGCTATTTAAATTTAATAAATTTGCGACCGATACTCTGGAGCTCCACAAAATGTTAATATGTCCCAAATAATTTGTTGGGAATCACAACTTAACGTCACTCATACATATACACATAAAATTAGTCTATATTCATGCATAATAGTTACGTTGCTATTAACATTAATGATTTTAAAATATACTGAATTGTAATGGAAATTCAAGGAATGACGAATTTGTAAATGACCATGGAAGTGAAGAATAAAAAATATTGTCACTCTATTAAACTAAACAGGATATACAGCGTGTTCGGGAAGTTCGTATGCCCCTGTGCTTTCTAGTAACTTATTAGCATATATCATATTATATTATTATAATTATTAGATACATCGTTGGTGTATTGTTGATATTATTGTCGGTGTATTGTTATTTATTATTATTGGTTATTAATTAAAGTATAGTGTATAGGGGTATCCGGACTTCGCGAACACACTGTACAAGGAAATGCAATAATTGTATACAGAACGGATTTCAACATTAAAAACAAACTTTAGAAAATAAATCCTGGCAGAAAAGACACAAAATGTTCATATGAATATGTTATGTTCATATATACACAGTGAGTTCGCAACAGAACAATATTACATTATAATTGCAACATACCATACAATATATTTTTTTTGACAATTTTTAGATTAGATGTTCCACGTGCTATCCATGGACCTCACTGCACACATGGTTCGTTGATTACACGGCACGATTCATGAACGATGTGCGCAGAGGGATTTCCTACTTGTGACGTCAACTGGTGTCCATGTTATTTTTATTTGCAGCATGATTAGCTGACCGCTCATTGCCTGAATAACATCATTTCTGGTGAGTTTTATTAGTGAAACTTCTATTCTGAATGTTATTAAGAAGGAAATACTATTCCTACATCTATGCAGTTGCTTTCTTATCACCATAGTAGGAAAACCAAAGCACAATTTTGTGGTATAGGTTTCCTAAAGATATTGAGCTAAAGAAGGGGAATAAAGTTCATTCATGCAAAAGGTGGAGATTCTCTACAGAGATTTCCCGCATGTGTCCCATGCATTTTAACTAGGAAGATTACAAAATAAATCTTAAAGGGGAGCATTTGAAACTCACCCTTATAAAATATTAAGAGGTATTGCTTTACCACATTTAAATTTAAATTTCCTTCCCCAACCAACAATCCTTCTTCATGGTTCATTCCCTTAGTTGAATGGAACGCTGATGACCTCAGATGTTAAAGAGCTTCGGTAAATAAACAAAATCAACACCAACAAAACAAGTCACGAGTAGATGTAATATGAAAAAAGTGAAAACATACCGTAACTATAGGTATGAGCTCTGTTATGAGGGACTAACGCTATGAAAAGTATTACTGTCTATCATGGAACACATGCAATTCTGGACATAAAAAGTAATACTTTACTTATGGAGCTTAAATTCATCGCACTAATTTCTGCCATTATAAATAAATCATATTTAGTATTAGTTGTATAAAAGTATATGTTCCTTTTCCTGTCAGGAATCATCACTTGAGGTTTGTTCTAATTATTTAAATTTACATATGGTGCATAAAAATAAATATATTTTTCGTAGCAACATGTACTATAGAGCAATAGTCTTTCTATCAGTTCATTCCAGATTCTTTAACCCTAATTTTACGTCACACAGTTCAATGCTGCATTTCTAGTACCAGTATCTATTTAACCGATGATTGTACGATATTCGATAACAGTAAATAAGTGGCAGGGCAGTTCTGGAATGACCAACGTTACACCACAGTCTGCAACGTGCTTTCATGACTAATTGAATGTGTGTCCACGATCCGAATGTTTACTTTCAGCCACTCTTTTGCGGTCATTCATGGAGGGCATCGATAAGTGAAATGATAACCTGTCACAAAATGTAGATTAAAGGGGTAATATATTATTTGACACATTTGATAGCTGTGTTAGCATTTTAAAATTAACCGTGGCAGAATTAGATATGTAAGAAATTGTAAATTTCAAGTCACAATAAATCTCCCCGTTTTGAAGCAACTTAACTAAATTCTGCCGACATTTTCTTTACATATAAGTTGTAGAAAGAATCTCGTTGAACTATAATAGATCTACAAACTGCGTAAGTTATTATATTGGGCCTTGTTTTATATAAAAGTAATAGATAAAATAGTGACGAAAGTGTTAAAAAATAAGTCGTACCGTAATTCAGAAGCGAACATTATTTGGTTTGTATGGTTCATCACTACAAACACTTATATATGAAAGAATGTAACGGAAACGAAAATGTTGGAATAGGTGCAATTAATATGAGTGCAAGGTGTGACAACTGCACATTGAAATAAACTGATCAAAATAATTTCCGGAAAGCTACTGGAAGGCAACAGAAAATTTATGCTATAGGTACAACGAAAAAGATATTTTAATTTGTTGCATTTAATGTAGGTATAAACATCTGATTATTCAACTCGCAAATATTTCCGGTATTACTACAGAAAGTTATTATTATTATTATTATTATTATTATTATTATTATTATTATTATTACTATTATACAAGGTGTTCTATTTCTCTTGATCATCCAAAATAACTTTAGTAGATGTGCAGAAGTAAGGAGTTCACGGTTAATTTAGAAACCGTACTTAATGATTTGGTTGTACAAATTACTTACCTATTGTAATACTGTAATATATTTCTTCTGGATTTTGTTTATGCCTTCCGATTCATGTAAACATAGGTGCCCTGAGAGGAAGGGGGGTAGTTAACCCATTTCCCTCGCCCCTCAAATTGTCGTTGCTTTATCTTACATACACATGTACTGTCGTCATTCATTAAAGTAAGTTAGTACTGAACTGAGCTATTGTGAGTGAATTTTTCTTACAAGATGTACACGCAAGAAGAGAAAGTAGAAACGATGCTGATATACGGAAAATGCAAATTGGCATATAATGATTTATTTGATTACATTATTGCAGAGGTTAAATGCTTTTGGTAAATAAATGTAATGTAGTGTTATTGAATAAAAAAAGCATGGATTTATCATTTCCACATCTACTGTTTTCTTAAGTAAAAGGTACAGGTTGATACATTTCCAATAGATGTTGAAGAGGGTAAGTGTATTTTTTAATAAACTGTACATGTTGTCATTAAAAAAAAACTAAGTTCTATCCCGTATTTGCCCATATTACGAAAAGGATACCTTCAGTAAGAAGCCCCCTCCATGAGGTTAACACATTTTTAAAACACTTTTTCATTTGAGGCATTTGAAAAAAATATTTTGGACGAGCAGATAAATGGGACACCCGGTATAAAAAGCGACTCATACTTATATTTTATATACATTTAAATTGCCTACATTAATAAAATCGTTAAAACGGTGTGCTTTGCACAAAAATATTTCTGTACAATATTCTGACTATCATGCATTCTAGGTAAAATAAATGTGTTACGAAGGGTTTTTTAATTTTTGTGTCTATGTTTTGTCACCTAAAATTAACTGAATATATTTTAAGAATTATATTTAGAGCTCTTATTTAAACAAATTGGTTTAGTGCTCACAATTTCATGTTGATAAACTAGAGAAGAGATTTAAAAAGAAATGAAGACACTAATTTTCCTTATGCTCCTTTAAAAATGCATATATAGATATATGGTGTTTCAGAATTGACTATAAATTTTAGGAATAGGTAACCCACATTGCGCTGTAAGGTTTGGAAAAAGCAGCAGTTGAATAAACAACTGCGAATAACTTGGTTTTGAGAAAGTGCTAAAAATACCTCGTAATTAGTTTTCTTTGAAAATAGTTCTCTTTGTTTCACTGACTGTCGGTGCATAATAAACTTTACCTATGAACTGACAGTAAATTCAGCAGATCAAAAAAATTACTAACAGGATAAACCAATTACATTTCATATACGTACAAGTAGTAAACGAGAAAATTTTCATTGCAATGCATTTACATTGCATGAATGTACATCTATTGAATATTAGTTATGTAGCTTATTAGGGAATGAAAATATCACAAAGAAAATTATAAGTAAAAAAGAACATACTTAAAAAACGTCCAAACTTGTTCATGCCTAAAAGTCCCTGCAAGATCCAATATGGTATGCGTGCTATTAAAGTACGTGAGATTATAACACGGAAAAAGTACGGCGTTTGTGGGACATCGTGTTCACAAATATAAGGATACTCAGAGCCATTATTTTATGGTGTGATTTCATACCATAAATGTAATAAACTATTCCAATACCATTTAATTGTTAACGTGTGGTTTAATAAAAAAATAAAAATGAATTCTGTTATATTTAATTACTGAAATATGTTAAAATATCGGAATTTATATATTCCAATTATAATAATGAATTGGCAAATAGAACAGACAATGGCCCTTGTTGGTTTTTTGTAATTCGAAATGTTTTCATGTAAATTCTTTTATGTAAAACATTTTGGTTTACAAAATTGATTTCGCATGACTTCTTTTAATTGCATAGCGTTGATTGCCAACAAAAACTGAAATAAATGAGCATCGCTAATAATGCAGCAAGGGAAGATCATTGTATTTTATCATTAAAGAGATAAAGCATTCCAAATATTGAGTGCAGTGAAATTATAGTGTTTGCAAAAATCGGTGCTATTATTTGGTTATTTTCTTTATAGAAATAACTGCCGACAATGAGTGAAACATATTTAGTGATGGTGAATCAACAAAAGCATCAAGTATTATATTTATCATAAAATTGTGCCAAATATTGTTGCTAAATTTGAAGATTTTCAGATTCTCTTGAATTTTGGTAGTTGTAAAGCTCAAATAATCTTTGCATCTGCACCACATAATTAATTAAATTGCTGATGTTTTGTAAATAATATAACCAAGGCCGAAGAATTAGCGCAACGTTATCGAATTATCTCATGAAACTGTGTATATTCTCGTAAAACATTTAAAAAAAACACAACTCACAGTTTACTTTTAACGTAGAATGGTTTTTCGTTTTAAAAATGTATACAAAAAAGAAAAAACAAAACAAGTTTTAGAATATATATTACTTCTTTTTCATTGGAATTCTATGTTTTCATTATATTTTATGCCAATGGATGTCATTTGTTTACATTTATGATTAATGAACTTAGAATAATTTGGTTTCAAAGTTAAAAATGACAATAACCTAAAACCAGTTGTTTGTACCCAAGAATAATGTTTGCCTGCAGTCTTCATGTGGTATAATAGTTCCACTTCTTTACACACACACACACGCACGCACGCACGCATGTATACTTAGGATGCCAAAAAATGTATACACACATTCACAGTAGATAACTATTTAATATATTTCAAAGTTGGACCGAAAAACAACAGTAGCTAGTAGTAGTATGATGTTCTGTAAACAGATATGACTTACATATATTATGATAGCGTTGCTACGTGACAGGTAAATCAACAATGAGAAAATGAAGTCAACATTATTATAAATCAACAATGAATAAATGAAGACAAGATTGTGTGATGTAAACAGATGTGACTCCCATTACGTTATGCCAGCGTTGCTGCAACAAAATGGAACCAAGATTATTGTTTGAACAGTGGAAAGGAATTTTGAAGTGATATTGGAAAACCGAGAATGTTGTTGAAGTTCAAAGGCAATGGAGACGTGTGTACAGAACAGAAACTCCAACGCGAGTAACAATTGCATGCATTCGAGACAAATTTGAGACTCATGTACCGTATGCGATGTTCACAAGGGCAGATCTGGGCGACCTCGCACAGCAACAAGCTCCGCACACTGGATCCAAAGCACTAATCAAAGCATCGGATATTACGAAGAGGTCCGATTGAGTTTCCACCCGGTTCTCCGGATACAACTGCGTTGGACTTCTACCTATGGGAAACTCTTAAGGATGTTGTATACCATAGAAAACCAGTTACACTGGTCTCACTTCGGGAAGAAATTGAAATGGCATGTGCTGCAATCGCTGAGGACACTTTCGCAAACATTATTCAATCAATAGTTCAACGTACTTAGAAGTGTATCAACGCCGATGGTGGGTATTTTGAGCAACTGCTATAGCTGTAAGAGTGTAAGATGACTAGTGCTCATCATTTTCTATTTGTGTGAATCCAGTTTAGTCATTTTAAGTTTTTTTTTTCTTGAAGTGTGTATATATTTTTGACACCCTCTATAATACACTTGTATGCGCAATACATACTTGATATAAGGAGAACAAAAACAAAACTCTCTGAAGACAGACGGGAAATAGAAATGTCGCTGGTTTTGAAAAAATACGTATTGCAATATACATCATACTCCATGCAGTCAATGCGGAATGATTGAAACTAGTACTCGAGTAGTCGATTACGGCGCGTTAAGGAACCAACAACTATTATAGAGGAAATTTTTAGCGCATTATAATGTTATATAAACTACTGTCCTAAGCTAATGAACCAGACATGCATGTATTATTCCCGTAATACTCTTCGGATTACGCACTCTTTATAACATTGTAAGGCGACTATACCATGCATTACACAGAGCAGTCAGTTACGTTTTCTTGCCAACAACTACACTAGCGATGAAACAGAGTGTTGAAGTTATCTGAATGGCCACGGGATTGTGAGCGCATACCAAAATCTTAATGCTTTGTAACTACCAAATGCAGCCTAAAGAACAATGAATTGAAATATATTGCTATGTAAACTTTTAAAACGAGTTTAAAATGGAATATACATCTTCCTGTTAGGTTAACCTTTCCACAAAACCTACCTTTTCTACAGGCCTTATGTGTATACTTGCTGATTCCTGAACCTCAATTATGTTTCATTTGAATAAGGTGTGTGTGATTTGTGAATATATATCCACAAAATTTCTGAAACCATGAAAAAAGCTAAATTTAAAACTGAGAATGATAAAAATTAAGTTTCGATATCAAGTAGGTCTTTTAAAAAGTGTATAGAAGTTTTATTTTTAGATTTGATAGTTATTTTATGTGTACATAAACATTTAAGAAAAAAATAAGATTAAGAAAATGGCAATACACTCAATGTTAATTTGAATTTTTCATGTATAGCTCAATTCAGCATATGCGAGCACGAGTTGTAAGCATACATTTTAACAGAAGAGCATTTATTTGTAACCACTAACAATCCTTTCTGCTGTACCTTGCTCTAGGAATCTTTTTACCCAACTCATTAATTTAACATTTAATTATTTAAATACGAACTATATACACTTTGTATACGTTTCTGAATTTTTATACAAAATTTCTAGATTATGATACTCTGTTCTATTAATTTAGATAAAGTTATACGGTTCATTTTTTATGTAAGCATAGGAATTAAAACCAAAAATAAAGGTCAAGAGAAGACCAACGTTATTCTTTATTTGTTCAATATTTTTAAATCTCGTTATCTACAGCCTGTTGCAGATTAAAGCAAAGTTGGTTAAGTAGCTATCAACTATTATAAATGGGAGTTCGCAAATCCAGCAGTTAATTTCCTAAACACTTCTAGACACCGATTACCAAAAAATTTAATAATTTAGCATACGTTGCAGCCTTTATGGAATTCCATTGCTATAAAATAAGATATATAATAGTCTGCTCACTGAAAATTTTCATGGGTTGTGAATACATTGTTTATTGTAGAAGCTGCGCCACCTCATTCAAAGCAAATATCTTATTTTTGATTTCAAAGTTAAGCCATCTTATATTAAATTCCTCAATTCCTTCCTTTCCCCGATACTAGAGCTATTTTATGAAACTTGTATGTTTGCTTGCAGAATATAACTTCAAAATCTGTAACTGCTGATGAACTAAACACACCAGCTTCTGAAATACATAATCAGCTAGTGTATACGTGAAGCGCAGATAGCAACTCAAGACCAAATAGAGTGGCTAACAGTGGTGAGTAGACTGCAGTAGGTAACAGTATCAGATAATTGTGTTATCAAAGGAGGGGATTCTCCAGGGAGTCCCTTAATTCCACAAAGGTCTCTCCTAAACGGGATGGCGCACTAAGGGGGAAGAGAGGATGAAGAAATAAAAGGAGAGAAAAATGTAGAAAATGAGATGATTATGAGACTGTCGGAGTTATCACGATAAGCAAAAAATGGTGAGGAAAATATAATAGAAAAAGGGAAAAGAAGGTAGAAAAACAGGAAAAAAAAGCACTTAATCAAGAGCAACGGTTGGTAAAGAGGGAGCAATGTCAATCACAAGATAGAAAGAGCTCGATAGTCTAAAAACATAATGAAAAGGAGATGAACGATTCAAAAGCAACAGAGAGAGAAGTATAAAGCTGCATTATTGCGCATTTTAAAACAAATATAAACGGGAACGTACTTCTTACACTGTATTTATTTAAATAAAAACTATATTTCACTTTTCAATATACTTACACTTTATTGCAATACACTTCTCACATCTTTGAATTAACATTTCAATCCCCTTCAATAGTCAGAAGTCGTGTCTGCAAAATGGGCATAAACAGCATTCATCACTTCTCCGTCTCACTTAAATTTCCTTCCTCGAAGGTATCTCTTGAGTTTTGACAAGAGGAAATAATCACTAGGAGCTAAATCTGGGCTATATGGTGGATTATCGATCTCCTTGAAGCCACATTTCTTCTTCGCTTCCTTTGCAACAAGAGATGTGTGCACAGAGGCGTTGTCGTGAAGAAAGCGCACACTACCACTCAGCTTTCCTCGCCTTCTCTCTTTGATGGAAGCCGTAGTTTGTGCAGTAGGTCGGCATAGTACCCCCCCTGTGTTCCTCTCCTTGAAGTCGATGAAGAGCATTCCTTCACAGTCCCAAAGGATTGTGGCCATGGTCATCTTGGTTGACTGAGTGACCTTGGCCTTTAGAGACGTGCTTCGCCAGGTTTACGCCACTCCATTGATTCTCTTTTGGACAATGGATCATAGTAGAGGATCATAGTTTCATCCCCTGTAACAATGGTTTGCAAAAGTTGTATCTCGTTGCCGCGGCAGAGTTCTAAAATGCCTGATATCAGATGACTCGTTCCTGCTTTTGAGCGGAGGAAAGAAGTCTAGGCACCCATTTTGCACTAACCTTATTCAAGTTTAAACGTTCATGAATAATTCGAAGAACTGTTGCTTTAGAAAGGCCCAGCCTTGCTGCTGGGCCTTTCTGTAGCTTTGAGCCGCCGGTCTTCCATAATTGCTCCTTCCACAAGAAAGATATCAGCAGAGAGCACCTCCAAGGCCCTACCTTCACGCTCTTCCTCTTCAATGCTTTCTCGACCCATTTCAAAAAGTTTGGCCATTCTTTTAGAGTAGAATATGAGGGGAATGCTTCCCGATATACCCCGTTCAATTGCTGTTTAATTTCACATGGAGTAAGTTCTTTTGTGAAGAACTTAATAACAGCTTAAAATTTTTTTCAACAGGTCACAATCTTCTACACTTAGCCTTCTTTATGCATCTATATCTTAACAACTGAACACAGCGGAGCAGAAGTTACAGCTGAAATGATTTACTTAACAAATAAGGTATGACACCAGATAAGGTTTTTTTGAAGGCAATAATCCTTATCGTCGAGGCCGGAAACTTATGGACCTACTTTCGTATTTTGTTGTTTTCTTTTTTTGTACAAACTTACTTAAATGTCCCTGCCTTTTCTCCTTGCTCTATGAATAATTCCAATAAAAATTAGTTCGTTCTATTAGAAGCTCCCGGAGTGAACTTTCATCCAGAACCAATAATCTGTATAGTTAATCCTTATATTATTAATCTGAAAATAAAGTTTTCCACGTATAAATATTTCTTTTCTGAGACAAATGCTTCAAGATATCCTTCAAATTCACGCCTATACAATTGCTGGTTAATTTTTCCTTTCTCTATTTTAGCGAGAATGTCAAAGGTTAAGGTTCAGAGTAGAAGAACTCTTTAGTCGGTTGTACCGTTATTGGTTTTACTGACCGGAAATTGAAAATGTTAGACATTAGATAATGCTCATATACATTTGTTTCCGGGCTGAGCTAATCCTAATTAATTATTTATTATAAACTAAACTGCTTCAGTAGAATTTTATTACTTCCCAGGATTGGATCGTTATTTGTCCTTAAATAGCGATAGTTATTTATTGTTTAAGTTTCATTAACTTAAATAAGGTGATCTGTTCCTAAAAACCACAGCAGTTAAATCATTTTGGCCTACGTGAAATAGCTTGAGTCGTATATAATTATTTTTTTAAAACAGAAGTTGTTCAAACTATAATGGAACACATTTATTAAACATATCTTTAGCATGTTTGTTAATGAATCATCCAAGTTCTTTGAGTCAATAAAATGGTTTTACTCATTAAATAGAATATCGGTTATATTTTACATAAATTAAAAGAACAAAAAGAAGTATTGTATTATATAGAAATACAGCTATTAATACAGGTGTTGAAAATGCTTAAACCCGAAATCTAGAAAAATAACAAATTAACAAAAATAGAATTTCCTTAACATCTAACACAGATTATAAGGAATCTTCATGAAATATATAAAAAAATAAAAAGGTTTAACAAAGATTATGCAAAGTAAGATGTGTGTGATAGATTGTGTGTAGATTATTATTACATCCATTTTATTACCATCAAGATCCAGTTCGAAAAGGAAAAACGAATAACTTTTGAGAACAATAGTTTTAAACATTTATAAGGAGCTAGTTTAGTAGTAACCTAAGATGATAAAAATATAAAAATTATTTAATTAAAATAATTAACGAAATGAACTATGTTTTAAATTAGAAAACAAAAACAAAATATACAATAATGTTTGAATACCAAATGCCTTATATAATAAATTTTAGACCATGTGATATAATTCTAATATATAGGTTGTGGTGCCTTAAAAATACAGAATTTACTTGTGAGAGTCCTATATGCAGTAGTATTCATGAGGGAAAATTAAGGAAGGAAACATGATAGTTTATAATGATGATTATAACTTCACATAACCGTTATGTGAAAATGACATATGGACTCCCAGAATTTTGAAAGAAGTGACATTTATACATCGCTGAATTGAATGGAAGATGTATTAAAATATTAGATTATTTGGTAAAAAAAAATAATATGCAAAATTATGGTTAGGTTAATTAACACAGAGTGACCGCCATGGGTGACCAAGGTCTTTAAGGCTAGGAGGCTGGGGTTTGTTTTCTACCAGGACTGTTCCCACCGACTGAGGAAGTTTTTTCCAGGTTTTCTGTCCTCATAAATGGCACATGCTGGAAAGGTACACTAAACTTCCTTCCTTTAAAGTAAAAAAAATCATTTTATCTCATGCATCATCAGTATCCACCACCTTCAGTGGTTACAAGGGCGTCAAATATCATTAAAAATAAAAAAGAAATAAAATGGAGAGCAAATCCTTCCAGAATAAATTGCTTTGATTATTATTTATCATCCTAAAGAATAAATATCGACAAGTTGTGATACAGATGGATTCATGAATGGGAAATAGATTATGTGCCTATTTCGTTAATGAAGAATAAATTTAAGCCTTGTTCAATATTCGGAATGCATTTCCCACGGTAAATGTTTTCTGCAGTCGAAGATTTTGTATAATGTTTATTAGTAACATTCAGTTTTATAAGCATGGCCATTTTTTGTTGACTACTCATTTGAATTACAAAGTATCATCACAATATTACTGTTGAATGTCGTTAAAAATGCAATGTCTTGCTCAAATGCGCCAATTACAATTCTCTGAGTGGAACGAGCGCTATGAAACCGTAATCAAAAATAAAGAGATGAATGGCGCGTGATTAGTTACATCTTAGTAGAGTCTCTCAAATCAACTAAGATCACGGGTTCTGTCTCATTTTCAGAAGTGAATCAAACGGATCAAGTGATTTGACTCATTATATCTCGCGCACTGTAAAAAATAATTGCTCCCAGTACCGGGATTTCTTGCTATAGACACATTCTACAAATGTATTTACTTATTATGAATAATTTGCTTCAAGTTTACACCACATTCTCTAAAATATTTACCACGTCCTTTTAATATATTTCATTTCACGAATATAACTTTACCTCGTCGTGGTGGTCTGGTGCCCTGAGCCCAATTATTAATATAAATATAAATTCAGGAAGAAATGTTCTTCGTTCTTGGCTTCCAGTACCCTTACCAGGCAATGTATTGTGAAGTTAACTAAACAATAATCAGTTCAATAAATTTTAAAACGCATTAAACAAGCCTCCAAACGCGAATAAGTTCACGATGAATTTATATCCTGTAATAAGACCATAAACTGTTTGAAATTGGAAATCTGCGCCTTCCAAAAAATGCAGAAATTATTTCAAACCTCCCCTTCCCCTAACCATCTAGCGGGGGCATCGATTTTACTTCTTGTGGCACCGGAAGCCTCACGGAGAATTAATACAACTTCAGCTCATTCAGGAGGTTTTCCCATTTGAGCACTGCATCGGCTTCAGTTGATATTCCCAGAGCTTTTCCACAATTTTGCCGCTGTGATGTAAATATTACTGGCTCGTATCCTATTCCTCTCCGTTCTACCTTCACTTTCTTCTCGACTTTTCCTTCCTCCACGCATATTGGCGCAGGGGAAAAGGCATATAAGCTTCTACGAAAAGTAATTTCGTAGCTACTGGGAAATGATGCAGTTTAAAAACATTTTCCTCCCTACTTTCCAAATATTAGTATTCAATATCTGCGAGTGATATTAACATAAGGTAGGGCTTAACACCTCCGTCGTCTTTCATGACGATCGGGTGCGTATTCCTGAACCATCTTTTCCTACCATAGCCTCTATCTACTGGTGCAGGAGTCAATAAAAGTTATAAGGATGGCCCTGAGCGCGATTCGGCATGGAGTATGGGCGTTGCCACAATCTTCTGCAGGGTTTTCCTTTTTGAGTGTACCAACCGTATAAAGACATAGATAGCTTCCTAAGGTGCATTATCAGAAAGAACTAAAACGAATTATTCAAAAATTAGAATATGTCTGCTTTTAAAAAAAGAAAATTTCATTGACATTTTATTGCAACTAGCGTATTTATGTACTCTTGAGTTAAAAATACCATCACAATATTCCATTACTCACCGTTTTTTTGTGCGATAACATGTTTAAGTACTGCTTTTAGGGGTTTATTAATATTTTAGTGATATTAATAATTCATAGACATTTTAAATTATTAAATACAGAGTTAAGACATTAAA
Source organism: Metallyticus violacea (assembly GCA_030762175.1). Classification (NCBI taxonomy): domain Eukaryota; kingdom Metazoa; phylum Arthropoda; class Insecta; order Mantodea; family Metallyticidae; genus Metallyticus; species Metallyticus violacea. The sequence goes on from CM060845.1 coordinate 88,879,346, forward strand.
ATACCGTACCCTCAATCAGCTAAAAATTGAAGTTTATACACACTATTGGAAACCGGTTGAGCGCGATTCCCAGTAAGATTGGAGTTAAAATAACACGAAGGCAGTTGAGCTTGCTCAGTCGTGTGTATTGCGCCATTTGTTTCAGTTGAATTCTGTAACAGGTGTGTGGGTTAAAGCCTTTTCATTGTGTATGCCGAGAACGAGATATAAGCTAGAACAAAGAAATTTATTTATGATTGTTATGCACAAAAGAAATATAGAAATATATGAAGAGAAGTTCATACTAAACTTTCAGGAGTAACCTCTCCAACGGAATGTCCATGTTTAAGATGGATGAACAAAGTTCAAACGCAAGGAGTTGTCATACAAGAAGCCGAGACAAAAAAAAAAAAAAAAAAAAAAAAAAAAAAAAAAAAAAAAAAGTTTTAACGGTGAACAAACTTCTTTCCACAAAAATAGAGCATACATTAATAAATGAAAAAAAGCTGAATCAAAAAAGCCTGAAGACAAAATTTATCATTAAACCTAATTGACTTAAAGTAGATAGAGCAACAACATTTTTAGATCAAACTTAAAATTGTGTACAAAGCCACTTGATATTGCATTTTTGGCAAATTAAGTTACTGCTGTGAAATACGGGAAAAAGGCGGTTATGAAACTATTTTATCGAGCATGCATATTTAGAACTTCTTGACCCCTAATCTGACGTTCTGTATATATGAAATAAATTTCAATCTCTCAGGAAATGTGTACGCACAAAAAATAAATACCTGCTGTAGTAGTGCCAATCCTGGTATAATAATTAATCTTCCCTTTTACGAACTTAAAGATATGAGTATAATGTACTGTTAGAATGAACTGCATAATTAGGCTAATATTTTATTAAGGTGCTCTTAAATGAGATATCGGTGCCGTTTTTATTCATTTGGCACCTGCAGAAGAAGAATATGCGCATTTTATGCAAGATGGTACGACATCACAACAGCAATAGAAAATTGGTAGCGGTAGGGTGAGAAAATTAATTCGGTTTTGTGGTCCCCTAGATTCCAAAATTTATAAACATGCTATTTGTACATATTTATGAATATTAGTGTAAGTCAACCAAATTATTTATGAGGCAATTTACAAAATTCTGAAGGATGAATTACAACGAGTAATTTAAAATAATTACAAAAAGCTTCAGGCATTTCTCACATTGAGAGCTCACATTTGGATATTTTACTATGAAGAAAAGCATAATGTTAACTATTTACTACAAATATATAAGGAAGGAATTTGCGCCACATGATTTCTCTCGGCAGGGGATATTATGCAGTAACTTTTCTTCGGCAAAATAAATAAATAGAGTAGTGGACCTATACATGGTACGAAAAAACAATGTACAGAAAATTGTAGAGTGGAAAGGTAGTACCAAACTAAGCATTTTGAGGTTAGGATGCAATATAATAACAGGAGCGCTGCATGATCATAACTGACTGACGTTAAGAAACATAATGAATGCTGGTACGCAATGAGAAACTAAATGTTGCATGCTGAATATCTTAAAAATGTCGAATAGAAAAAAATTAAATATTTGTGCATACTGTAATTCACGTTACAACATGCCCTGAAAAGTTCTGACTGACAAATCAAATATTTTTGCTTCTTAATGTACAGTTACAGAGAAATGTGTAAAAAAATGTATAATATGACCATAATTTTCTTGCTGCGAACGACTTTGCGGCGTGTTTTCTGAAATACCTACTAACACTTGATGATCCTCAACTGGTGTTTCATAAATTTGTTTTTTATGGTACCACAGAAGAAAATATTCAGCGGTATCAAGTAAGGCGAGGGATTCCATCTGTTACCAAATGTTTTATTTACGTGATTTCAAGTTGTAAGTAAAATATGTGCAAGGACACCTTCAGGTTGGAACCATAAGTTTCGCCTAATTTCAAGACGAGTGTTCCATCCAATAGGCTTCAAAACACAAATGTTGCATTGAACACCAGACACACCTAACGATAGTGGCTAGTACTGTACAAGACTGCGTTTTGTTTACATCTGACACAACATCATAAAAAAAGTTTCATTTGAGTCTCTAACATGACGGATTTAATAATAACGCATAGCGATATAAAAAACTTCTGCGACCCCTTGTTCCTATCCTTAAAATTCTTCGTTTGACACTGCCTTTATACTTTACATTTATTTCCGCACCCAGTATATGGCTCTTGCATATACGGCATATGCGTCTGGAGGTAAGTCAATGCATTGACCGGCACTCCCCTTACGCACTGTTTCTTATTATTTTTAATCGTAATCTTAAAATCCTCTAAAACAGGTGAATCACGTTGTATCAGACGAGGATGCTTGTACAATACAAATCATTTGTAGTATAATTTGTCTTGTGGTGACACGTGTGCTTAAAATGTATGGCATTCACCATCCATTATGACTAGAAAATTATTGTCTGCTATGAGATAAATGCAAGAAGAATTATAGGCCAACATTTTTAACACAAATCAACATCAAACACTGATCTTAAAACCGTTTCTTCAGCAGTTAAGGAAGATGTAAAATTGTAGGTTGGTTCCGACAGGACTCTGCAACCGCACATAAGGCTAAAAAATAATGAAATACAATAATTAATGTGTTTGATGATAGAGATGTGGTTTGTGGTCTTCGCGTTCTTCTATTTAACCAGTTGTGATTTTTATTTGTGTAAATAAAATACAAGTATATTGCATTAGAGTAACTTCAGGCTTTGAACATGAAAAAAGCGCAAGTTAAGCTGATGAGATAGACAAAGGTGACAGCTTATTTTCTCCATATAAAGATTATAAGTATACGAGCCGAAGAGGACGCAAGATTTACTCAGAGGTAAGATGCATAATGCATTTGTGCTTCCGCCGTTGTAGGGAGTATTTTATCGGCTAGGCTCGATCTGTCGTCCGGGAGCCAGACCCCTTGCTACGGCCGCCGTATACATTAATGACATTCTACAGCATTATGAAGGCAATAGTTGAAAGTTCTGACAGGTTGCCAGAGAACAGTCTGTCGAGCCATACAAATAATACACCAGTATTGTTCAAGTTTCCTGTGCATGCACAAACTGCGGTTTCATTCTGTTTTGTCTAGTGATTTACAGCTGCTGCATTAAATGTGTCGTGTTAGATAGTGAATAAATATGCCAAGGAAGTGTGTAAATGATCCGAATAACTTCTGTTAAAGCACAACGACAACGTTTTGACTCCACTGGTTTAATTACATTTTGCTATAAAGTTGGGCATAGGTTACTTATATTTACTGTTCGACCTGCATGAAACGTTAGATAGACTGGGTTAGAGGTACGTGATTGGCGCATGAGATTTGCCCTGCTGACAGTGTGTCGTGAACAAGACCACAGAGGTGATCGCTTTTTCATTTTATAATCACAAATAACAGTACAAAGGTAAGTTTTTTTTTTTGGGGGGGGGGAATTTTTACTTACCCTGAGAAGATGAATGCAGATATATTTAAGGCACCAAGAACCCCGAGCTCACTTGTGCAATCTTTATTATATTCATTTCAGTCTATTCATGGCTACAGAATTACACCTACGATATTCACGTGCAATCAGCAGCCGCGGCGAGAATACCACTGTAGTGAAGCGACAATAAATAAAAAGTTTAAAAGAAGATAAAAGGAAAAGTAGTAAATCGTAACACACAGTCAGCAAGATACGTAAATCTGCATTTGCTATAAGGCCAGTTGATAATTGATAACTCAAGGCAAATTAAACGACATTGGTCGGGATTTGAACTTCCCGGGGGGAGGGGGGGCGCTAATCCTTTTCCCTCTAACCTTTTTTTTTTTTGATTGATTTATTTATGGACGCTCTTTAACAGCTCAGGTCATCAGCGTCCCATTCCCATTCCCATTCAGGGCGTGAAATGGCCGACAAATTTTGCTCAGAGGCCTTTCTTTCAGGCTTGAGGTTCTTCTTCGTGTCGTAAATGTACGACACGGGACCCACGGCTTTACTTCCCTTCCGAAGGAAGCCATACTTAGGATTTTTACGCCCGAAAAAATCCATCGGTCCTGGCCGGGTTCGAACCCGCGATCTTGCAAGTATGGTAACCACTACACCACTAGGACCGACCCCCCTAACCTGAAACAGACTGGCACTAAATTGTTTCTTTGCAATCTCCAGGTAGAGTTTAAAGATTTAGTGCTGTGGTGGATGTCCTTGATCATGGACATAACATTATAGAGTGAAGACTATTCTTTGACCCTTCGAGTCAATGAAAAATTTTGTTTAATGGGCGTTCATTTGCACATTTACAATAAATTTCCTTCGATATAGTTCTATAGTGGAACTAACAAAAGGAAACATGAAAAAATTTAAACAAATCAAAAATGTTGGAAAATATTTTGTACTTTAAGTACCGTGGTGGTATATTCATTGCAATTTTAAAGTCATGGTGTAGTTAATGTATTTGTAACTCTGTTTATAAAATCGTATAACTCCAAAATACCATGAAAGTATACAGCCACACAAACATTTGGATTGTAATGTGTTGTTCCTCAAAATTAATTTATTGTACTCCCCTCGAATTTATTTCCGGACATTCCCGCTGCCATCAACGACGACCACGGGATAAGCTTGCACCCTCAAATCTTTTTCATAGCAAAAAAGGTTCCAGGGACGGTGGAGTGCAATAAGTACTTATTGGACGCTATAGAGGAATTTCCAGGTGCCAAACATAAAAGGAAAGCTATACTTTCATAGTTTTCAAACGTACATGGCATGTATGTATGTAAACATTCATGTTTCTTTCACTTCAATTAAAAAAAAAAACAGAAAACTACTTATGCATATACGTTTAAGATGAAAAAGTATATAAGAATCTTATATATTTCCTCTTATGACAGAAAATGTTGTAATTTTGTTTCCCAGTGCAATCTAAACTGAATATATGGGCTATCTACTTCTAAAACGAAAAGTTTCATAAACGAATTAGTTCAAACTTCAAAAGCTTTACACATCTAAAAGTACTCACGAAATGTAATTAATTGATGGGATGTAATTAATGCAAATGTGAGGTCACAAAATACTGGTTTTAAATAAATTTTGCAAATATTAGAAGACAACCGCTAATTAATTTTATTTCATTATTTAATGTACTAATTTTTAACCTGTATGACAGGTAGGTATAATGTAGATAATAGCAAAAGAATAGAAATAAAATGCAATACAATTTTCGATGAAAACTTCTATATATTATGCAATAAAGAAAATAGTGCTTAAGCGGAAGACATCTTTAAGTCTTTAGAACGCATTAGGGAATTTTTATATAAACCTCTAATAGAAAATCTTAATTTAAAAAATATGACAACACCTCCTGGAAACATCAGTACTTTATTCAGTTCAAATCCCCTGACCTGTCGTTCTTAAAACAAGCCAACTAAAAGTACTTTATGCATATATTTCATTTCTTTCAGTTATTACTCTAAAGTATGCTTTCAGATAATCCAAATTGTACTTTTATATCACTTGACCAATGTTCAGATAAATTTTCTGTCCGATTCAACTAGAATTATATAAAAGAGATGTAAGCTAATTTTGCATCTTAATAATAATGAAATGATTCCTAAATGAAAGCATGTAAAAAACATTGTGATAAATACACATCGGCACCGAAGACCAAAGTATGACAACAGTTCCCGATTAACGATCCTCAAAATTCTAAAATCGGGTATATGAACCTTGCTTGCCTCTGCGTTTTTCATTCCTCTAAGCCCCATATGAAGCTACATATTTCACGAAGTTGTCGAATGCAAGTATGTGATGCATATTCGCGTAGGCATGTATCACGGGCAGGAGGGCGAGTTGTCACGTACAAGCAAACTGTTAACCATATGTTGCCCAACACCACTGGACTCTTCAAGTGCGGCTGACGTCCAGAATATGCATTGTTCTGACGTCACGGCACTGCTCCTCCATTTCGTCAAAATCAGTGTAGCCCTGTTGTTTATAATTTAGACCTTTATTGTCTGCAATATGATCTAGAAAAAATCCCATTCGCTTAAATAGGAATGTTGATTTATTATTAGTTCTTTGCCCAGTTGCACGTCTGGTATAAGTGAAAAAAATTAACGAAACGTCTGCAAAAACATTGGCCAAAATATTATAGCTTTCGGAAGCTCTGTGATTTGAACTTCAATAAAGTGCCCATGAATTAAAAATTAACCTTTTCATTAAATAATCACCATTGATCTATTTTTTCGTGGTAAATTAGTAGCGATTTTATTAATATCACTTCGATTAAAAAACGTATTTTTACAGCCATATAAATTCTAGATCACTGTAAGCTTTGCCAGGAGAAGAAGACTGAAGACTTAATTCTTTAGGAAGCTGCCCAGTTGTTTGATTAAGTGAAAGTCAGTTGGGGAAAATGCGAGTGAATCAGCGATGCGCGTGATGAAGAATAGATCCTTTTCTGTTCACTAGCGCTGTTACTTTTCTTGAAGCTTCTGATGCATTATTTTAAATTCTTGATAACACTTCACCGAATTAAATGTTTGGTTACGATGCAGGACGCTAAACCAGCTGTAAATCACAATATAATTGCCACAATCGCTGATGTAATTTTGGTTTTACGAAATGTTTCGATGTTTCATCAAGAATCGCCCAATGTGCTGATTGCTTGTTGTGTGTAGAGAATCCACTTTTATAGCAGGTCGTAATAAAATCTAAAAAGGATTCAATTTTATTGCTCAAAAACATTGAGCAGTATTTGAAACCTAACATTTCAGTGCTTATTTAGCTCACGTGGGATCAATTTAATTCATATTTTCTTGAAGTGATCACAAAACTCGAGGTTCTTTGCTAGTTTTCAAGCACTTTGACACATATTTCTTCAACAATTTCTCCGAGTTAATCAACTTTACTATGATTTCACCATTAATTTCCGAACGAAATAATATTTTATTATAACATTTCAAAACTAATCAAATGATCATTTGAACTATGGTGTATTTTGCAGTTCTCTGACTAAGTTATTGAGAAATATTAGTTACGAAGTTCCGCTTAAGATTTGTGTTAATATTGAGTGTGTAGGTACAGGGGCCTATTTAGAGCTTCAATTCTTGACCGGAAAAGTTCTTATCTAAATTTCTTTCTATGTCCCGAAGGATCGAAATTCCGGTTTATTTGCTATATCATTTTAATTCCAACCGCACAAAACGATGGCCATCTTAAGCCTTGAAATGACGAAAAGGAAGCAGCATAAAATTATTTCCCAGTGAATGTCTTTGGCGATTTGTTGTCAGTTTATCACAACCTTGATACTATTATGCAGCAAATGACCATTTTTGTAAGTTGAATTCGATATTGTTATGTATACATAAAATATTACATTTAATACAGCAAGTCCATACCAAGCTTTAGATATATTATCTAATAAAATGAACTTTTCCCAATCTTACTCTTTCTCTGTTCAATCCAGAAACAATGTCCAGGTGTTTAAGATTGACATAAGCATTTTAATCTTTTACCTCAATCATTTACCTTGTTTAACATTATAAATATCATATCTTCATTTCTGTATTACAGGCTACAGTAATTGCAGCTATAACATGAATTTTGTATTAACATCTCATTATGTACAAAGTTTCGGTAATTTTGAAAATAGCTTTCAAAGTGTACGGTCTGGCAAAAAAAGAAACAGAATATTAAAATAATATTATTGTTTTGTAAACGTCTCCCATAAATAAAATATAACTATATTATTTTGAAGTTTTAATTATAGCATTTATAAAAAAAAACTGAAATACTATTTTTAAGCCTCAATATTATTAAAATTGAAACTTTAAATCGTAGTTACAGAATATGGTGCATTGTTTTATAAAGGTGCAATTTAATGCCGAAGATACATGTAACGTTTTAAACATTCACTAGAGGCTGTACCAAACAATTTTATTTGTGCTTTATTTAAAGGGGGATTTGCACAAAATAATGACGAGTACTTAGTCATAAGTCTTTGAGAGCCCCATTCAAGTAATCTTAAGTTTTATCTCCAGGGTCCAATGATCTAACTAGCGTTTCTGGTTGTTTTTGTAAATTAAGAGACAAATATCACATATTAAATAGAAAGGTTTAGTAGTATGATAAAGCTAAGGCCATTAAACCTTCTCTTCTGCTCTATTAACCTAATAATAATTACATAAAGCTATAGCTATAATATTATTTTCACAACATTGATAGTAAAATTGACAATACTCGTACACTATAAACCAAAGTAAAACATTAAGTATATAAATAAATGTATGCTAATACATTAATATGGATAGTGAAAAATATTAACTTAAGCGGAAGAAAACAAAATAAGAAAACAAAAGAACAATAATATACAAGCACCAGCAATGACAACTTATACATGTATACGGAAATCCTGAAATGGAAGAAAGATAAAAGCAAAACATAAAATTAAACCCTGACAATACTATGAAGGAGGTAGAAATATTTATGATAGTAATAAAATAATATAATTAATAATTCTAGAGAAGGGTAAAATAAATAAATACATGCATTGTAACAAAAGGAATCTGAATCTAGGGTAATATTTTATTTTGATAATATTAAACAATTTCTTATGAAATGCTAAAGTTCGGCAGCGTCTGGCATCTCGTGGCAATGCATTCCAGAGACGGGCATAGTGATGTAGTAAAGTGATGTTCGGTATAATGTAATAATAGTACGTGCTGGGATTCAGAACGCGTGTTAAGATTATGAGAGGAAGATGGAGAAGATGTATGGATAATTTTGAAAACTAGTGTGAGACAATGAATATTTCTTCGGTCTTTCAGGCGGAACAAAGACAACATATCGAGGGAGGGTGCTATATGATCGAACAGAGCACATCGCAGATGCAACGTATGCTCATATTGTGAACACGCATTAGTTTAGAGTTTAAGCCTGTGAGCAGAAAATCGCAGTAATTGAAGTGAGGCATCAACAGGGATTGTATCAATATCTTTTTTAAGGTTCTGGGTAGGGACACCTTTAATCTTTCAAAAGTATAGATTAGAGAACTATAGCTAAACATGTGTAGAAAATTAAAACCTTTATTTCAATTTTGGGAATATGCTCACAGTTACATATTGCTTCATTTTAGTTATTTGTAATAACTTTGAATGAAAAAAACAGTAAAACTTCTTGTACCAGATGCTCTCACTGCAAAAAAAAAAAAATGATGTTCTTAAATGAATAGTTTTCACTCGTACTGCTGCTCTTTCCTCGCTAGCGTCATATAGTACACTCTTGCACGCCAATCGCACTGACTGGCATTCTCTAGCATTGTTGTGCAGCCACGAATATATACTGTCATCTTTGTGTTTGCTCTTGGATTTTGCAAGTGGTACTGGTACTGGTATACCAGTTTTTAATATTTTATAAGTACAGTAATACAATTGCTGGACCTTGGAATCACGGTGACCAACCTTTAACTATTTAACTATACAACAGCAGGAACAGTGCATTATTTACGAAATAGGATTTTCTTATATTTTGAGTGTTGTTTTCTAGAAGTATTGATAAATAGGAGAATAAAATAATTGCTCACTCCTTAAGTAATTAAAATAAAATGTTATAAATATTTATAAATTATTAATTCTCTGTATTCTAAATATTGGATATGATCCCCTAAAGGTATAACTATTAGAAATTCTAATAATGAGATAGTAGCCGATCACTTAAAAGAACGGGAGAAATTGATTAACATATTCATGGAAATACTCGATTTCACAAGCAGTTATGAAGAAAGGGAAGTGCAGTTTACTGTCAGTCCTTCACAGAATCCTCAATGAGTGAATTGGAAAAAAATTCTGAGAGATGCAATCCTTCAAAAAGGAGCGGTCCCTCTGACATCATAGCGTACGGCTCACGTTCAGTTAAGCAATTATTGTAAAATAAATATATTGTATATACACATTTTTGTAGTGTCTGTGGAAGCTTTAATTTTGATTGGTGGTTTGAAATTTCCCACCTGAGAGTAGCTACGTAAATGTTAGGGACGCGTCAATTCTACAGCGACCACTAAACAGGACATACGTGTCAGTGCCATATCTCCTCTAGTTCGTACGAGCCAGCTCGTTACAATGTAGACTTTGTACATAAGGTATGCAATCTTTGTTTTCTCTTATTTTTGGTTAAAATAGAATTTTGTAATAAATCTTGTGACTTAGTGAGTTATGTGTGTTTGATTTAACAAAAACCCTCTTGCAAGGCTTGCCAAGCAAGTGTATAAGAAATACGGATACTTTTTTTATTGTAGATAGTTTTTAATAGTGTTTAACGCCTGTTTTTACTATTGACGCACCATAGGCTATGGACACTGGTGATACATGATATTAAATGATATATTTGAGAAAGGATTTTTTTAAGGAAGGAAACGTTACTGACCTAATTTTAGGATATCTCCCTGGCATTTGCCATTTATGAGGACTGAGGAAAATCTGAGGAGGGAGGACGGTCCTGGAGGTATTCGAACCCTCTCCCGCTCATGAGTCCGCGCCTTAACGACCTCGGCCACCCGTGGCGGTTTTGAGATAGTTAAAATTTGTAAGGCTACGTCTGAGTACTTGCATGTGGTAGAAAGTAACATTTGTAGACAAATGGGCCACGTTTGTGACAGTATGTCCCCATAAAAATGTTTTACCTTATTATACTTTTTCAGGTGATTTAAAACATGAGAGAAGACGCAGACACATGAGTATATGTATATTTAACACAACTATACCATATTATTATTATTATTATTATTATTATTATTATTATTAAAGTAGGATTTTCTTATATTTTAAATTTTGTTTTCAATAAGTACTGATAAATGAGGGAAAAATAATTAGTAAAATTAAATAAACAAATACAATTAATTAAAATTCCCCGTTCCATGCACGACTGTTTGATAATATCTCCTTGTAATTAACAAATAAAATGTTGGTATTAACTTATATGCAAACTGCCAAAACTCACATTAACATTTCAATGCTACAATCATAATGCATGTGGAATGGAAGGTACTATTTAATCAAATCCTTTGTCTGAAAAAATCACAAAATAAACAAGCAAAAGCAAACAGAGGAACCAAAGGGACAATCAACTAAAGCAGCTATTCGCAAATTAAGCTCCGCTAACCCCTCCCATGGGTTCCGGTTCTGTTACCAGCATTTACAGATACAAACAATGAATTATGAGAAATTAAAGTTATTGATATTTACGGTTTACATTTATTCAGGTAAAGAAAATTTTAATTAAACTGGAGTCGCCTTTTGTTCCGGAGGGAGCTTTCAAATACGTAGCGAACTGCGTAGGCTGGGGCTCGCCTGCCTCGAACTATCAAAGAAGATCATGAAAGCATTGATCCGTTTTGAAACCCATTACTTGTGTGAAAAATCATTCTCTGCATTCATTCATCTAAAAATAAGTATATACACTATTTGGTTAGTTATTACTAACACTCATTTTATGAGTTTTATATACTTTTGAATGTATTATTGTTGTGCAAGGACACGCTACAGTAAAACGTTGCATTTATTTGTTTTATTATGCCTTTAAAGTGTTTAAAAATGATAAACACATAAATACATGTAGGATAGCAATTTAGGACTTTGAATTAAATCTTAGAATGACAAGGAACGTTTGAGAATGCTGGTCTAAACTGACTGTAACGCAAACTAAAGTGTATGAATATAAAACAAGGAAATTACATAATTTAATAATAGTAGTTGTTCCCTTTCCACTAATTGCTACATTCTGCGGGCTTCAGCTAACCGCTTCTGTTAAACCTGAAAGTTTTGAACGTAAGGCTCTCTAACAGCGTTATAAGAGAAGAAGCATGCTTTCTCCAGGAAGCTATTATTACCATAAAAGCATTTCAGCATGCAAGTACTTTAAAATTTTAGAAAGTTGTATCAAAATACATAAAGTTTTTTATTTGTTTTTGTTTTTTTTTTTTTTTAAGAAACCTGCAGCAGGAGCAATTTCCAGAGAGTAACGCTAGGCTGCATTTAGAAGATGAGTTTTAAAAGTACAAAGTTATTCTTGCGAATTTAGTAAAAATTGCCGTGCCGACTCCTAATTTCAGCGTTTACTACATTGCCGGAATGAGCGTATGGTGAATTAGTCGATAGAGGAAGGCAAGAAGCGAACTCAGGATTACCGCAATACCGGTCAACCGTAACCAAAGCTCTCTTGCTATTTGTCACGCATGATAATCCGGGTTAAGACCCTTATGGCTGTGTTAAATTATCAGGCTAAGTGCTTAACCCAATTACTGCGTGGGGCTGTACATGAGCTCGAAGCTTCTAAAGGTTTAAGTTCAACCATACGTGGGCTATAAACGTACCAGAGTCGACTTTTTTCAGCATACGTCCAACCTAAGAGCTATTAAAGCAACATTTCAAAACGTTCTGAAAATATGGACCTCTTAACTCATATACATGTAAGGAATATCATCTTGAAAAAACATTCTCTTTACACCGATTAAGAATAAGAAGTCCAAACGTATGACTTTAAGAAGCAGTGCTGTTAACGTGCATTTCTGCAAAATTGAAACATTGAAAATGTGTAGCAGATTCTGTCCATATTTTGATCCCACTTTAATATAACTTTGCTGTTCCAGTGTAAACACCAACAGATACCTTATTTTAAATAAGTTTATATTGATGGATATTACCTCGAAAAGTAAAGGCACTTAAGATGCAATGAGAATACCCAGCAGGAAGTAAAGAAAATAATGAAATGGGGCAAATGTGAACCTTTTTGACCGATTTAATTCAATTTTCTATATACAATTCTTTATTAAAATACCCAAAACACCGTGCTTGCTAACAGTAGATAAAAAATATATTTTTGTGAAATCCGAGGGTGCCAAAAATGCATACACAGTTTAACAAAAGATATCTATTTATTATATTTCAAAGTTGGACCTAAAAATAACAGTATGACGTTCTGTAAACAGATGTAACTCACAAACATTATGATAGCGTTGCTACGTAACAGGTATATCAACAATGAACAAATGAAGCTAAGATTATCGTATGATGTTTGTAAAAAGGTGTGACTCACATTACGTTATGCTAGCGTTGTTACAACAAAATGGAGCCAAGATTGTCGTATAATTTTTTTTTTGAGTAATGTTTAACGCCTGTTTTTACTACTGAGGCATCACAGGCGATGAACACTGATGATGTATGAGATGAAATGATAAGTTGGGAAGGATATTTTTTAAAGGAAGGAAGCGTTCCAAGCCTAAGTTTAGGGTACCTCCCCGGCATTTGCCAATTGTAAGGACTGAGGAAAATCTAGAGAAAAAAAAACAGTCAAAAAGTACGGTCATGGTGGGATTCGAATCCCAGACCTCCCGCTCACGAGTCCGCGCCTTAACGACCTCGGCCACTCGTAGCGGTGTATGATGTTCTGTAAACAAACGTGACTTACATTATGTTATGCTAGCGTTGCTACAACAAAATGGATCCAATATTATCGTTTGAATAGCGGAAAGCAATTATGAAGGGGTATTGGAAAACCGAGAATTTTGTTGAAGTTCAAAGGCAATGGAGATGTGTGTACAGAACAGAACCGCCAACGCGAGTAACAATTGCACGCATATGAGACAAATTTGAAACTTACCGTATCGTAAGCGATGTTCACAAGGGTAAATCTGGGAGACCTTGCACAGCAACAAGCCCCGCGCACTGGATCCAAGACACTATCCTAGACACTGGATAGAACGAAGAGGTCCGATTGAGTTTCCACTTCTACTTATGGGGAACTCTTAAGCATATTTTATATTGTAGAAAACCAGCTACATTGGCAGCACTTTGGGAAGAAATTTAAATGGCATGTGCTGCACTCGATGAGGACTCTTTCCCAAACGTTGCTCAATCAGTAGTTGAACGTACTCAGAAGTGTATCAACGCCGTTAGTGGGCATTTTGAGCAACTGTTGTAACTGTAAAAGTGTAAGATGATTAGTGCTGATCATTTTCTGTATGTGTGAATTTAGTTTTGTTATGATAACACAATTTTTTTCTTTGTTTGAAGTGTGCATATATTTTTGGCACCCTCTGTATATCGCAACAGTAAAATGGATGCGCAGGCTTTTATAAAGCCCTCTATAGACAAGAATGGACACGCTTCAACATGGCGTAACCATCTCTAACTCCCATTGGACTACGTGTCGATTTTCTGTCGTTTTACTCGATTGTCATACAGTTAATTGCTAAAATATTTGTGTTATACTATTGAACGATACCTTCCGCGTCTGCTCATATTGTTCTATTTGCATTAGAAGGCCAAGGTCAGACAGAAAATGCACACTTTTGAGAATATGCCATTTATATTTACGGCACTTTCGCGTAGCATTCAAACTCAGCGGCCAATGACGGCTCATTTTCGGACAGAGGAAAAAGCTGTCATCGGTTAAAACAGAAATCGCAATATCAAACGTAGGCCCCATTGATTACATCTTTTTAACACATGAAAATTAAAATAAGAATTTCTCATTTTATTTTGCTATTTCGATTTATTTTTGGCAGTGCTTTTATTATATCAATGTTGACATAAAGCCTACAGTTAACTTGTCAGTTAAGAATGAATTACTAGAATTGTAGAGTTTAGAGGGATTCTTACCTTCAGTTTAAATCAAAAACTTTATGTAATTTAACATATCTCTGCTCTAAGTTGGACCAATGAGATTGGTTATCATAACCATTAATCTATAATTTTAGTTGCAGTGTAAAAACAAGAGACAAATAAACTAAATGATATGCTGAAAATTTGAACCATACATAAATCCATACCCATCTCTTTTCTCCCAATTATGAACCTGAATTTAGTAATCCTACAGTTGCATGTTGCATTTTTAATATTATTTTATTGCAAATGCGCGAAATGACTCTGGCAAACTATTTTGTAAAAAATAATTCAAATTACGTTCTCAATTTTGAGCTACTTACATTAATCTCATTTTGAATAGCTATAACAAATGAATTCAAGAGTAACACAGATGTAATGCATTAATAAGTTGTAAGTATGATACACTTAGTAATAGTCAGTACTAAATACAATGTAGCCATGACGCAGTATTTATAACTGCCTCCCCCGCATTTAATTACATTGATTGTAACCAATAACTTTATGTAACTTCGTTATAGCCATGTGTAATGTCATTTTCTGTACAAGTGTTGAATATTATGTCTAAAAGGTTATTTTCTTGCCAAGGCGCAGAAAGCTACCCTAGTCATAAAACCTGACCTGGAAATTTCCGTAGCCCTTTTGTAGCAATATTTGTAAAGAATTCTGGAGACAGGTGTTAACTGATATTTTGTTAGAACCTTTCTTAAGCGGGGTAGATACCATAAAAATATTTGGTGACTATAGAGAAGAAAAGAAAGGGAAGAAGCCATCCACTACCTGTAAAAGTCACGCAGAGTACATTTTACTTAGTCTTGCAATTTTGTGGCCCGCAGTCTGGTAAGAGTATTCAGCGAGGCAAGGTCAGTGGGCGGACTTCCTCAGTTCCGATAAATTAGTGGAAATCGATAGTTAGTTTTGCAAGAATTAAGTGGACATTCTTCATTATTTAAGTGCAATAGTTTATCTACAATGGTTCAAGAACAATAAATTCTGTTCCATCTTCCATAACCAAAAAAAAAAAAAAAACCACTATTAATCTGCATATACTCCTTCCCCTATGGTCACAGTGCCGTAAAAGTATCCAGCATCAGAGTCTCAACAGCCGGGGCAAAACTGTAAGAAAGCGGTAACCATCGTCGGAGAGGAAGGAAGTATTATTTACCCCTGAGATTATACACCCAAAAACCTAACATTTCGAATTCCTTTTTTCCAAATTCTTCCCTCTATCTATTACACAATTTAATTAACTATCAACGCCCTCATATATTTTTAAAACCGCTGCAGCCACGTGGACAAATATCTTATTATATCATGCCAGTTATAATCAATTAAATAGAAAAATTCCCACATTCAAACCGACAAAGAAGACGTTGGAGAAAACCTCATTTGTAAGCACCTAAAAGCATGAACATAGCATATAATGCATAACATCCTTTATAAAGGTGTATTGATTTAGGTAATATACCTATTTAAATATTATGCATATGTCGAATATGAGGAAAAAATAGAATTGTTCTAAAATATCTATTATCCAAATGCTGTCCAACGCGGCGGCGAGAAGTATATCGGTAAAAAAGTCAAGGCCGGTGGGGACACACTACAGTTGGAGAGAGCGGAGGTAACACGAGTAGTGGTAACAACACCAGATTGATGCATTTAAAACGTTGTGTACACATTCAAGTCATACAAGGAGATTCTCAAACTGCCTGCCTTCATTATCGAAATATTTCATCAGAAATATTGATATCATTATGAAATTATCTATTAATTGCCTCAAATATCTTTGAATCTCTTCAGGCAGGTTTTCCTTTAATTCTTCTAATGTTGCTAATTTATGAATTTACTCGAATCTCGATCATCTGGGAATTTCTCTTCAAATAATCTCCTAGTATTTATGAGTTAATCATAACATTTGATTTGCATTGAAAAAGTATTGTGTAATCCGTTATTCTTATGAATAAGAAACAAATAATTGTATCGAATAATGTCAGCCCATTTTTTCTCAAATCATCATTTTATATTATTTTTTGTTATTTTGATTTTTTGTTATTAATTATTTATTCAAATATCTTATATAGAGTATGATTTAGCGTTCTTGGCAAACTTTACTCTAAGAATAAACGCATGTTATTTCTTTTATTGTTCAAACGACACTGACGATACTGACTGAGAGATCCTTTTTGATTCCTTCCTTTAACCCCACTGGTCTTGAGCGGTGGCTTATGGCTGATGCAACATAGCACGTTTTCGTTTTATTGAAACATTATAGGCTCGTGTTCAATAAAACTATCCAAAACGTAATTTATATAATTATGAATACTTTAATAAAACATAAGCCTGGACATTTAGAAAGAAACTACAATATGAAGATACCATTAACCCCTTATCTTGAGCATTATCTGCAATAGCTGAAAAGGAATAATTCGAACCTTTAGAACTGTAACGAAAAGACTTTAGAAACCGCTTATTAATGTAGAACTATCGTATAGAAATAAATAGCTGGTATTTGTTCTTAAGTTTACTCATAGAGTATTTTGACTTAAGTTTTGTTTCAGAAAAAAGAGAAACGTATGCTTGCCGGTGAAAATGAAATAAAATAAAAAATGAAACGATGGTAAATAAGCTCTTAAACATACTAAGAGCTTATTATTTTATTTATTTGTATATGTATATAAAATAAGAACCTATGAGGCAGAAATTAATAGCACACCGAAACAGATAACGCATATAACGCAAGTATTTTGAACTATTTCTGTTCTTCTTCAGCGGCAGAAAGAATGAAATTGATAAAACAAAATATTGAATATCGATGTTAAGTGCAAGAGGAACAGTCCAAACATGCCACGAGAGGAAACAGAGGGGGAAAAGTAAGTAAGAGAATTCTATTACTAATTCAAAAATAAATATTAACTATAACAGTTAAATAAAAGGGATTATTAACACGAAAAATTTAAACGCGGCGCTGTGAGAGCTTTGTGCAAAAATATTGCGACTCTTCCTCATTTTTAAGGAAACTGAATCAATAAGTGTTACATGAAATGCATCATCAAATCAAAGTTTTTTCAATACTTGTTACTTAACTTTATTGAGGGTAAACTTATGATCCCAAAAGGGGCTTTTCAATAAAGGTCACAATGATATCAGAAATTCGAATCTCTCTCTCTCCCTCTCATGTTAAAAAGCGAGTTAACTACGAATTATTTCTAGGAAATGCTTGTTATGACTTTGTATTGCATATTAATTTATTGAGAGATATACGCTTGAACAAAAAATATTTAGATGCTATGTGCAAAAGAAGGGAACAATCTCATGATAAATTTCATAAAGGAATAAGTTCATAGGGGAGTGAAATTTTTCGATTTGTGAACAAAGTTCGAACCCAAGATGTTTTCTTGGTAAGAAATCGAGACTAAAATACCTGAGTTTTAGGAGAAGCTCTCCTCTAAAGAATTTAAAACAATTAGCCCAGCAAGTTGGTGTATCTGTTGACAGTGCGTATGAAGTTATTCAGTTGCTGGATCTTCATCCGTATAAAGTTAACGCTGCACCCAAAATAAAATCCTTAGAGGTGCTGAAACAAAATATACGGGAGACAGTTTACAATATTCGGGAAAATGAATTGTGAAAACCGTTGCAAAATACTTTCAAAGCGATTTAGACATGTCTCACAGATTCTGTAATGGTGTGTAAAGTATTGATTACTATTTAATACTAGTAAATAACTGGAGAAACAAAATGTGCTCCATGAAGGATTTTCAAAGGCAGTTTCAAGGTAAATACTTTACATCGGGCAAAATTGCGACAAATTTCCGATTTCTTAGCGGAAAGAGGGCACTGTAAGTATGTGGTAACAGCTGTAAAATACAAACAAAAAAAAAACATATAAAATACAAATAACTAGAATGCTACATTCATAAGAAAATAAAAACAAAATTAGGTTATAGCTTCAATATTTCTAGCCTAAATTGTCCTTCTCAGATAGAAAGTTCAGAGTTCTACTTGTTTGGTTAATTTTTTAAAGATGCTCAAACGTTAGGCTTCAGTTCAAAATGCAGCAGAAAGACTTTTTGTCTTATCAATATTGCTTACGTCTCGATATATTTGGGTGTAAAAAATGATTGCCCTGATTTTACACAGTCTTATTGGAGGCCATACATTAATAATGTTTTATTATATTTTTCAGCATAAATAAATGATCATATTTTAAATTCCTTGGTGATTTTTCCATTGACATGTTCATGTTAACTTCAGAAGCCCAGCTCGGAAACTTCCTGCAACTCGAGTCGCATGGATATTGCAATGCAAGATAAATTAAAAAATGTTGCCAAGGGATTAAGTGCATTCTTCCACTGCACTAGGATGAATCCAGGAATAACTCCAAATAAACACCTGGTTCTAACAATGACTTATTCCTAGAAAACCGTTTGAGGCTCACGTGGCAAAGAAACAGGATAGCTGCCCTAGGCGGCGACGTTTGGGAAACACGAGTAATAGAATCCCCCGGGGACTCCAGTAAACAAGCCACACACATCAAAACGAGAGTCACGCTCAAACGCAGCGTTTACACAAGTGCTGCTCCCAGACATGTGTTGACTTTTGATACTAGTGAGCTATTTTCATGTTGGTAAGCCTCGAAGTTACTCGCACAGCGCACTGCACGTCTCACTTAAATAACCTCCTTAATATCTACTGAAACGAAAAAGTTCATTTAACATAATAAAATGATCATTCAATATTTTGGATGAATTTTGGTGAAAATGTACATTTTTCTGAATAAAGCCAAATATTTGTGAAGTGTCTTTAGTATATATGAATTCCATCATGATCATAACGGATCACAATCACATAACATCATTATGATACTCTCAAATATTACAGCGTATTTTTCTTTTAATCGTTTTCTTCATTGCGTGTTAATTTTCACTTTGTTATTTGTGGTGACATTTTAACCAATTGTTGTAATATTTTCACCACATACACTTAAGATAATAAAAAATTAAAGTTATCACAGGTAATATCAAGAATTTAAACACAATTCCAGTAAAATTGACTTAAAAATTGTAATAATGGTACATGTGTATTTTAATACTTAATCTTTATAAGCCATCTAGCAACACACCGATGTCAGTAATGCCAATAGAAAAGAGCCAAATAGAAGTTTGGGAGTATTTTATGAATAGAATATGCATAAAATTAGTTCATATATGAAATCCGCTAACCAACCGATTCAGAAACCGTCAGAATGAAATACACGAAAGTAGACTATTACCGTCGCTAGTGTTAGATTTACTAATATCAGCTGAGATAAATAAAACAGGGAAAACATATTACCATTCTGAAAAACGTGTTTATTAAGATTTGTGGTTGCTTAGGCAGATATTGTTACATAGTTTATAAAATGATTTCGGACTGTTTGCCCGAATACGCAAAAACAATTGCTTGAGTGAATATACATTAAGTTAGTTAAATTTACAATTACTTAAAACACGGAAAAGTGGTCAGTGATGCGTGCTCAGGAATTATAATGAGATATAGAGTTGACTACGCTAACCACTAGACAAATGCATGTCGGGTGATAAAACGGATTTGAAAATGTTTTCGATAACTTCACTGTGATATCCGGCTGTAATTGGTCAAAATTTAAAATTTTCGTTTCATTGGTCGATTTAAACATGACGTCACATATGTTAAACAGTCTGTGGAAGTTTTAAGATTTTTTTTTTTTTGATTGATTTATTTATGGACGCTCTTTAACATCTCAGGTCATCAGCGTCCCATTCAACTCAGGGCGTGAAACGGCCGACAAATTTTGCTCAGAGGCCTCTCTTTCAGGCTTGAGGTTCTTTTTCGTGCCGTAAATGTACGACACGGGATCCACGGCTTTACTTCCCTTCCGAAGGAAGCCATACTTAGGATTTTTACGCCCGAAAAAATGCATCGATCTTGGCCGGGTTCGAACCCGCGTTTTGGGCGTAGGAGGCAAGTATGGTAACCACTACACCACCAGGACCGACGGAAGGAAGTTTTAAGAGGGAAAAAAAAGTATATGATACATATTATTTGTATTAAAAACTAGATAATGGAACACATTTGTAATTAATTATTTTGCTCTAAATTAATATTTACTTTATTTGAAAATTATGCTAAAGATTTGTTAGGCAGACATGGCTGGAATTCAAATTTATATTTTTGTTCGAAAATGTAAATTACTAATAAATTTCACTGGAACTACTAAAAGAATTAATCTGAAAACATTCAGTATGTCACTAATACATTGTTAAAATTGAGATATACACTGATATCATTAAGCAGGGATCGGTTGTTAATTGCACCTAGTAGATTCGGCAGTTAAATTTAAAATATAACTTAAACCAAACTTTTTTTACAGAAAGGAAGTACTTAAGTTTAATACCAAATTCGTGAACATCTGTTGAAATGAACAATGCAGTATGTGAAAGACAATCCAACTGAATGTAAACATGAATTCCAGCTGCGATTAGTGCAGCAGACCTCCCATCTGGCGGATTAATTAAATATGGCTTTGGCAAATCTGCAAGCAGCTTCTAACAATCAAGCAAATAATGAAATATTGTTTGTTGGTTCAGTAGCGTTTAAACTCTGTTTTAGAGTGGATGCAAAAGTGTGTTTATTGCATCAAAAAATGCGTCAAATGTAATATAAGGGTTTTTTTTTTTTTTTTTTTTTTTTTCCTTTCCCAGTAGTGGTGTTAACATGGTAGGTGATTTCAAAACAATTTGTCTGTACGGTCAGATGTCTAAAGAGAAGTTAAAAGTACTGTACACATAACAGAATAAAATGTGTCTCAACTTTTCTTTATTTATAACAGATTATAATCGTATTTATACTTTGTTTTTATTAAAGTTAAGAAAGTTGCGGAAATTGTTAAAGAAATCCGGTTGTTAAAATATTAGACTGACACCACTGGAAATGCAGAGTTTTCAAATTTCACAGGTTGGTTTCCTTAATAATGTAAAATATCTAAGGAACTCGATTTTAATATTTTGTTAAGCTTTTTGCAATCGTTATGGAAAACAATAGCTTAAAATAACTTTAGAAGATCATAAATGTTTAGTATGATATTTATAATTCTTTTTCAAGTGAAACTGTTATAATCAAATTTTATTTTGCCCATCTCTAGTAGTGTTACCACTGTTGAAAATTAGATTACGTTTTGTTACACTAGGCACCTCGTAGCTGTATTGCAAAACTGGGATTTGTGTAAATTTTGGTCCCAATGCAGTGGAAAAAGGAGGGAGGTACTTCCATACGCATAGCTCAGCAGTGGTTTGAAAAGATTAAAACTGGGAATATCAGCACTGAATTATAGAACGCCATAGTAAAATTGATGTAATCAACCCGGCATTACTATGGAAGCAAATACACGTTGCACTGTTGGGAACGTTCTAAAGAACTCAGACTTGGTTAACAAAGAAAAAAACAAAAACAAAAAGAAAACAAAAGAAGGTGAAACAAGTTAATTAATATATTCCACATGAACTCGACCAGCATGCAAAAAGTCGAACGAAAAGGTTGCTTTTGCCTAACAAAAATGTCCCTTTTTCCTATTGTATTATGATGATCTATGATGACATAAATATTCTATGAAAATAGCAAACGATGGACACGATAGTTAAGTTTCGACAAACCACCCAAACACTTCTGGAGGACTTCAACGGCGATTTACCACAATCTTCTGCATCACTTCGAAGAAATTGACAAAATGCACCAAGGACAGCGAGCATTGGTCAATGCAAAAGAACCTCTCTTCTTCAACTATATCACAATAAATACTCCAGAAGCCTAATGAACTCCGTAACGAAAATTTACCTCATCCATCATTATCACCTAACCATTCATCAGTTGACCTTCCACTTATTCAAACATTTGGACAGTTTCCTGAAGAATGGCCAAGCAGATGCTGAAGGGACATTTAGAAATGTCATGTTTCCTGAAGTCCCGCTTTTATCAAAATGACATAAATAATCTTTCTGCTAATTGTCATAAATATATAGATGTCAATGGTAGTTATTTTCATTATTTATGAATTTTTGGTTGACTATTAAACTTTATCACCAAACCACCATTAATTTCCAAATAGTCAGCTATGTGTTTATTTTGCAAACGAGACAATAAGATTTTAGTAAACATTAGTAAACAGTATTTAAATATGTAGGTAGAATGCGATAGTAAGGCTTCTATGGAAGAAAGTTCAGAAAAAAGAAATAAAGAAAAAAATTTCTGATACAATAAATAAGATTATTCCTCATCGTAATCCGGTTGCTATTAATATTTTAAAACTTTTACTGAGATAAATATTTATTTTATATTAAGGTTTTATTTTACATTTTATAAGGCTAAAAAATTTACAATTGTATCTAATAGTAAGAACGATTTAAGAAACTAAATGTACTTATTTAACATTGTGGAAGTAATTTTTTTTCCTTGCTATTTCGTTTGAAATACCGAAGGTGTCAAAAAATGTACACACATTTCACAATAGATATGTACTTAATATATTTCAAAGTTGGGCCGAAAAACAACAGTAATGTGTAATATGATGTTCTGTAAACAGATGTGATTCATATATATATATATATATATATATATATATATATATATATATATATATATTATGATAGTGTTGCTAAATGATAGACAAATCAACAATGAACAAATGAAGCCAAGATTATCGTATGATGTTCTGTAAACAGATGTGAAACATTATGTTATGCTAGCGTTGCTACAGCAAAATGGAGCCAAGGCTGTTAATTTACATTAATGGAATTAATGTTCGGCATGAGTTGTTATCAAGCGGTCTAATTAGACCATTCTGTTTTGAAGAAACAGTAACTGGCACTGTACCTGAACATACTACGCACATTCGTCTTATCCGTCATTTATACGTTCTAAGGAAATGAGGAATTTTACTTCCAACAGAATTGTGCACCACCGTATTACCACCGAGATGTACGTGCGTACCTTATTCTTAATCACAATCTTCCATGGCAATGGATAGGACGAACAGGTCCGATTGAGTTTCCACCGCGTTCTCTGGATCTAATTCTGTTGAACTTCTACCTATGGGGAACTCTTAAGGTTATTGTATACCGTAGAAAACCAGTTTCACTGGCAGCACTTCAGGAAGAAACTGAAACGTGCCACAATCGCTAGGGAAACTTTCGCAAACGTTGCTCAATCAGTATTTCAACGTACTCAGAAGTGTATCAACGCCGATGGTGGGCATTTTGAGCAACTGTTGTAACTGTAAAAGTCTAAGATGATTAGTGCTCATCATTTTCTAAAATGATTAGTGCTCATCATTTTCATTTGTGTGAATTCGGTTTTGATATGTTAACACAGTTTTTTCTTTGTTTGTAGTGTGTATACATTTTTGGCACCTCTCTGTGCATTAACATTCTCATACCCGAAATTTTATTTTTAGTTTATCCTGCAAAGCTGTTTACAGGTATAAAAAAATGTTGAATACTGTATAGAGACAAACCGCATAGTATATTATAGTAAAATAAAGTAAAATTAAATAAAATTGTTCAGAATTTATATAATTTAAAATTTTGGGAGGCTGAGAGCAAGGAGATTTTAAAAATACAATTAATACTGGTTTTGAAACTTTCTCTTCAATATATAAATTGAATGTTTTTGTTTGAATTAAATTATGCAATTAAGTACCTATTTATATTGGCTAGTTTTGAAATGAAAGATCTTTATAGTCATATTGCCATGTAGTATTACGATTTCAGGGAATGCCTTATGCAAATTTATATATTTACATCGTAAACAATTACAATACAATGAGGTTGAAATTGAATATATTGTAACTCAGCATAAAAATAATAATAATAATAATAATAATAATAATAATAATAATAATAATAATAATAATAAAATAATAATAATAAGCACACATATATGAATTATTATTAAATAACCTTTTCTCCTTAAAAGTTAAAATAAAAACAGTAAAGATATTCTTAAAAAAGAACACTCACCCTCTATTTCTTAGTGAAGGGAACATTGGAACTTACCTGAAACAAACGAAACAATATTAATACAGTAAAATAGTAAAATAACCTCAGATCAACTTGAGGTATAATTTCCTATGTGTGTGCTATATAAAGTATTAACAATAGGTGTTATTATTACTTGTGTTCCTTTACATGTGAAAAATGTTGCGTACATGTGCAAGAATTTTCTCTGCTTGCTCCATTAATAATTAAATAAGCAGTTGTATCTTCCACTTGTAGTATGAGAGCATACTCGCTTGTCCCAAACAGGTAATTATAGATTCCGTGTTCGTATTTCATTTCGGTACAAACTTTCCTTTTAGATGCAAAAAAGGGTACAATTTAAGTACGTTTATTTTTTTTTATTTATTTTTTTTTTTTAGAATGTGCTATAAAAGCTTATGTTTTATACCAAAAGTTTTCAAGCTAAGTTTCGTAACAATTAGGTGTGAAACATGCAACACAGACGTTTTAGTCATCTTTAGTAAATATTAATAGTTTACTGTAATAGTTTGAATCCGTATGTTTCCTAGTAAATATTAATAACTTACTGTAGTAGTTTGAATCTGTATGTTTCCTAGTAAATATTAATAACTTACTGTAGTAGTTTGAATCAGTATGTTTCCTAGTAAATATTAATAACTTACTGTAGTAGTTTGAATCAGTACATTAATAACTTACTGTAGTAGTTTGAATCATTTAGTTTCCTAGTAAATATTAATAACTTGCTGTAGTAGTTTGAATCAGTACATTAATAACTTACTGTAGTAGTTTGAATCATTTAGTTTCCTAGTAAATATTAATAACTTACTGTAGTAGTTTGAATCAGTACATTAATAACTTACTGTAGTAGTTTTAATCATTTAGTTTCCTAGTAAATATTAATAACTTACTGTGGTAGTTTGTATCAGCATGTTTCCTAGTAAATGTTAATAACTTACCATAGTATTTTGAATCAGTATGTTTCGTAGTAAATATTAATAACTTACTGTAGTAGTTTGAATCAATATGTTTCTTAGTAAATATTAATAACTTACTGTGGTAGTTTGTATCCGTATGTTTCCAATAACTTACTGTAGTAGTTTGAATCAGTATGTTTCCTAGTAAATATTAATAACTTACTGTAGTAGTTTGAATCAGTATGTTTCTTAGTAAATACTAATAACTTAATGTAGTAGTTTGTACCCGTATGTTTCCTAGTAAATACTAATAACTTACTATAGTAGTTTGAATCAGTATGTTTCCTAGTAAATATTAATAACTTACTGTAGTAGCTTGAATCAGTATGTTTCCCTTATGCTTCATCTCCAGTTTACTTCAAATAGTTTATTGCACCACATTTTCTTGTTATGTTACAATGTGTTTGTACGAGTATTCATTCTGTTTATGAACTTTTTCTCATGCTATTGGTATTCAATTGAATTCTTTTATACATTTCGTTGTTCCACAGCTTTGAATTTGCAAGGTAGTGCAATACATTTCCAAAATATGGAGATACATGTTGTAACTAAGTTAAGATCAAACAAACTTACGTGGGGACAGAAAATAAAATGGACAAGCAATTGGAGAATTTTGTTAAAAGTTGGGCAGGATGATGATGAAATACGCGTCTAACTTATTATTATCATCTGACCCTACTACTGATTTACGAAGTAGACTGGATTATTAACTTGATTTAAATGGACGAGTTCCTCTACATTTAGGAAGTGAAACATAAAATAAGATAATGCCTTTATTCCTTTATTAAATACGAATTTAATAGCTAGCTTTTGTTTTGTTTATTTTCTATGAACCTATGACTTTTCCATAAGATACATGTTACATCATTTCTATATTATTCAGGATGGACTTAAAGTGTTGCAAGCTTCTATATATTTATTGATTAATTATAAATATATTCTGATTTTTGTAAATTTTTTCCAAGAAAGATGCTTTAATGATAGATTCATGGGCAACACCTGAATGAGACCAATTGCAACCTTGGAGATCATTTTAGTATCTTATGTGAGCGATGACATATTTTTTGAATTTTGATAATTCTCAACAAATCAATACTTTTTTATTTTAGAAGTCATGGTGTTCAAAACAGACCATACTACATAAAGGTAAACAATATTTAACTAAGTGATTACTTTTCATACTAATAAATAAACAATTCTTTCTTTCTCTAAATCTACCAACATACAGAGAGTAATAGTGCCACAATTTCATGTATTGTTCCTTCATATTCGCTTTGGTTGTAAGTGCTGAAGTTCCTTATGTGACAAAGACGGCATTTTGCTATAGTTAAGTATACGTTGTATAAAGTGCGACTATCTCTGGCCAATTCATGCAGATTTACAGCAATAGCGGCAAGATCATTCTCATTAGCCACTTTTGACCGCATTCGATTCCTCCGCATTTTCAGTCATTTGAATTTCGCATGTGATATTGCATCGCACATTACTTACCGAAACAATGCCTCCTGGGCCCTATTCCACAAAAGTATGGTCTAACACACTGCTAGTGTATCTGTAAAGCCCTTGTAAAGTGTGGAGTTGCAACTTTCTTTGCACAAAAATTTACAAACCCTGTACAGTATGAGTTACAACTGACATCATAAAAGAGCAATATGGAGCCATACGGTGCCACTACCTTCAATTGTGTTATGTCAACTCATTAGTTATTAATTCGTATTTTTATGTACACAATAGGATTTATGGTTATTATTCTATTGGTACTGCTTTTCTTATAAATAATGACAATTTAATCACAAAGTACGTATTTGTCAATATTCAACTTTTAAATTAGCGTTCGTCCAGCTAGCCAATATGCCACACTCACGGTGCTGCCCATCAGGAAGTATCAATATGGTTTCATCTTGTGTTGCTTTCGCTATCTTCAAATATACGCTATGTCCAAATTAGCGTCAAATGTTTAGAGATATGTTATCAAAATAAAAACATTAAAATAGTCTCCATTAACATGAGCATGTAAATCCATAGTTTCAGATTGTATGACTTAATTGCTAAAAACAGTTAAGAGCACGTGCGATACTTTAAACAACACATGTCACTAAATTTCCCGCTTCGGTTTATCCCTGAGTGTGTACCATGCTTTGGTGCAATCTGGTGAAAACTCTTGGAGTGTTCAATTTCATTTTGGATACTACTAAAGTTGCATAAAGTTGGAACTTTAAAATATGTCTTTGATTCAAACATCCATTGGGCTCAAATCTAGCGATCAAGCTGTCCATCCAGATAAATGTCTCCTTACAGATCTGGAGAGAAGAAATAGAAACCGAGAAAAGGAGTAGGAACGATTTCATTTCAAATGTTTAAACTGAATTTCTGTTTGGTTTGTCCCCTCGTAGGTCTATATCTGATAGCAGTAATAACTGGAAATAGCGCTTCGTATAAAGCAGTGATGAAGATAAATGCTAAGAAATCCATGAACAAAGTCGTACACTGCTGTACGGTGCATTTGCAGAATTTTCATGCCAACTTAAAGTCTATCCCATTAAGTCTTTGCCTCTATTGAAGGTGATAAATGCACAGAAGGTTTCATTGCAGAATATTCTTTCCATAATAAAAATTTTCATCTACTCTCATGTGTTTTTCGTCCCCGTTACAAAATCGTTCCTGTCTTACAGTCTGGCACCTCTTTGGTCCTTCAGCATTCCGTTCTTTCCTCTCAAAGGAGTTATCTGTCGCACGCATTATTGGAATCATAAAAATATTCTTACACATGGTAACTGTCTGTCAGGGGTACATTTCTGCATACCTTCCACAATTTCTTAATGCATTTCCATCTGCATTAAGATATGGTGCATGTCTGCACACGTTCATTCAACGAATACATTTTCCTGTGCTTTCTTCACTAAGCAACCAATCAAAAGTAAAAATAAAATGACGTATTTTAAATAAGAAAGTAATTACAAAATGAAAACAGTTTTAGAGATATTCAAAAGTAAATTTACAGACAATTTTTAACAACATTAAAACGAAGAATATTCAGGATATTATGTGCAGGTTTTGATATTAGGACTATGCCCCTAAAACAGTTGACAACAATTTACAAAAGTCCTGCACAGAATATTTTTAGGCACTGTGAACTGCCAGTGAAATGTCTTGTGAACGGAAATGAGTCGTCATTTGCTGTTTCCCAGCAAAAATCTCACCTTAGTTAATGGAGTTAATCCTTGGAATGCGTCATTTAAAAACAATGTAATGGGCGCTCACTTAGTATTATTCATTTACGGACGCTCTTTAACATCTCAGGTCATCAGCGTCCCATTCAACTCAGGGCGTGAAACGGCCGAAAAATTTTGCTCAGAGGCCTCTCTTTCAGGCTCGAGGTTCTTTTTCATGCCGCAAATGTACGACACGGGACCCACGGCTTTACTTCCCTTCCGAAGGAAGCCATACTTAGGATTTTTACGCCCGAAAAAAATCCAACGGTCCTGGCCGGGTTCGAACCCGCGATTTGGGTGTAGGAGGCGGTTTGGTAACCCCTACACCACCAGGACCGCCAATGGACGCTCACGAAGAATAGACATTGAATACAATATATTCAGAAGTTTATTTTCTCAATGTTACTGTCAACTTTTATACATCCAAATACTTTTGTAAATAATAAAAATTAATATTTTCTCATAAGGTATAAACAATAAAGGACTTTTACTGTGATAAGTTTATAACTACAAAAAGAATTACATACTGCCGCATGGGCCTTGAGGTCGCACATGTTGATAATGGCCGTTTAACATACAAAAAATAATACAGTAGCTTTGCCATGAGCAACTTTGAGTATATATGTAAACATGAAGTAAACTGGGAAATTACGTTAAGACCCGCACATTAGTATCATTTCTCATTGTTCCTATTTACTTGTACCCAATAACATGAATCGCCAAAAGAGCTTAGGGCATTTGCGTATACTTTAGATGAAAACGAAACATTGTAACACATCGCCCGGACAATGACGTTAATGGCCAGTTGTAATAGATAGGCTGATAAATAAAACAATTCCTTAAAATATACAATTTATTTTCTTTTATGTTATACAAAACACATAGCATTTGTTTCACAACACAAACTTCCAAACTTCGAATTGCATAAAACGTGCGCACAACTCTTATATTTAACGTTTATTACCCCAAGGCTTCCTCTAGCGCCATTAAATGTTCAATACAGGGATTTGTTTCCTATCTGGTATAGTTTTGCTTTAATATGCCTATAGGTGTGTCTGAAACTAGCACATCAAATAAGTCACTTATAGAAGGAGCATTTAATCATAAAATAAACGGTAAAACCTACGTAAACGCGGCCATAATAGCTAGAGGATCTCTTTATTGTAAATTAAAAGTGTACTAATAAAACAGTATTTTTTATTATATATATATATATATATGCGTGTGTGTGTGTATATACTAGAGTAGGTCCATAAGTTTTCGGCCTAACCATTTCCTAGGTATGATAAAGACAAAAACTATATTTCACTTTTCAATAGAGCT
This sequence comes from Metallyticus violacea, assembly GCA_030762175.1. Classification (NCBI taxonomy): domain Eukaryota; kingdom Metazoa; phylum Arthropoda; class Insecta; order Mantodea; family Metallyticidae; genus Metallyticus; species Metallyticus violacea. The sequence continues at coordinate 88,909,550 of CM060845.1, forward strand.
ACCCCTTTATTGCAATACACTTCTCACATCTTTGAATTAACATTTCAACCCCCCCCCCCAAATAGTCAGCAGTCCTGTATGCAAAATGGGCATGAACAGCATCCATCGCTTCTTCGTGCTTCGTCACATTTAAATTTCCTTCCTCGAAGGTCCTTCTTGAGTTTTGAGGCAGGATAGTTACTGGGAGCTAATCTCGGCTGTAGGGTGGATGATCGATTTCCTTGAAGCCACATTTATTCACAGCTTCTTTTGGAACAAGAGCTGTGTGCACAGGTGCGTTGTCGTGAAGGAGCACACCACCATTCACTTTCCTCGCTTTTTCTCTTTGAATGAAGCATATTATCTGTGCAGTAGATCAGCATAGTACTCCCCATTTACTATGGTGTTCCTCTACTTGAAGAAAATGAAGAGTATTCCTTCACAGTCCCAAAAGATTGTGGCCATGATCTTCTTGGTTTACTGAATGACCTTGGTCTTTAGAGACGGTGCTTCGCCAGGTTTATGCCACTACATTGATGCTCTTTTGGACAAGAGACCACATTATAGGGACCATAGTTTCATCTCCTATAACAATGGTTTGCACAACTTCTCTCTCGTTACATTTTGCAACAAGAGCTCCAAAAATGTCTGACAACAGATGACTCGTTGCTGCTTTTGGACTGAGGAAAGAAGGGTAGGCACACAGCTTGCACTAACCTTATTCGTGTTTAAATGTTCCATGAATAATTCGAAGGGCTGTTGTTTTAGAAAGGCTAAACCTTACTGCTATTTCTGTAACTTTGAATCGCCGGTCTTCTATAATTTCTCCTTCCACAAGAGTAAGTTTGCAGGAGTGAGCATCTCCAAGGGCCGACCTGCACGTTCTTCGTCTTCAATGCTTTCTCGACCCATTCGAAAAAGTTTGGCCCATTCTTTTATGGTAGAATATGAGATGTTTTCCCATACACGCCGTCCAATCGCTGTTGAATTTCATTTGGAGTAAATCATTCTGGAGTAAGTGAAGAACATAATAACAGCTCCAAACTCCATTTTGAACATTTCACAATCTTATACACATAGCCTTCTTTATGCTAATATATCTTAATAACTGAATACGTCGGAGTAGAAGCTACAGATGCAGGTTTACTTAAGAAATAATAATACTTGGCAGCGAGGCCGGAAACTTATTGACCTACCCTCGTAAGCATTATTTAGCACCAATATATTTCTTTATTTATTTTTCCACTGGAAATTACCCATTGTCACGAATTTAACGCCAAATTAAGCATGATGTTTGGGAGTTTGGATCCTCTGTTACGAGATGTGGACATTTTTATTCTTTATTCCTTATTGCTGGTTTTTATTTTTGGCAGCTGTTTTCGTAATCGCCGTGAAAATGCAGCTCACATTAAATCAACGGCTCTTCCTTGTGAATGCTGAATTACGAACTCAATTACAGCTACTCAAAAGGCATATCATTGAGAATTGGTGTTTACAAACTCCCCAAAAGAAATACAATACTGGCACTGGTAAAAAAATTGAAAAGACTGGGTTTCTGGCGAGTGAAAAAGCCAAACATCGTTCTCATTTAGACTGCCCACGGTTGTTGTGTACGTCTGTGCATGACCGAAGCGGCCACTCCGTAAGTCATTAAGACGTTTGTCGCAGGAGACTGCGTATACCTACTCAATGAATTATAGAGGTGCGAAAAAAGCTTACCAATAACCATATAGGGATACCTTTTTTCATCAGTGAGGATTCATAAGGATAAAAGAGTAAAGTGTTGCCGTTGGTTTCAGGAGTTCATAGTGGAACACCTTAACTGTGTAGAGGGATATTTTCAACATGATGGCGCTACATTTCCATGCATCAAATAAATCCATGGCGCTAATTGAAAGTTTCTTTGACGACCGGATGATTCAAAAAATATGTGGCCACCGAGATCTCATGATTTGACAACACTGGCATCTTCCTATGGGTTTACTTAAAATACACATTTTAAGCCACACGCCCCTGGACATTGGGAAATCTAAAATACAACAATACATAGGAGATTTGATAACAGTATGCATGCTCCTTTAAATATCGCATGCAGGAACAGGTGTCTTAAGAAAAAAAATAACTTTAGTGAGCAGATCTCAGTTTTGGGGGTTGACTTTACAAAACAATTTAACAGCATTTCAGGGTTCTTCGGGATACTTATTTTAACCACTTGTTTTGAATTAATTAGTCAATTGATTTATATTCAAATGATTTATTTATTTTTATTTATTTCTGGATTGTTTGTAATTTTAAAAAGTTTGCTTAATAGTTGTGATTTATTCTTTAAAACTTTATTCTTACTTATTTGTTTGTTTTAACTTTAATTTGTATGCAAATTTTTATTTATTGAAAATGGTCGTTATGCTTGTTTCATTTATTTGCAGTGGATAATATTATTGACACTGAGTACATTTAGATTTGGTAAAAGTTAATTAAGATTGGATAATATTGTGCCCTGGAACTACGTGTTGAGTTTATGTCTTTTGTAGGAGGGAGGATATTTTTAACTTTTCTACCTAGGTTAATATCTCCTAAATATAATCTCTATGATAAGCTGTGAAACAAATTAGTTTTGAAATAAATGTGTTATTTCTTAAAAAAAATCTTTATATTCGGGTTAAAGGAACGATATAATTATATAGTCATTTGGTACATTTTGTACTTAAAAGTAGTTATGAGGAAACATTTGCTTACTGAGCTTGCATATGTCATTCTCAACTTTCATCACTGCCAGTACATTTCGGGGAGAACCTCCTGGTTTATTTTCTTTACTTTACCATTAATGAGAAAACTACTGAACGGAATTATTTGCAGCATTCTGAGAACCTGAAAAGTTTATAATAAATCAGTACTGCCTAACTTTAATGTAATATAACTTTTTGGTATCTTTTATACTGAAAAACATTTAAAAACTCCCTCGTCTATTTGATTTGTTGTAGCATTCCTGGGTTCAAACAAAAATAATTTTTACATATGTATTTAGACACAAACTAATTTTTATTCTAATGTTAACTGAAAGTACGAAAAATCCTTGTCTGAATGGAAAGTACGATTAATTTAACTATGAACTGCAGTGCCATGGACCAATTAGGGGTCCTATCCTGCTCCATCCATGCACATAACATTTCTGCAATGACTTGCTTTGCTCTTTTCACCCAACCCTGACTCGGCTGTGTCTTGGTTTACAGTAAACGATACATTGCACACAGTATGTAGCTCGGTTAGTACGGAGTTCACTAACTCTTGGTCCGTTATCGGAGTGTAAGATTACGAAACTCCAAAAGTTGTTGACAAATTCTTACCATATTCTGAGTGTTTCAAAACAATGGATTCAGCAGACTGATTTTGATATACCATTATAAATCGAAAGTCATAGAACTGTGATTACATACCAGCCAGATCGTAATAAGATTAAAAACTGAATGCAGAATATTGTTACTGTCCCTTTTTAAGTTATCTGATTTCTTCTGGCATTGCACAAAAAGATGTGATTAGAATATCTTATTTTTTCTTGGTGATGTCACAACATTTTTCCTTTAACTCTGATGTCATTCTGTTTCTTCCTACATGACCTATTGACGAATGTGCTGTATAAGAATATCAAACAATTCTTATTTGCTATATAACAAAGTGCATAGTCATTGGACTTACACAGGTTTTATAAGTCTCTCTCTTTTTTGATTGTTATATATTCATATTTTCGTGCTCCTCTATAATCCTTTATTGTTTCCTTTACTCCAGGAGTTTTAAAAAGTTTACTTATATGGTAAAGAGAGCTTCGTCATATTTCCTAGGCATATAAATTTCTATGTCACTCATTGTTACTATTACTAAAAATACATTGTTTACACAATACAACATAATCGTTTTAATAAGACTCAATATACAAAACACGTGCTTGAAGATGTGACTGAAAATATTACTAATGAATGTTACAACTTTGCACTGTTGTCTCTTTGCTTACTTTTGCCAACTACTGTACCATTATTGAGTTTAAGTAACGAAAATGAAAATTTGTTACATTACTGACTAAGGTGGTTTGGGAATTTACGAAATTGTCCAGACAATGTTGTTGTTATCGTCCAGCTATCTAGGATATTGTAGTTAATGACCGGACATTTACGTTTGTACCTTTGTAGTTGAACATGGACTTTAAAAACCACTCATTGACGACATTTTCCCAATTTACTTAATTGTTCGTAACTGATATTACTTTATCATAAGTAAGTTAATGTCTAAAATGCTTGGTATAACAAACAAATGTGCTATCTATTCCAAAATGAACAGCTGTGAGATTGAACTTTTATTTTAAGGAGACATGCTCTTTCCTTGGTGTGAAAAATCACTTTCTGGCATTTATACAAATTATATATTCATTTCTTGAAATTAATTCTTGGGTAGTAGGTTCTACAACAATTACACAATTTTAACGAACAAATTAGTATGACGTAAACAATTCCAGCTGTTAGTATTAGGTATGCTATTTTATGGCTCATGGCACTGAAAGGTTGAGAAGCACATTTAGAGCAATACTGGCTATTAAATATATCATTACGCATTGTAAAATACACATGTGTGTAAATTCCTGCCATCAGCAACGCTCTATGCTAACATTAGTGAGGTATATAATTTTTTTCGGCTTATGGGGGAATGATGAATGATAATGTAATCGGATGTAAACATCAAAGACGCGTATATATTTTTAAAGTGCTTTTTAATGTGGCTGCACTTTTGAAAAACCTTTAATTGCTTGGTCAATCGTGGATCGCTTATAAGGGATGGTGGCAGATGGCTCTCTGGTAATATATAGACCAGCTATGAAATCGGTTTTATATTTTTTGTTTCCTCCTCCAGGGAAAAATGTGAACAAACTACATGACAAGCTTTTCCATAAAATGAAGCATGTTCCGTTGCCAGATATGTGCATCGATATTATTGTATACATGCTCTGAGCCAGTAACATTTTCTATTAACACTTTAAACCATCTGCAGCATCAGTAATCATAAGAAATGTATTCTATGTTCCGGAAAAGAACAAATTGAAATAAAATGTTAAAACTGTAGAGTCAATGTAAATGAATATGGAAGCCATTCAGCTCTTCAAATGCAGTTCGTGCTTGCTCTGGACTCTATACACTCCACAACTGATTTTCTCATGCTAGGCAGATAAAAAATATATGAATCAATAAATATTTGGCTTTAGTTATATACCTTGTCCGCTTACATATGGGTTATTAGGTGAGCAGCAACTAATGGTACCCATATGAGTACAACTTACATCTAGATGCAACCTTACCTCTTAGTTGATACTGTTGTTGTTCATGTCGGCCAAACACTCTGACCGAATGATTTCTCTCACGTAATTTTTATTATTTCACTCCGAATGTTTTCGTTTATATTTTATATTGCAAAATATCCAGTTATGCTTATTTTCAGAGTGATTTTGTTAGTGAACGTTCAAGATTTGCACCGATTTCGTCTAGTTCCTTTCTCCTTTATAACCGCAAGGTTTTACTGAACCAGTATCATGTATTCAAGTTCTGGAAGGAATCATCTGATCAGCAAAATTATGAATAAATTCCTTGATTCATATTAAACACCATTTACGAATAATATGTTCCTCTAGAGTTAACTGTCTAACGATTTTCGCGAATGAATGTATACTAACGTGAGGTAGAAAAGATATTTATAAAGCCATTTTCAAAGGGGAAACCGGAGTTGAAGTACTGGTACAGTTTACCTGAGAAGTATAACACCTATAATTAAATCCATGCAGTTGTAGAAAAAAAAATTTAATTGGGTAAAGTAGCAGTTTTGCAACTTTTGACTCAACTCGTTGACTACCTAGAAAATCTGAGATTTATTCGACTATTTAATAAAACCTTTGAAAGTGGTCGATATTTGGGGGACAGCTTGTTAGACAAATTTGTTTAGTAAGTAGTAAGTCATAGAGGTATTCAATTTCTTCCACATTGTTATGCACAATGCACAGAACTTTATCAATAACTCTGAAATGAAGGATACTCTTGTTGATAATGTTCATTGTAATATTTTGATATCAGTTTTTTCTATGTACCCACCTCAGCTGGTTGTTCCATATGAAATTCGAAACCAATCGTTAGATCCAAGATCTAACCTCAATTATGGGCTAATTTTATCGCGATTCTGTGATTACTTCCGTCAGTGGATATTAACCTCTTCTTCGTAAACTGCAAAACCGCTGCGCTTTGAACTATCGACAATAATATTTCTTTTTTTATGATGCCTGTGTTTGCGCAAGACAGAATCGTATGAGTAAGAATTTATCCATACAGAAGAAAGAACTGAAGCTGGCGTGGTAAGGCTCAGTTCCGAGCGACAGCGGAGAGAGCTAAAGGTAGTGTGACTTGCACAGATATAGCTAGATAATGAGGTTTTCAAGCGCAACGGCATCATAGTTCAGACGGTTAGAGCGTCATGTTATTGTTGTGAAGGTAGTGGTTTCAAATCCTCAGGCTCTGGTGTGTTTTTTTTCTGCAGGAGTTAAAAGTATATTTGCCATCATTCCAATGTTTTACTCCAAAACAAAGTACTACGCACACAATGCGCTAAAATTGATATTTATGAATTTCTTTTTCAGTTGGAATCAAAGGAAATTTGCCTTCATCTCAGTGATTTACCCGCTCTTATCAATTTATATTTACGAAAAGAAGACGAGTATAGGCCGCCAGGCCGGAGCAAGCTATTGGGTCCCCCGGTTTCTAGGAATTACCCGAGATTAGCGTTAAGGTTAGAGTGTGCATATTTTTGAATTAATTGAGAATTCCAAAAACACAACGCGTGGTAAAAAGTGAATAACTCAGTTTTGTAATAATAAAAGTACATTGCACCCAGAAAGTTACGGAGGACAGTACACAGGTTAACTATAATACTAAACATACTTAGTATTTTTCGGGCGTAAAAATCCTAAGTATGGCTCCCTTGGGAAGGGAAATAAAGCCGTGGGTCCCGTGCCGTACATTTACTGCACGAAAAAGAACCTCAAGCCTGAAAGAGAGGCCTCTGAGCAAAATTTGTCGGCCGTTTCACACCCTGAGTTGAATGGGACGCTGATGACCTGAGCTGTTAAAGAGCGTCCATAAATCAATCAATCAATCAAAAAAAAACTACACCACAAGGACAGAAAAGACGAAATTATGATTGGCTTCTTCAACAATCAGGATACCTAAAGTAAAACAAAGAATACCAAATCATCTGAAAATGAAAAATTATAAGTGAAATAAAATAAAATTTCTTGATATGTTTACTGTTACGAAACAAATAATAGTAAATAAGTATAGCTTTTACTTTTATATATTATAATTAGACAGACCATATGTGAAAAAAGCATTTAATATAGAGCTTGTCAATTTACTATGCTGCATTTTTAAAACCCCAATACGATTGTCACGTTGTTATTATATGCTGTAGTTTCTGTATAGTCAACCTATTGTTTAATTTAAATGCGTCCTCTCTTCAAATAAATTAAAAAAATGTATATGTTTATATTATTGGTTCTCAAAATATAATCTCGGATAGGTGTTTTCAGTGAACTACTGTGTAATAATATTTTTCATGGATAGAAAAATGAATATCGCAGTATGATATGATAAGTCAGTTCAACTTTAATTAACATTTCAATAAATTCATTAATACTTATTTGGTTTGAGCTTAGCATTCTACATTCTCAGTTACGTCTGAACGCATTGTGAAACAGTAAAGCACTGTGTGTGCGTGTGCGTGCGTGCGTATGTGTTTTTTTTCCATAATTGGATTTTCATTTGATATTGTTAGTTTAAACCGGGCAATATATGGCAGCACTCTAGTGAGAAACTGCGGCATTTTGGTAATATTTTGTTAGTTTCACAGAGCGAAAAATTGCGGTATTTTTATACAAAATCGAATATCACAATTCAATTTAGAGATAAGTAAATTAGTTAACTAAATTTTGTTACGGCGCTGTTTGTTCGAAACCGAGTTTTCTTTGTTTTAGTCAGTCCCAGGAAAGAGTAACTTTTTCTATAGGAATCCACAGTCAACAGCAAGATGTCGTTCAGTATGCCAATCTAAGGTTGTCTCTGTGTGTGTGTGTGCGCGCGTGCGTGCGTGCGTGCGTGTGTGTGTAAAACATGGAATTGTTCAAGTTAGCCCTACCAAGAGTTCAAATGGACTTCTTACGTCTTTCAGATCCTGCATCAGTTTCAAGAGACCACTTTGATCCCTAAATAGGGCTTTAAGGTTATTTTGCGAGGTAGAAGGGGTATGAAGAATGACAGCACTCCTGGCCGCTGACCGTATCGCTGGACACTACGAGGACCTACTTATTCTCCCCCTGCCGAGCCAGCCATCATAGAATCTGTGCGTCATACTTGACATTGCTGAATGTTACATTAGATCCTCATTTCCGGAACATCCCACAATCATTCGCCAGCATTTACAGCTAACACTCCATCGCAGGTCTGGCAGATCTACAGTGCCATTGTCACTGACATTCCCCGAGCCTCCTCGGAGCAGTATGTGCCCTGGGTGAGAATGCAAAGGGCTATCTGTTCTCCGGGCCATTCGCATAAGATCTGTAAGCGTGCAAGATGATCTTCGCTGAAGGGACAAATAGCGTAGGAATCTTACCAAAAGGTCTCTCATCATAGGAGCTCATGCCAAACGACAATGTCTTCTGCACCAGACTTACGGGGCGATATCATGACCAGATCATTTTAAGGCCCAAGCTGCCTGCCTCAGTCTTCTGGGCCATTCATCATTCACACCGGCAGCGCCCAGTTAAAAAAAAAAAAAAAAAGAAAACGTAGCTGGCGCCTAACTAACGAGCCTGCCAAAGTCCCAGGAACAGCCAACTCGGATTCAACAGCTCCTCGAGGCTCCTCGATCGACTCAAAGCCATGGTCTTCTCTTTTGAGGAGTTAATACTAACAATCACGAAAATTATCCGTGAAACTATCCGGCAGGACGCCATTGCAGCCTAGGAAATTCTCAATGATCACTGCAAGGCCACAATAGTCTGGCTAGACCGCAACGAAGAAGCATATACTGAACAAACCACTTCAATACACTGTACTGTAGAAGACAGTACAAAGCAGCCACGAGTAAACATTCTGTTAATTCAAAGGGCAGCTCTCAATCTCAAGGGCTACGACCAGAACCAATCTATAATTCAACTACCCAGCAAGAAATTCCAACTATGGTCGACTGTGCCATCCAAAGTTGCATATCGCCAGAAGCTTCGGACGTGGAGGGCTCACTCTCAGGCATTTAGATGACAATTAATAAATTTAACTCTCAGGCATTTAGATGACAATTAATAAATTTACACAAATACCACGCCTACTTTCTAACCCCCCGGAGAGCAGTGCCAGTCCTTGGCTATGCGTGTCTTCTGGCAGCTCTCCGCTCGCCGCCATTTACAGGTTGTTCATGCAGAACTTCACATATCCTACCTTTAGTCCATTTCAAATCTACTTCTAACCTTTCTTCACAATCCCCGACTACTATTTAATATTTTTTAAAAAATAATAAAACTATATGCTGTTACAATTTGAACATAGCCACCTTTTAATTTACATTTCCTTCTATTTTTCCACCTGTCTCTAATAGGCTCACTCCACGTTAAGTTTCGCAAATTATTGGTTAGTGTTTTGCAGTGTGTATAGGACACTGACGACATCATTTCATAGTAATCCTATTTTCTTAGCAATGCGAAAGAGATTTGGCTCGGGGAGTTTATTGATTCCTGTTCTAGAAAATTTGCCAGCTCAATTTGTAAGGCAAAGGCCAATTCTGCATTTATTAGTTCAGTAAGCCAGGTGTTAGGGTTTTCATTGTGTAATATATTTGTAAGCGCTTTCTTATTATTGTAGGTTCTTCCAAGGAATTTACACATACATGTAAAGGTCAGGCACTGTTAACGTTTACATTATACTGTTGGAAATGTTTGTGTTAATTTTCTTAAAATGTTCAATTTATTATAATTTTACGAGCAACTTTTCTTATCGTTTAAATATTATGGCATTTCAAATTGAATTGATTTAATTGTTTAAAGAGAATTTGTTTCTTGCATTTATATGCCTGAGTTCTTTATTCGTTGCAATAAATATAAGGAATATATTTACGAACTTTAGCTTTCCTTGGTTCAATACTGGAGGCTTTAACTTACAGTATGCCTATAATTTAAACACGTCACGATACTCCTTAGAAACAAAGGATTATCGTCAAAATTCTAACAGAAAATCCTGGTATCAAAGTGTAAAAATTCAAATTAAGTTCCAGAAAACGCAGCATCTAATTACTAAAAATTATAACAAAAAAGTCATTCCCAATTGGGGAGCAATTTGAAGAGACTAAGGTGTTACAATGCGAGTTGTACTATATACATATTGAAGTTGAGTGGCTATCCTGAGCAGATTTCTTACGGCGATATATTACATTAGGCTAGAAACGGCTTGTAGAGCTTCAAAGTTGAACAGTAGCAAGCAAACAATTTTGGCTCACCCTACTGACTCACAATAAACGTTGTCTTGTTTATGGTTCTTGTAATTTCATTTCTTCCAAGGAAGAATTTATAACTTGGATGCGAGCACAGATGTTGGAGAGATTACACACCAAAATAAATAAGGCCCTAAACAATTAACCTGATTTATGCGCACGGCTGTCTAAAACCAAACGCTAGAAACCTTAAGCTCCATCTCTGCGGTTAAATAGGCTCTGTTTACAACCAGAAGGAAAATGTTCCAATCTGGGCAAAATATCTCTTGTATCTCCCGTTCGCAGAAAATGCACATTTCATACATTTTAATAGCGTTTTAATGTCAGGGTGCATTAATATTTAATTATCGCATATAAAGCTCTTTTCAATTCATTCACTGCCAACCTGACCGGAAGCAGATTAGCCGCTATACATATTTTATTATTTGGGCACTATAACAAGCGGTTTTAAAATTAACGAAGGGTAACTTTCCAATATTGTTCTTTTATTTATATGTCACTTTGGAATAAAACGTATGCATATTACTAGTTAAAAATGTACTTCAATGTTTAACATCTCTCATTAGATTGCTTTATTCAATCAAAGCTATTATTTTTCAATATATATCAATCACAGATATATTTAAAAATAAAGTATAAATTGAAAATAGCTCACAATTAAATTACCAGTGAAAGTAATGAATACAACAGTCAAGTTCCCACCGGGGTCTTTAAGAGACTCGTGAGCGGGAGGTCTGGAATTTGGTTCCCAGCAAGATCGTCCTTTCTCACTCAAGCTTTTTCCTCATTTTCATCAGTCCTCATAAATGGCAAATCGAGCAGGTACCCTAAACTAAGACCTGGAGCGCTTCCTTCCTTTAAAAAATATGTTTTTTTTTTTTTTTCAGATTATCATTTCATCTCGTATATCATCAGTGTCCACCGCCTGTGACGCCTCAGTAGTTAAAACAGGTATTAAATACTATTTAACAGAGAAGTTATGTTATGTGTATTCCAAGATATCCGATAATCCGATAAGCAGTTGCGTCACAAAGGATATCATTCAGGGTCATACAGTCAGCGAGTGGCACCTCTTACAATCTGGTCTTCGGTTTTTTTCAAAGCGAAATCGGAAGTTTGCGCTTCCAGTAACTTCTCCATAATGGAAATACAGGCCGCATGTGAATTACCGGACAATTTGGTAAGCCCATACTTTCATCAAGAGTATTTAAAAGATAGCCAATTGTAATTTCATAATGACTACAGTAAATTCATTTGATGAGCACCCCTTGGCAATGTCCAAGTTTTAATCCCATCTTCGACCAATCGGAACGAAACAGAGAAGTTTTAGTGAAGAGACATTTCCTCTATTTGGAAAGTTCCATGGACACGATGGGGATCCCAAATTTCCCATGCTGTCATCGAGATAGAAAGTGACAGTTCCAAAGTGAATAGACCATTCTTCTTCGCGGAGGACACTTATGAGATGCATATATGTTAATGTCTTCATAACTCATGGGTGAAGAGGCACAGAAGTTCAGTTACCAACAAGAAGGAGCCCCGCCACATTATTATACGGACGCACAGGATTACCTAAATGAAAACCTGTCAAGTGGAAGTTCGGTAGCGCAGCCTTTGCAGATATTTTATGCACATGTCCACCCCGGTCATGTAGTTTCTACCTGTGAGATTTTGTCAAGAACAATGTTTACACCTTTTCCTTCAAAATGAAGGAATTGCAAAGATCACCGCAATAGGGAACCTCACACAAGAAATGTTAGAATGAGTTTGGCGAAATTGGAAGTATCGACTGAACATCTGAGGTGCATGTACATGCATTTGATAGGTGTTAGTAACTGTAGGTAGGAGTTATTATTTCAAATGGTAGTAATATTGTGCATCTCTGTTCAATATTGATGAAAAATCTGGGTTTATTAAATCGTCAGTAATTTTATACGTTTTAGCATTAGCAACACCGAAATATGAATTAAAAAAGAGCTATATAAAACATCGTTCAGCTCAACGCTGAAACGTTTGGCGAGAACTTGAGAATATTTAGATATACGTTTATTTCAATCTTATTGCAACCTTAAAATGTTTCTTCATGTTGGGGGAACTATACTAATATACACATTTCAAATAGAAAGATGGTACTAAAAACGTTGACTACAACTATATTAATAACTGTTGCGAGAGGAATATAACTCAGCTCTTTCATTTTGCTATTAAAAATATAACATTATTTCTGTGTGATAAGGAAAATCACACGTAACTTCAAAAAGTGTTCTAATTACTCAGTAATTTTTTTCTGCAATGAATTACTCTTCATTTTGTTTCGATTGCTTTCGCTTTAAAAGCACCCAGTTAGTTGAAATGTTTTGAACAATAAGTGTTTTATTGATTTGTTGTGGTATGACAGGTATAATTGGAGTGCGTGACAGCAATAAATTAATTGAAGCACTTATTTTTTGGCATTTAATGAAACACAAGCTCAAAGCAAACATAGCAGTTGGAGCATGTGATTAAATAAACAGATGTGGTGCTTCATGCCCATGGTTTTTCAAACCAGGGCTCGTGCAGCAACACAAATTTATAAAATTTGCTCCTAAGAAAACTAAGAAAATATGTAAAATTGTATTCTTACATTCTTGAGATTCATCTAAGAAGTAATGCAAATTAAACTTTACATTATGAATTCCACTTTCGCAAAAATATTTAAAAATTAACCATCTAAATAAATAGATTTCCCTAACGCTACAAAGTGAAAATTAAAGTGAAATGTCCTATATATTTTGGGGGGGGGAAATATTACATTAGAAAATATTAAGTAAATTATAGTGAGTTTGTTTGTTTGTTTTTTTGTAGAAGGATACTTGAATTTCTAGTTATGTTCCAGATATTTATAGGTTAAATAATATCACTTGTAAAACGCTTGCAAAATATTTAAAAATGTTTATAAATTTTGTATTTTATTTTTCATTACAGTTTCATATTACATTTTAAATATTTCTGTTCCATCAACTACCCTCTAATCCATCTTATTTGTTTTATATGCATTTTGATAATTTTGTAGAAGAAGTCTTTGCAAGTACTGTGAAAAAAATGGTGTTATAAACTGTTACAAACGCGTGACTTAGCACTTTAGTTAATTTTAAAGAGGGGTCACAGATGTAGAGCAATGTTTTCAGGAGTGAGCACCTCCAAGGGCCGACCTGCACGCTCTTCGTCTTCAATGCTATCTGGACCCATTCGAAAAAAGTTTGGCTCATTCTTTTACGGTAGCATATGAGGGGGATGCTTCCCCAAGTACACCGTCCAATCACTGTTTAATTTCATTTGGAGTAAGTTCTTCTTTTGTAAAGAAGTTAATAACAGCTAGAAACTCCATTTTGAACATGTCGCAATCTCCTATACATAGCCTTCTTTATGTAAATATATCTAAACGACTGAACACAGCAGGGCGGAAGTTACAGGGCAATTATTTATTCAATGTAAATATTTATGGCTCTACCCTCGTATTTGTAAAGATGTTAAACTTCCCATAAAAATACACTGGGTTAGTAAGGGCATTCAAATATATTTATTTGATATATTGAACTGTCAAAACATAAAATTAAAATTTATATTTAATTTAACAAAACTATGAAAATGTCGAGGTTCTACACCAAAACATTTGTATCTATACCATAGATTACAGAAAAAAGTTAAATGATTTTTTCAATGGAAAGCTGCTGAAGTACCTTTGCTGCAAAATAAACTACTGAAATACTTTTTAATATATAATTGGATGTTGTACAAGGTAAGATGCGATTTCAATAAATAGCGGCACGTGATTTAATATATGGATATTTGATTATGTACAATCATTCTTGGCCAAAAATTAGATTCCCCAAGTTTAGTTTAAATAAATCATCCAGTAAAATAAAATAATGCACAAGAGGAATTATATTAGCTAAGGGAATTTCCACTAGCAGCTGTCGATGTGAAAGTCCTTAAATTCTCGTTCTATTTGGTTGAGAGTGCTAACCCAAGGCCTTTTTATCTGAAGTATTTTCTGATACATAAAATACATAAAATTAATTTATATTATCCCTACATCATTTTCATAGGGCTAGAAGATAATAATAGGAACATGAAGATCAGAGTGTAATATCTGCAGTATTTTTCAGCCGATAAGGGGAAAAAATAAAGGAAGCTGCGACTTCAAAAGAACCCGCTTTAACACAATGCAAACTTCTGGACCACTACATGTTCCCCCATGCCACAATCTTGGGATATTTTAACAAAGTTAACAAAAATCTCTTTAGAAAGTACAGCAGTACAATAGCTCTTACCGGAAAACATATGCAAATCAATCTTGTACACAATGATATTCGGTATCTCCTGCGCTTAAAATTTCAGGATGCACAGAGTTTAGCTTGAAATACATAGCACACGTTCAATTATGCACTATATTACGGTAGCGTTCGACGTAAAAGTAGTGAATGTTATGGAGTAAATCTGATTGAAAGCTTCTTTTTGTCGCGTAAGATACAAGCTTATTCTCTAGTGATGGCCAGGAATTCTCCAGCAACGTGTTCGCATTCCTGAAATGATGTCATCAATAGACTCGGCATAGCTTAAATTCCAGGCAACAGTGATGTCGCTATCGACCGGAGTTCGCTCTGATAGGTGTCCGCCGAAAGTTGAACACCAGCAGATGGGCTGAAGGCGGTTTGTGTAAATGCCGAAATTAGAATAATTGAAAGTAACCGTTTCTTAGAGATAAAAAGTTCAAGTAATGCTTATTGAAAAATGGAGACAAAAGTGTAAATGTTTATTTCCATCTGTAGCCTGCATTTTGTTCCTTAACTTATCAAAAATACATGAACGGAGACATATATAAAAATGTAGTTGTAAGCCATTAGTTCAGATTCAAATTAATCCTAGCAGGAAGAGTTTTATTTGAACAATTTTAAATAAAAATCCCGAAAAATATAAATGTTTATCGAGATCAAAATATTCATTGTGTTTAATCCTTTAATTTCTGCGTTTAAAAGACTCATATAGGAAACAGATGAAGGATTATCGTTGATATTATAAATGTTAATGATGAAAATAAAGCCAGAAATGTTAGGATTCAAAGCCATCTACTATACCTTAGCTCATTTTTCAAAATAACTTCATAACTGCCTCTGATAATAAGAGCATAAATAGGGACACTAAATCAGTTGTAGTAGGCACTGCTATCAAAATTAAGACATACCATACTAAAATTAAGATAGCATTTCAATATATATCACATAAATGTCGATGAAGTAACTAATCTAGTATACTCTAGCTCATTTTCCAAAATAAATTAATAA
This sequence comes from Metallyticus violacea, assembly GCA_030762175.1. Taxonomy (NCBI): domain Eukaryota; kingdom Metazoa; phylum Arthropoda; class Insecta; order Mantodea; family Metallyticidae; genus Metallyticus; species Metallyticus violacea. Next base: position 88,925,410 of record CM060845.1, read on the forward strand.
CTACCTCTGATAATAAGAGCAATAGGGATACTAAATCTGTCCGAGTTAAAATTAAGACATATTATATTACAATCAAAGATAGCATTTCAATATATATCACATAAATGTCGATAAGGTAACCCCAATGTACCTATATGTACCCAAATTAAACCATTCTTAATGTTCATATGTAATAAAATGTCCAGACTCTTAGCTCTAAAAAGATATTCATGATAAATACGCAAAAGTCCTCAGGCAGGAGCTGCGTAAACTAAGCGAATTCCTCAGCAAGTTGCGTTTGTAAAGGTTATTAGTGGAGAGCGCTGGAGCAGAGAAGTTACATATTGTGTTGTCTATAAAATAAGTACAAAGATGATAGTTTTCCGCATCCCCCTCTTTGTAGCGAGGAATTTAAGGAATTTAATATACTCTTGGTGAAGGTTATTACAGAGAGCTCTTACATACCAATATAATTATCAAGCACATCAAAAGAAACTTGCATACAAACAGCACGTACAAATTATATAATTAAAACTTATCACAAGCACAAAAAGTATCAACATTTTTGTTTTGTTACACTTTAATTTACAGCATTAAATAAATTAAATGCATTATATACCAAAAACGGCAAATTCTTTTACATTAAGCCACTGCTTTTATGGTACTAGTTATTAATAGAAGCACAACGTAATAAGCGATTGGAAACATTTTAATGATGATTGCATTAATATTTCGCACTTGCTATCTTCACAATAATGCTTTTGTCAAAAATAAAACATATGCATCGTTAACGTCGACAGGGAAATCACAAACAGGTATCAGAGTATCATCAGTATTGACTCAATAATTACTACTGAGTTGCACTTTACATGCATAATGAAAAAAGTGCCGTAGTTCGATAGTGTGATATAATAGCAGATATGTGGAATTTCAGTCTGGTTATTGCTATTTTTCCAAAACACAAACTTCTTAAAAGCAATTTATTTTTAAAGGCATATTCAATCTCAGTAACAAAAAGAATACTAAAGTCATACATCGTCCCAGTATGAGTTTGATAAAAGAATTAAAAATACAAATTATGACCTAATTAATTAAAGAAATAAGTTATGGATTTACTGTGTGGTATTAACACGACAAACACTAAAGGTAACTACGAACGAAGTAAAACTAAAGTAAAATGCATTTATTATCTAAGTTTGTCTGTTTTCCCTGCAAAATCACTTGAAAATAAATATCTCTAGTGAAACTACCACACTATTTAAAAGTAAAGGGAACAAAATTACAATTCTTGCAATCTATAAGTATTACAAAAGAGATAGAACATTTTTAAAATTATTTTTATTGAGATTAAGAACAAAAATGAAAGGTACCTATTAATTAAATTAAATATAAACCATGCGTAGATAAAGTTATACTAACTGAGCCCTATGTTACTATTCAAAAACAGTTGTAATATACTAAAAAAATATACACAAACAACAATATACAATCGGACATTCCATCAATTTTCATTACCCATTTGGATTAATAATGATAGGTAATGACTTCGCGATTTTGAATTTTCGGGTAAATTTTATGGTAGTTAAAACAAGAAACGCTAACGTTTACTGATAAAAGCATATAATGGTATGTAGGAATGACGAATGATATATTATGCACTGCTAATTAATTATTCAGCTAATAAATATGGGTTTACATCTAAACGCGATTTTGGCATTAAAACTAAAATAAAAAGTCCCGATTTTTATCTATAAGAGATCGCAAAAATTCTCCTAACGGAAAACGAATTATTTTTCGTTTATCTCCAAAAATTAGTAAGTTTTTACGATTAGTAAACTAATTTATGTTATTATAAAGCCTTATAATCGAGGCCGGGAGAACATTATTGAGTGATGCCATTAAATTAAAATTTTAAATTTCAAAATTGTAAACTACTTTACCTTATATAAACATTAATTTATTCATTTTTAATGTACAATTTTTTTATACAACCGCCGGATGAGAGCTCTTTAAATTTCGTTTTTCAGCTATACCTCCACTCCTAATGGACCGATTTCCCAAATTTTCAGAAGTTACTTTTATTATTTTATTCAAATGGTATAGACTGAGTTTTGTGGCAAAAAACAAATATTCGTGCTGCTAGAACGATTTTTAAAATTTAGTTCTCTCTCCCCATATACACCGTCCAATCGCTGTTTAATTTGATTTGGAGTATATCCTTCTTTTGTGAAAAACTTAATAACAGTTCGATACTGCATTTTGAAAATGTCACAATCTCCTACACATAGCCTTCTTTATGCAACTATATATGAACTGAACACAGCAGAGTGAAAGTTACAGCTGCAATTATTTACTTAACAGATAAGGTATGACAACAGATAAGGGTTTTGTGAAGGCGATAATCCTTATGGACCTATCCCGTACTTTTTGTGGAGAGATACAAATAGCAATACTTCTAATAAGACTATCCAGTGCAGCCTAGTAGAATTAGGATTGGTTTGCTTATGAGATCAGATTGCTCAGGAAGACAACTGATCAAAGCTGGGTTCTTTTTTTGCAACGAGCGGGAAATAAGGAGCGTTTTGCTGCAGTGAGCGGTCTATGTGTGTGCGTGCTCGTGCACGAGCATTGATTGTACATTAGCTTGCAGTTGTGCGTGTGTGTGTGATAAAGAGTTAAAAATGTATTTGGTTTGAAGCAAAAGTTATTTTCTATATAGCCTCCATGTAATAAATTGCATATACTAGGTACAGTCAAAAGACTCTTGTAGGCGATATTGTGAAAATGTGTAAAGAATGTGCCATAAACGTCTGTTCCTACATTACTCCTCGCTCCTGCACTTAAACAAAAATGGACATTGTATCTATTGCGTCTATTTACATGTCGACTTCCAATAATAAAAATATCTTGGGTTCAGACAAAAAAACTCCTATTTCATTTATTTACTTCTGAATTAACGGTGATATTCGTTTTTCTATAAAACGCTGGAGTTGCTTATTCGAGGGGTTCGTTTATTCGTCCTTCACTTGTCTTCTGTTATATGTGTAATATTTTGCAAATGCTGGTATCCCTTGCTTCGAAATGGAATTTGTCTTCAAAAACCACCACTGGTCAAATGTATCGTTTTACTAAAAACGAATATCGTCATTGAATTCAGAGGCAAATAAATGGCGTGTAACTAAATTTTGGTGTATTTGTTTGTTTCAATCAGTGCGGAGGGTGACTAAACGGAGCGCTGTAGTGAGAAACTCCGGCGTTTTACAGAAAAACAAACATCACTATTGAACAGGAAGTAGTCTATAGGTGAATATTGGTGCTTTTCGGTTTAATGTCTGCTTTAGCGTATTCCGAAGGAATGTGGTTACTGCGGTTGTACCGACGAAAATATTTTTGAATTATTTTTCAAATCTCCATCGATTCTACTTTCTAGGACAACAAAAATATCGATGAAAAAATGTCTCTAAAGGCTCTAGCGGCCGCAATTATTATTCTTTGTCAACGAAATTTAGTATATGCCATTGAAATAAAATGAAAACGAACATAGTTTCTAAAAATCAGCGAAATCAGATTGTTATGCGTCGATGTATGGATCCCTTAGGAAGGGAAGTAAAGCCGTGGTTCCCCATGTCATAGATTTACGGCACGAAAAGGAACCCCAAGCCTGAAAAAAAGAGGCCTCTGAGTAAAAATATTCGGCCGTTTCACGCCCTTAATTCAAAGGGACGCTGATGACCTGAGATATTAAAGAGCCTCTATAAATAAAGGGCTATTATGGGTGGAGATAAATAATGGTTAAAGATAAATAATTTTATAGCAAGAAATTCCAAATATATATTATTTAAATTAATTAAGAAAAATAATAACTGAAAATCAGGGAAATCAGACTATTACAAGTGGGATTTTTTTGTACATTTAGAGGTCGTCGCTTATGGAGAAGTCGCAAACGGGGGATTGTTATTTTTAGAATTAACAATTGGGTAATTCGCGCCAAGAGACAAACTCGGTATACTGTAAAAGAGTATGGGGGATATAGTCTGCGTATGTGCATGGACGAATAATCTGAATTTCTCTTGCAGACAACAGCCATCCGGCGGCTTCGGTACCGAATGGCAGTAGAAAAAGCCGAATTCCAGGGAATGCTGGAGCGCTATGGAGTGATACACAAATCTTACGCGGTAGTGCATGTACTGTATCAACCTAGATAGTGTAAAGCGAACAATAAATGCAAGCGGAGAGAACACAACGGTTTCGGAGCACAGAAAGCAAGCAATCATACGCCTAAAATAAACTATAAATCTTTAATTTTAATCACATTTCGTTTTAGTACATATATAGATCTAAGTGAAATTGAAATTATTAAGCTAACAATAAAACAGATACATAAATCAATAGTTATACGGGAAAAGCATATACTTTTAAGCCTGAAAAGTGTTTTTATTAAATATAAATGTATATATACATGAGCTTAAATGAATGAATATGGGCATTTTCCTAGCCTAAGTGTGAGAAGCTAGAAGAATTTATTTTCTGGTTAGAACGCAATAACTAGTATGATTATAAATAATGTAATACGTTTTCATTTATACACTATATATAAATCTTGTTCTTCCCATTATAATGTATACTTATTTATTATTAACATTTGTTTTATTTTTAATAAAATAGTTCATATCTCCCGGGCTGTTTTGCCGTGGTCCATGGTTTAAATTACTACCATAGCTTTCACCAACTACTTCGATTGGCATCTTTAGTGGACGATGCACATCACATCACATAACAGTTAGTTAACAAGACGATAGCATTGATCCGTCTCTGTCTGGCTTTAGAGGAGGACCGATTTTATGTGTGCAGCGGAAGTGGAGGGGGGAGGGGTGGTAGTTGTTTGTTTTCTTTTTATTATTATTTAATTAATTGTATTTCATACTGCATGTACAGTTTATGACACATTTATAAAATATATTTCTAATACGTATATAGAGTTTGTAACAATAAATGTACAACTATTATACGTATATCTTCAGTTAGCGTTACTTGTTTTTTTCATACATTTTCTGCTCTGGCGCTCTGTAATAACCTTATCAATTCAACTTGCTGGGGAATTCAGTTAGTTTACTCAGCTCCTGCGTGACGGCCTTTTGTTTTCTTGTTTTTTTTTCGCATTGAAAATAAATTATATTGTATATATAACTAAGATAATATAATATCATAGGCACTTTAGTACATGTTTATTTTAGAAATACAAGCTTTAAATTTTTATATTACTTCTTTGCCCTCTATATTATAATCGTTGAAAAAATTTTACAAATCGTTCGGCAAATAGCATGGAACGTATTGTGGATATAAGTTCCTAACAATGCACAGCTGTTTCATTATAAATTAACATAATCTTCGTATTAATAACATAACTAAATTTCGGCGTGTATTTGTTTGTTTGAATCGGTGCGAAGGGTGACTAAACGGAGCGCTCTAGTGAGAAACTCATGCGTTTTATAGAAAAGCAAACATCACCATTGAATAGCAAATAGTCTATAACTGAGTTCTGGCGCTTTCCGGTTTAATTTTTACTTTAGCGTATTCCGAAGGAATGCAGTTATTGTGGTTGTACCCACGAAAATATTTTTGAAAAATTTTTTCGTATCTCCATCGACCCTACATTCTAGACACCAAAAATAATGTGTGTGTGTTTGTCTGTAAATGCTCTAGCGGCCGCAATTATTATTCTTTCTCAAGGAAAGTCGGTATATGTCACTGAACTAAGATGAAAACAAATATAGTTTCTAAAAATCAGCGAAATCAGACTATTATTACCTGTGGGCGTTTACCTGAAAGCCAAAACTAGAGATAAATAATGTTATTGCAACGAAATTCGGTATATACCATTTAAATAAAATAAGGAAAGTATTAATTGAAAATCAGCGAAATCAAGTGGGAATTTTCGTAATTCCCGAGGAAGTCGATTAGGGTGGCCCAGGAGGAGATGTCACATATGGAGAATGGTTATTGTTAGTATTAACCATATATACAATGTATCACTGCCTGCAAAAATTTTCGGTATGTGCTGTTATTGGTCAGAAGGGACATGAATCGAAAAGGAAGAGAAATAAGTTTAATGCTTCTATCAATTTTATATTTTCAACCTACGGCCATTCAGAACTGTTACCCTCAGTATTTTATTCCATTTTCTGCACTCCATAATGAAGATTGGGGCCTTTCAGCATCTTGTTCTTTAAAATATTCCCATCATATTTTCCGCTTTTCTTTCGTCTTGAGCCTTTTATTGCAAGCGAGAGTTTTGTCTTTCTCACGCGGACATTCAATGTGCGTAGCAGAGTAGTGGCTGGCCAATACCGTTGCTAAATGGACCATCAAATCCCCTCTCCTTCACAATTCCATCTCACTGGCGTGCTGTAAAACTTACAAGAGGAACTGCTAGCGAAAAAAGGGGGTAGGGAAGTTGAAGGAGTCTGTGTAATGAAATTGCAAGTCTGTGGAACGGACTCTGTTCAAGTAAAGTTGGAGTCAGTGAGAGACGGAGGATTCTCATCATCATGGTGAAGATTGTAACAGTGAAGATGTTCTTGAGCGAGATTTTGGTTTTACAGGGGTTTAAAGGTTAATTTTACGACGGCGTGGAAACTACATTCCGAGTTAGTGCCTGGAAAACCGGGAGACTCTATTTACTGTGAAGAGACGATGACGTAATTCCCTTCCCGCGCTGGTGCTGAAAAAGAGGAACTGTTGAAACGTGGGAAACTGCGAAGCGCGAATGCTTCTCAGAAAACTTGCTTCGGAGTTATGGCAAACTACATGGCGTCTCCTAAAAATAATGCTTGTTATTTTAAAATTGCCTGATTCCAAGAGCTTGGTTTTGCGCTATCTCTAATGGTAATAGGAGTCTAACCCAACATTTTGTGGGAGATGAAAGCTACTATAAGAAAGCACGAAATCATATTTCTAGGCTCAAATTATGTGAATGTGTTGATCGTCTACTATATATTACTGTAACCAAGTGTGACATTTATGTTATAGCAAAATAATTTAACAGAGTGAATTTTTAGGACTTTTAGCCAATAGATTAGTCAACAAATAAGCATTTCCCTGATTTCTCTAATACTTTATATTTCCTACTCCATTTGAATGGACGAAAAGGGTAGCCGATTTTTGAATAATCTATTTTAAACAAATGTCTAATCCATTGTTTCTATATACATGGCTGTTTTCGTTAATTTCACATTTTAACTCATATTTAACATTTTTTAAAGAAAAAATAGTAGTAGATAAATGTAGCAACATCAGGAATTACAGTTGAAAAAAATTAGAGTGGTCGTAATTTGTACCACACATCATGACAAGAAACGTCTTAGCGTGTTAGAAGGTAGACATACCGGAATTTAAATTAAGTGCTTTTTAAGTAATAACGAGAGGGTCTGCGGTGATCGATAAATTCACTAACATAGCGAGTATCTGGAAAGCTCAGACCCCCCCCCCCCAGCGATATTTATTAGGACTATTTCATGAATAAATAAGAATTTAAACATAATTCCTCTAAATTTGGCTTATAAATTGTAATAATTGTATATTTGTACTTAACCTTTTCAAGCAATCTTGCAACAGAAGAACGCCGATTGTCAATAATGCCAATAGACACGAGCTAAGAGTTTAGGACTATTCTATGAATAGAATAAGAGATGCCTCGGTAGTAAAAATGGGCGTTAAACACTATTTAAAAAAAATCAGTAACCATGAGACTGAAATGGACAAATGTCAACTATTACAATCACTACTGTTCGAATTTCTAATACCAGCTGAGAAAAAAAAATATAGCATACAATGTTATCTTTCTTTCTCTTTGTATTCTTTGGTTTTGAATTTCTAATGATAAGATCAATTTGCATTACCAAAACGCTTTGAAGAACTCTCCATTTTGCTTTTGTCGCTTGTCCATGATTTTGTTGTTATCCCCACCGCCTCTAGCAAAATTGATCAGTGATGTGTGTTCAGGAATTATGTAGTGCAGGTATAGAGTTGACTATGCAGACTACAAGACAAACGCACGTCGAGTGATAAAACGGATTTTATATATTCTTTTTCGATAATTTCACTCCGTAATCCGCTGTAATTTACCAAAATTGGTCGATTTCAAGATGACGTCACATGAATGAAACAGTCTTAGTAAAAACCATACGTTTAAATAATAGCAAAATTCAACACTTCTGCACAAGGTTTATCGATGTATTAATAATATTAATATTTATTATATAGATTTGATGAATAAAATCTATTCGTAATTTTGGCTGACATTAGTAGTACTTTTAATTCCTCCAAAATGATATCTACAGTTATAAAGAGTACATAAAATATGTTTAAAAACTACTTTTGTCGTCTTCTCATCATGAAGAAAAAGATTTGATGATATGATCACAAAGTGGTTCTACAGAGTGGTTTCTGCATTCAATTCACAAGTGTACAAAATAAGGAAAAGATTATATTAAATCAAAATATGTTAAGTAATTTACCAAAGATAAGTTCAAATTCCTCCTGTCTCTTTATTTTAAAATTTGAGAAAAATATTCCTTATTATTGTCTAAAAACACAAATAAAGTAATGATCCGTGTTGTGAAATATTACAACTCAAAAGTTAACACCATATTCAAAAGAGAAAATGCTTTCAATATTTAGCCATATCTCTTAATTACTCGTATGTTTGTTCACTTAGTGCGAATTTCAAACTAAGTTACGCTCAAACTCAAATTGCTACTATTCAACAGACGAGCTCAATTTAGCACGTGTTTAATTTGGCATTCTCCCGTTAACGCCACAGCAATGGATTTTTTTTAAAATAAATTGTAAACCTTATTATACAATGTGTATAATACAATTGTGCAAGATGAGACAGTATTTATAAGCTGCAACCCCCATATTTAATTAGAGTGATTGTAGCAAGCAACTTTATGAAACTTCCTTATTGTAGTCATGAGTGTAATGTCGTTTTATTTCCTATATATGTATTGAATTATTGTATGCAAAATGTTATTTTCTCGCAAGAGTGCAGAAAGCTACCCCAGCCATAAAATCTGACCTAGGAATTTCTGTTGCCTATTGCAATAATATTTTGTAAAAGAGGATCTCAGCAGAGCCGATATTTTCTAGAGAGAATTCCAAAGCATGGTCCTTGAAAAGATGTTTGTTTCTTTCACAGTTAGGGAACCTTGTTTTTGTCATGTCAGCTAAGGACAAAAGCAATAAACATACGGGGTGATAACTTCTGGAAGGCAGACCCTAAGGGAGACTCCGGGAGATATGAAATAAACCACAATCTTTTAACCTATAACAGTACTATAAAATGATATACAGATAGAATGTTTTTATTAATTCACATTAATAAGTAATATGTCTGCTGGAAGAGTAAAAAATACTCTTGGAAAGTTCCAGCAAGCTAAAGAATAAGACTGATGCTTGTTGCTAAATCCACGATTGTAGATCATCAACAAGTTATCACTAAGCTAGTGAAGATCTATGTACATATTATGCCATTGAGTTGTCCTTTGCCTAATTGAGAATAATTTTCCTAACTCTCCTGTTCTAGAACGCCAGCATTGGGAATAAAACAGTGTAATGTGGGACACGCAATTTGTATCTGTTACATTGTTTCAACACTTTGGCCTAAATTTGTATGTGTGATGGCCGGGTTGCATACCTAGTTGGGGAACATCATAGCGAATTCAACGGCTGTCGGCTCCGAGGGAGTGCCAAATAAAATTGTATTATTTCCCCACGGGCAGTGACTTTGTGGACACGTTCTTATTCTTCCACACATCCATGCATCCCAAATATTTCTTTCTCCTCTTTCCTGGTTTTATACGTGACCAGGTTCTCTTCGTTTATTTTTTCCCCCTTCTTGACGAGGCCTAGGTGCAGCCAACCTTACAAAGCCCCGTAAAATAAATTAAGTAAACGCAGAAGTAGTCCAGACAAGGAAAAAGTAATAACTGAGTCATATGAATTGAAAACATTTGAGAGTATAAATTTTAGCTATATACAACGTAATAGTTTTTATTATTAATTCTTTCATTGTTTAATTTAAAATGTACTTTACCCATTGTACATTATTTTCTTTTATTTATTTATTATCCACAATCTCCTTTATATCTGTCCTTGGCAATATCTTCCCAATCTTTCTGTTTTATTCTAATGTCTATAGTTCTTTTGACTTTTTTTCCCTTTTCTTCCATTTCCTCAAATATTTCTAATTCTTTCAATTTCTCTTATTTTCTGTCCTCATTTTTCTTTGCTACTACTACTACTTTTAACATTGATTTAGGAGTATTTCACTGGAAATGTATTATCGAATATCTGTAAGAAATTTAAGTGTGAGCATTTCGGTCAATTTCTGTCACATGTATAAAAATCAGTGACGAAAGCTACAGTACTCGCCTACTATTAGCAGAAACAGAAATGTTCATGCTCTACAATTAAGAGTTTTTCCATTTGTGCTATAAGTAATCACGGATAGTATACCGCCACAGCCCACCAGAGGCACCCTCCCTGACTGAGGTATTTTCCAGGTTTTTTTCAGTCCTCATAAATGGCAAATTAGACTTGGAACGCTTTCTTTCTTTAACAAAAGTCCTTTCCCGATTTATCATTTCACCTCATGCATCATCACTGCCCACCGCCTGAGATGCCTCATTAGTTAAAACGGGCACTAAACACTATTCAAACACTACCTTATATTCCTTTTTCCACCGATTTCATTCCCACTGTCATTTTAAAGTCACGCACTAATTTTGCTTTTACTATATGCTTTAAGTTACTATATAATTATGTTCTGTTAGGTTGGTAGTGGTAGTGGTATTTTATACTTTCGCCACCAGATGCCAAGATATACAGCATTGAAATTTTATGGTATGATTGTTGTAGTGTTGTTAGTTTCAGTGCTATTTGTATGTTTTATTGATTAAAACATGTATAAAATTGCCCTAAAGCAATTTTGGCAATTTTCCCTAATAAAAATGAAGTACAGGTACTTTTGCTATATGAAAACAATTTTGTAGGCTTTAGTGACACATTGGATTGTTAATTCACTTTATTTTTTCCCCGAGCCATGGATTCAGCAATGTTTTACTGGAGAAATAAAAGACAGTTAAAATAACAATAAGTATTGGGGGTTATAAGTCTTTGAGGATTTGGTTTCGGCATCAGAAAGTGAAAAATAAATGGATGGAATGCTCGGAAATATAATTATTTAAGAGAGTGACGAGAGGAATAAGAAAAATAATGATCAACATAAACATGATAATGATGAAGCTGATTGATAATGAAGACCTGGTGAAGAAGAAGGTTTCCAACAAAGCAACAGTGGCAGTTCAACACTGGAAGGGTACAAGGAACGCCTTTTGAATCAATTATCTATATTATCTGACGATGGCATTGAGGAAAGTGATTTTTTTAAACAAAGTTATACTGTATTCAAAAGAATGCTTCCAAATCAGTGAAAGAGAACCAAAAGTGAACTTTAATAAAAGTTTAGTGGTACAGACGTCTATTTATCGGTTGTCATGTTTCTGAATGTATTGGAAATTTGTCATCGGTATCTAATGTTGCTGATACATAAGTTGTAACCAGTGAGAACAAATGAAATAATAATGATAATACAAAACTCGCCCTGCAGACAAAATATATTAAATAAAACTCTTATTGAATCCAATAATAGACACTTTCAAAAGAATAACTGTGGATGAAAAGTGGTCAATTAATTAAATCATCCAATTCAATAGGAAAATATGTCCTGAAAACGGATATTAGGAATAAATGAAATAATTGGGAGGTATAAAGTTTTCTTTTTATGTGATACAAAAGAATAGTGACCAGTTTTGTATTATTTAAAGGGAATGAAAAGAAATGTAGATGTTAGTAGTTACCAAGAATTTATTTCGTAAACTATATTTGAACATCAAATTCACTGTATTCAGTTGCAAGATGAGCTTAAGAAACTTGGCATTCAATCTTTGGGACTGCCTCATAGTATTGAAAAAACAGAACATTTTCCTGTGACAAGAAACCGAACACAAGAGGAAGAGGCAATTTGGAGGAAAATAATGGTACAAAAACGGGGTATCATTCAATGATGTCAAGTAATTTGAAAACAAACCAGGGCATCTTTTGGGTATATTCGTTGGTGTTTATCCGATATTCACAGTAAATTGGATAGACGCAAGAACTCAGTACTTGAGTACTATGTATACATGGTCAATGTCGTTTTGATGGACTCTTTAATTACCTAATCTCTTCACGATTCAAGATATTATCTAAGAAATATTATTTCGGAACTGTGTTCCATTCTCAGATTAGGCCTGTAGCATATACAAAGCGCATTTACAGAGGGTCTGCAGAGTTTACGAAATGCCCACAAATTATCACTAGGGCCTCTGTAACAGCGTGCCCCTGTAGTCAAAATAAGGAAATACATAAGAAATGTTAAGACGTAATTCTGCAGTTATTGAGCCTCAGCTGGGGGAAGAAAAAAAAAAAAAAAAAAAAAAAAACTAACAGCGAAATGAGGAAAGAGAAACAATCTACTTGCTCAAATTTGCAAAGTAGAATTCCTATGTACTGCTAAATGTGACTCACAAAATAAAAATGAAATAAAATTTTTCTATTTATATGGCTTAGAGATTATTTACCAACACATATGAATGAAATAGTTTTGAATTAAAATATATTTGGGCAATACAGAGCTAAGTTGTAAATTTATGCAATGATAACTTCATAATTTTGAAGTCTTATTTAGGTGTTTAGTACAACTATATACGTCCAAAAAGTTGAATGTCAGAAATCCATTCATCCAAAATTCAGACTTTTACTAAAAATTTGAGGGTACACACTTGACGTGCATCAAAGATGCGGGTTAAACAGCAGCCAAACATGGAAACCGACTGTTTGCCATTCAACTCTTCCCTTTTAACATAAATATGCTGTGTTCAGTTTTAAATGGGATCATTTAATTTGTCAAGTCTGGTTCTTCTTTTTCATCTTAATCAAGTTTTTTTTTTATCAAATTTAAACTTTAGTTTTATAAGCAAAGTCCCACAATTACGAAAATCCGAGCCCAATAACACAGACAAACACATTTCTGGCTTTTACAGCGAATATTTCACTTATGTGACGTCATCAAAATCCATAAATGAAAACGAAACAAAAATTTGAATTTCTACTTGTCACAGCTGGATATTACAGTGAAATTATCGAAAAAAGTATCAAATCCGTTTTATCCCGCGACCTGCATTTGCCTTGTGATCAGTGTAGCCAACTCTACTCCTTCATATATCATTCCTGAGCACGCACTACTAACCTCTTTGCTGTGTTTTCAATAATTGTAAATTTAACAAACTTGATGCGTATTCAAGCAAACTGTTGCTTTGCGTATTCAGCGGAAAAGTCTGAAATCATTTTGTAAAAAGGTAACAATAAGCAAACATAACTTTTAATAAGTATGGTGTTTTCAGAATGGTAAAATGTTATCTCTATTTTGTTTTTTCTCAATTGCTATTGCTATTGCAATTAGTAAATCGAGCGGTAGCGATTGTAACAATTTACTTTCGTCCATTTCAGTCTCACGGTTTCTGAATAGGTAGGTATTTATAAATATATACAATTGTTAATAATCCGTGTTCGAATTTCAAATACAGAAGGTGCCAAAATGTATACACATTTCAAGCAAAGAAAAAACTGCGTTAACATAACAAAACTAAATTCACGCAACAGAAAATGATGAATACTAATCATCATAGACGTTTACAGTTACAACAGTTGCTCAAAATGCCCATCATCGGCGTCGATACACTTCTGAGTACGTTGAACTACTGATTGAACAGCGATTGCGAAAGTGCCCTCAGCGATCGAGGATATGCCGTTTCAATTTCTTCCCAAAGTGCTGCCGGTTTTCTACGGTATACAACATCCTTAAGAGTTCCCCATAGGCAGAAGTCCAACGATTCTGTTCTGTACACACGTCTCCATTGCCTTTGAACTTCAACAATATTCTCGATTTTCCAATACCACTTCAAAAGTGATTTCCGCTGTTCTAACGATAACATTTTATTCCAGCAACGCTAGCATAACATAATGTGAGTCACGTCTGTTTACAGAACATCATACGATAACCTTGGCTTCATTTATTCATTGTTGAGTTACCTGTCACGTTAGCAACGTTATCACAACGTATGTGAGTCACATCTGTTTACAGAACAACATACTACACATTGCTGTTGTTTTTCGGTCCAGCTGTGAAATATATTAAATAGATATCTACTGTGCAGTAGCAGCCTTTGACTCAATTAGGGAAACATTAGACGTTTACTCTCGACTCTTCCTGAAAAGTGGTGTCATTTGGAGCTCTCGCTACAAACCATTTTGAAATGTAAACATGATAAATGAATGAGTTAGAAATGATCCTAGTTTTTGTAGCAATTGTATACACTGAAATTTAACGTGAATTATTAAATACTTAACTATGAGCTACTAATTGATTATCGATCAGAAAATCGAAAGATGCTTCTGAATAAAATAGAAAAAAGAGTAATTTCTATGCAATGTATTAAGGTTTTCTGTAGTCATGAAAAAACACATTTGTTTTAAAATTTCAATTCCAGCTTCCAATCACATGAACAGACTGTTCGGCTCCCCCTTCGCTTTGAATGATTCATGCATCAGAATCTCTCTCGGATTACTTATGTTTACAATATGTGCTGCAGCCAAGCAGATAACACTTCCATGTTAACATGCAGCATTTCGTAAAACCACGGGGATGGTTGGGGTAAAATGAGTTATTATGCCTATATACTAACCATGCAAAGTAGATTACTGGGGGGTTTTCCGTTTTACCGGAACTGGTTCAAAGAGGGATAGAATTTACCACAGGTGCAGCTGCCTATTCAGCGATGGTTTTCACTTTTCTGTTTGCTATGGATTAATGGCTATACATTCCTTCAGAGTGGATGATATTCTTCTGGCCAGAGATACTATGCACAAACGCCGTAAAGGAAGGATCTCTCCTGTTCAGTGATGTGGTGATTTAACAGCTTAGTCCATTATGGCCGTAAGTGGAACCGTATGTCAAACAGATATAGGGAAACAATGCTGAAGACTACATATTTTTATATTAGCTAGAATGAATGGAAATAATTAAAAAGTTCCTATTGAAAGAATTTGGAAACAGAATGAATGAATAGTGTTTAACACCCGTTTTTGCTACAGAGGCACCACAGGCGATGGATACTGATGATACATGAGATGAAATGATATATTGGGAAAGGATTTATTTTTAAGCAAGGGTACCTCCCCGGTATTTGCCAGTTATGAGGACTGAGGGAAACCTGGAAAAACCCTCAGTCAGGGAGGACGGTCCTAACGGTATTCGAACCCAGACTTCCGGCTCACCAGTCCGTGCCTTAACGACCTCGGCCACCCGTGGCGGTATTTGGAAACAGAAAGAAATCAACATGTATCTTATACTTTAACAGAAATTAACTATTAAAAGCTTACAATATATTTATTTTCATATTTCTGTGTGAGATTTCAAACTATAAGTAATTATATCGAGAATAATCACTCATTTCCTTTAAACTGTGACCGCTTACCGTTAATGAGACATAAAGAATTACCGATAATATATAATTTGTATTTCTACAACAATAATAATAATAACAACAATAACAATAATAACAATATGCCAGAAAAAAACTAAAATTGGTGCAGTAAAACTATTTTATTAACGCGTATAAGATACAAATTCTTGAATACGTCTAACGCCCGTTTTTACTACTAAGGCACCACAGGAGGTGAGCACTGATGATACATGAAAGGAAATAATAAATTGAGAAAGAAGTATTTTTATAAAGGAAGGTCTAAATTTAGGGTCTTCGGAATTTGTCATTTATGAAGACTGAGGAAAATCTGGAAAAAAAAAAACCTCAGTCAGGGAAGAATCGAACCCCACACCTTCTACTCACGATTCCACCGCTTAACGACCTCGGCCACCCGTGGCGGTTTGCATACGTATAATAAAAGCACGTAATTATAAGAAAATAAATATAATGCACATTTACGATGTGTGTTAATGAAATAAAGTACATGAATTATATTGAAAAGTAGTATATGTTCCTGAGGGAGCTTTCAAATAGATATGCTAACAACGTGGAACAGGCATGTCTACCATTATAATTTCCCTGGCAACAGTACGCATCTCTCTTCAGGCAGGCAAGCCGGGAGTTTTCAATACCATCAAAGTATTGATACCTTCCGCACCAGCTTACTTGTGTGAAAAAGTGTTCTCTCCGCTCATTTATATGTGTGTGTTCTTTCCAAAACAGCAATTTCCGATATATCGCGGCTTGTCGGTGACATACAGCATAATTCATTTTAAAGAATTAAATTTAACGACCAATATTATGATTAGCATTGATGTTTCATGTCTTTTATGTAGTTTTAAAGTAATATTATTGTGTAAGGATGCACTACAGCAAAAATTAAAATATTGAACAAATTTTATTTATTGGCTTAAAGCTTTAAATTTTGCAATTTTGTAAATTACTATATTTGCCTTCTTGCCATAGAAGAACTAAACGAGTTCGAAATGTAGCGATTTCAAGTATGACTTTATCTTAGTGTTTTATCCTTATACGGGTGGCCGAGGTCGTTAAATCGCGCACTCATGAGCGGGAGGTCTGGGGTTCAAATCCTGCCAGGATCATCCTCCATGACTTAGGTTTTTTCCAGGTTTTCCTCAGTCCCCATAAATGGCAAAGGCCAGGGAGGTACCCTAAACTTAGGCCTGGAACGTTTCCTTCCTTAAAAATAAATCATTTCCCAATATATCATTTCATTTTATGTATCACCAGTGTCCATCACCTGTGGTGCCTCTGTAGCAAAAACGGGCGCCATTAATTTATTCCTTTTAAAACGTCTATAATTACTGTTAATTTATGCGTGTGTGTGCGTGCGGTATTTTTTTCAACTTAGAGTTAAATTTTAAGGTCAGCGACAGCCAGAGATCTTTAAATGAAGTCTGAGGTCAAGGAAAATTTGAGAACCGCTGCTACACTCAAATATTCTGAAGTTCAGCTAGTACTCATAGATTTGCAGTTTCGGGTGCCAACAAGTTTAATGAACTTTCTGTTGTCCTATATAGCCAGTGACTAACTGATAACTTCTAAATCGTTCCTCTGGATCACAATCTTACTTGTAGTTTGGTGATTTTATTATCTTTTCGTTTGAAGCTTTTCTTGACATATGTGTTTCTGTTACACGGAGAGGAAACCACATTATCAGATGGAATATGTTCCAGAAACTGCAGAGATAAGTCAATAAAGAAATGCAGCTTAATACGTAATAGAAAATAATTCTAAGTCTCAGCCTAAAACCGCCATAAATATAATTATACTTGAGGAGTTGGCGTTTTTATATACTAAAATTTGGTTCAATTTCATTTTGCAGCGCACATGCAGTATAAAACTAATCATTAAGTGCTGAATTCGGATTAGACAGTGTTTTCCGGAGTTAATCCTCATCCTGAAAAGGTGAAAATATTTTGTCTATAGATCTGGGGGATTCGAGATCCCTTCATTATTTTTTTGTCATCTCGAAAACATGTGGATGTAGGCTAACACTTATATAATTAAATATGCCTTTAATCTCACATCTATATTATAACATCTTTCAGCAATATCAAACATTCAAAGAAGCGTTTAAATTCTGACATTGTCGCCGGAAAAAATACACGATGAAAGACCATATTTTTACAAAAATTTCATACATTTAGAAACTAAATTTATTAAACTGCCAGAATAATAAAAGTACTATGATGATGGACTATGCATGTTGTTCTCATTAAAAATTTAAAAACACAAATATAATAACATAAATGTACAAGAAGATGTAATGAGATATATAATATAATGACAATGGTATTGCTATTGAAAATGTATAAACATCATCAGTGAACCAAAATATGTAAATGTACACAGTGCCTCAGAATCGGGGTAAAATGTTCCGGAATATGGAATCCACGTTACACCGTAAAGATTGAGTAAAGCACCGCTATTTAACAACCGTTAATAGCTGACTTGTAAGAACCTGGTACAATTATTTCTATATTTTGTATTCTACAATTGCACAAAATGCCCACCATCGGCGTCGATACACTTCGGAGTACGTTGAACTACTGATTGAGCAATGTTTGTGAAAGTGTCCTCAGCGATTGCAGTACATGCAGTTTCAATTTCTTCGCGAAGCTGTACGAGATCTCCCAGAGATGCCCTTGTGAACACCGCATACCATGAGTTTCAAAACTGCGAATGCGTGCAGTTGTTACTTGCGTTGGCGGTTCTGTTCTGTACACACGTCCTCATTGCCTGTGAACTTCAACAACATTCTCGGTCTTCTAATACCACTTAAAAATTGTTTTCCGGTGTTCAAACAATAATCTTAGCTCCATTTTGTTGTAGCAACGCTAGCATAACGTAATGAGTCACATCTGTTTACAGAACATCATACTACACATTACTGTTGTTTTTCGGTCCAACTTTGAAATAAATTAAATAGCTATCTACTGTGAAGGGGGTCTACATTTTTTGGCACCCTCGGTAACTTTCTAACTATAAAAATACACGACGACACTAGAGCAACGTATGTACGTAAAGGGGCGTTTACGCCCCTGTTGTATTGGAAATTACTTTAGAAGACGGCACATGCATTTCAATTTTAACAGTTCCTTACCTATATCCAGATTAATACTGTTAATATTCTTTCATCTTTTGAATAAGATTTAATATATATCATGCTGCACAGTTTTCTTGTATACTCCTAACAATAGCTGGTTTTCTTTCAATTGATGGGATTGCATTACGTAAACTAAAAAAAATAAATTTCAGAGGGCAGAAAGTGGTTGAAATCTCACCAGGATTGTCCTCCCTAACCAAAGTTTTCACAGATTAGCTCATCAATGTTATATACTGTAAATCTTAGTCCTGGACCCCTTCGCCCCCCCCCCCAAGAGATGACGATAAAACAATAGCTAAGGTAGCTGCATATTAATTTAGAAAATTATTTTAAAATATAATACAATAACATTAAGAATATCATTCCTTCTATAAGTGAATATTTTTATTCAAGTTTGCATGCATTTAAATTTTAGTGTATTGTGACAAAACGAAATAAACACTATGAGTTTCAGGAAAGAGGTTGCATCACGAATGTAATAAGAGATTTTTTTTCTTTGCCTCAACTTTCCCTCCTTTTTACTCCATAAAGAGCAGAGTTTACGCTCCATCCGGCGGAAGTAAACTTAAGCAAGATAGTGGATACATGTACAATTTAAGAAGACCGGTCTTTGTAGCATACTGCCATGAATATTGCAGAGCACGTTACTTGGAAGATTCCCGTATTAAAGGGCTGACTGTCACGTTTTGAGGTTACCGAGAGCGATGATGAATATTGCATGTATCCGAGTTTAGTTTGAATTACCTAAAACCTATTGAAAAGTTCTGTTTACTGCTCATGCATTAAGTACTTTGGCCATGATACAGTATCTGCCTGCCTTAAAATCTATATAGGATGTTTCGGAAATACTTTTACAAACTTTGGTGTCGGGTTTCTCAAACCAAAACAAGAAAAAGGTCCATATAAATATATGTCCGGAAATCCTTAGTTTTTGAGTTATTAATGAAAATTTACTCCATCGCGTTTTAAGGTGCAATCTAAATAACTTAAGTTCGTAACCGAAATTAAAATTAGTTTTGTTAAGTAATCGAATTATGTTATCAATAATACTTGCATACTTATATTACAAAATATTATTCTCAAAATGCAGCAATAGCACTTTTGAAAGTTAGCCATTTATGTGATTTGGTAATTATAATTAAAGATGTGATAGAAATAGTCATTTTAGCTCTGACGTAAACTATTATTAATAATTCAAAGACAAGGATTTCCGGACACATGTTTATATGGACTTTTATTGTTTTGGTAAACTTGTATTAATAACTCAAAAACTAAGGATTTTCGGACATTTGTTTCTATTGGCTTTATGTTTTCTAATTTGGCAAACTTTCATTAATAACTGAAAACTAATGCTTTCCGGATATATGTTTATACAGATTTTTATTTTCTTGTTTTGGTAAACTTTTCATTAATAACTCAAAAACTAAGGATTTTCGGACATATGTTTATATAGACATTTTTCTTGTTTTGGTGTGAGGAACCCGCCATCAGACCTTGTAAAAGCATTTCGGAAACATTCTGTAGAAAGTATGGTAACCTGCTATATTAAATTGAACACACAAAACATCAGTTGAATGATCTTTAAGTGGTTCTTCCACAAAATACTCTTATATAAACTTGCTGTCTCTACCCGTCCAAGCTTATGAAATATTTATCTATCCTGCTACAATAACTGTACGTGATTCTTCAGGTATTATATTGAAAATAACTTTGCAGAGCTTCGAGTTTCCCTCATTCTCTAAATCTTCATGAAATTACTTTACATCTAATTCTACGTATTTTAAAGCATTAATATAGAAATAGCAGCCTTTATGCACTCTGCTGCTTGACCATCAACACGTGCTCAATTGCTCTTTCGGGGGCCTAATACATACGCCCAAGTCTGCTGCTATCTTTAAAGTGAAAAAATATTAAGTGTCCATTGGTTCACACTTGTCTGCATTACATCATCTTGGCGGGAATTATTTAGTGAGCACGAGCACAGAGTCCAAGATATAATAGCATTTCCCTCTAGGCTCAATCATTAAATTCTCATAAGGTCTTACCCTTTGTTAATTTCAAGTCTCTAACTTATTTTTTTTTCTGTCTAGCCTAATATTTTCTCTTTTTACCAATCTCTTTGATTTTCATAAATATCTCATTGCATATAAGACAGAAAATACTACTTAATTTCACAATAAAAATTACAAGAAATATTTATAAATACGCCAAAATGATTATACATATTTAAATTTTACTTATACAATTAAGACAAATAAATCATATAATAATAATAATAATAATTATAATTAAATACAACTGTGCTCAAAGATAAATACAACAAGAAATACAATTTGTCTTAGGTATATCACAGTTTTTGTACAGAAGAAAGAAACACTTTAACCGTGGATTTAATAAATGGAAATGGAAAGCAAACGGAGGGCGTTACTACAATAAGAAACCACGAGTTGATAAACATAAACCAGATGGTGCATCGCTCCAAATGTGCACCTCTGCAAAAGAATTACAAAGATATCGTTGAAGAGCGTGTCATCAACGCTTTCCAGCAATCTACTTCCACGATCTCAAGATCTCAATCCGGCCAACTTTCGATTGTGGAGTCTCAAAGAACGAATTTTCTTGGCAAACATAGGAACCTTGCCAGCTGAAGAGTGCAGTTTGGCAAAAAAAAAAAAAAAATTGAAATACTCTCAGATATTGCCTGTAAGACGCTGTATACGAGCGTAGCAACATGAGTGACGTTACTTAAGCAACAGAACGGCGAAAATATGGTCAAATTATTAGAAATAAAAAACTACTTTTAGCTCAGCTCAGTAAATTTTCTGTTGCTTTTTGTTATTAAAGAATTTTCAAATAATCCTATATTTCAATATTTAGCAATAAATACGAAGCCACATTTCATATGGCTACTTACAAAGTAATACCTGTAAATATTGAGCAATATTTTCGTAAAAGCGCATCTTTCTTCAAAATAATATTAAAGACATACTCCCTTACTAATTTTATTGACAGTTTTAAAATAGTGAATAACTCCGACGTTCATTCCGTGTATGAATCCACAGATTAATGGGAAAAAATAACACTTGGGCCATTTTTTTGTTCCTTCTTTCCTAATACCTTCTCTTCTCCCCATCCTTATCCCGTTTATCTGGCCACATCGGGATGGTTCCTCAGCCATTAGTTGATTTCGGGTCTATCAAAGTTCCACCATGCCACAACGAAACTATTCTGACATGCAGGTTGGTTCGATGCAGAGAGTGGTCTCTGGGATAGCATGGGTTATACTCCTTTTCGGCTTTCTCTTTAAAACTGTTAGGCCCGGAGGCTTCTCCAAAGAATACCATACATCTTAAACATTTTTATGTAACGCAGTAAAATTTATGTGGCAACATTACCTGAACGTTACCTCTTATATTGCTCTTAATGAGCAGGGAACTTGGGTTTGCAAACCAATGAATAAAATGTAATTGTCATTTTGCAATTTGTAAAGAGCATTTAAATTTTTATCTTTTGTTTAACAGGGAATTTTTATTAAAAGCTTGCGCTCATGTAATGTATGAAATATTTTATTGTATTTATTTTATTTTATTGCGGCAATATTTTGAGATATTGTACCATTTTGCAATAGAGAGTGTTGATTTACACGTTGTGTAGCTTTGTTGTTTCCAAAATCAAATTATTCGATATGTGCATTATATTTAATATTATTATTATTACTGTGTAGTAAATTATGTTGCCACTGTAAACCACTCTTTTCTTATAACAATAATCTAGGGAGGGTACAGTACAATACTAAGACTAAAACTTCAACTGGCATTAATGGGAGGGTGTCGAAACTTTATAATTTAATTACACTACCGTCATTCGATGTAGAATTCATAACATTTTCTCAGAATAATAATAATATATCTTTATTACCATAACTACCCGAAATACACCATTGCAGCTTCATTACTTTGCGAGGCATTAATAAACGTTTTCACATCACTTTATATTCTAGTGAGTTAAGACTATCCTTAAGTGGGAATTGTACGTTCACTCTGCCTTCATTTTAACTTCTTTCATATTCTATCATATGAGCCCTAAGAAAGAATAAAAACATTGTTCAAAAAACTGTAATTTAAATAATTTATAGCTCAAACTCTGGTTTATCCATCCTTTTTGTAATATTACAGGAATTCAATTTGCCGATGTGCTAAACTAGTAATGAACTAGTTTACGATGAATATATTTACTGTTTCAGAAATACTCTTATTCATTTCATTTTTTAACCTTTTTTTTTTCATAGAGATTTCTAGCATATATCATTCCCTATCTTCATCTCTCTACTTCTGATTCTGGTTCATTGCTGAATAATCTTAATATAACTGAACACACAAACAGTGTAGTACATCATAATTCAATAAAAAGTTTAAAGTTATCCCTTAATAAAATCTACGCATTATAGATTTTTTATATTTTGATCCATAATTCGAGATTAAACCATATTAGGTAAAATATAAAAAGTATGAAGCTACATCTGTTGGAAAATAACAGTCATAAATCATTATTTCTTTAAGACATTTTAAATAGAATAATTCTTTAACTGGTTGCATACTTCAAGGAAAAACTGCACTCTGTGATCCGGTGTGGAACCTGTCCTGATTTTTCGTAAACCTAATTTTAATATGATGCTTGTTACAAAATATTTTTGAGATATTGTAACGGTTTAAATTGTGTGAACATCTATTTAAGTCAATTTACACACACCGTAACACAAAAAATATATAAAAAATTAAAATAAAATAAAAAATTAAAAACCTGTGTTAACAGTCGATCAAGTGGAATATTTCCTTCATATTAGCGTTGCATAAAACATAATTAAAAATCCGAAGTTTACGAGGCATTAATAGTAATTGTATTTCCCAAAACGTGAAACCAAGGCTTTCAAAAATGTAGAATTAATTTTAAACATTGTTAGGCTAAGGAGTATAATCATTTTATTGGAATTATATATTACATATATGATAGAGATGACACAACATAGTATGAAAAATGACACAATATTTAAATGTCCATATTCCAGCTGTCAATCATTGCACCAGACTACTATTTATTTCACAGGCACATTACCCAGTCCTTGTAGATTAAAATAATACTATAAAGCTTGGCTAGTCACTGTTTATTATGCCCTTTTCTTCTTTTTTCTAAGGGAGTGCCGATTCGCAGGCTTTTCCCCAATAAACTATTATTCTGTTAAATGAGTTTAGTAGTATATTTGTAATTTGTTCTGCAATAATCATTTGATTTCTTTTGTTGAGTTCTCATTTAAAGAAAAATGGGTAATATTAGAAACAAAGGTACAATTATCACTAAGTCTTTGCACGAATACAACTTATCTGCTGATTTTACAGCATCAAATTTATGACTACCATAAAATCCAGATGGTAGTAATAAATTAAATTAATCCTATGAACTAGGAAGTTTTTTTGCGGAGTGATCTGCAAAAGGCAGTTTTCCAATACAAAAATTCGTGATATTCCACCTTAAAACAACGCCTTCGTAAATGCTTGGACAATCTTTATCTTCCCTATTGGTGAAAAGAGAAGATGCCTACAAATGGCAGTTTGGGAAAATCGTGTTCCCATAAGGCATACATTTTTATTTTAATTACTTGAAATGGGAATCCTAATGATCTAGTGGTAACCACATTTTCCTCTTATACGCAAGATTCCGGGTTCAATCCCGGCCAGGGTCGATGGATTTTTAAGGCGTAAAATTCCTAAATATGTCTTCCATCAGAAGAGAAGTAAAGCCATAGGTTCCGTGTCATAGAATGGCATGTAAAAGAATCTCAAGTCTGAAAAAAGAGGCCTCTGAGAAAAATGTACTGGCCATTTCAGATTCTTTTTTGAATGGGATGCGTTAAAGGGCGTCTTAAATAATCGAAATAAATAAATCGTTTAAAATTAATTATCTGATTGCTGGTTTACAATTTTTATTTTTTAGAAGCAATATAAGACATCTCAAATTGCTGTTTTCTATTATTTTAACACCCGTGAAATGTTAAGTGAATCTCATTGTCTTCGTGAATTTCAGTAAAATGACGTACACTTTACTTCTAAAGCTGAAACAGATATCTATCAGTGAACGCTTGCGCTAACTAAAGGCTAAGTAGCTCAATAGGCATGTAAACACTTTCAGAATGGTGGGATCTCAATGAAACTAATGGGACGAAGAGACCGTTCATCACTTTGGCTCATTACATTATCCTTGAGGATAAAAGCTTCATTCCACGGAGTGCCACAAAAGCACATTAAAGTGGTTCTGCAAATATCAGAGCAGAAACTGGAAATTCCTTAGCCTTGCTCAATAAAAGTATATTTGCCACAAATTTCGCGATATCGATAAAAGCAAGTAAATTCTAAAACTGGCCTCAATGAAGATTAATATATTGCAATTAAAATTTATATTTTGCGTGTTCTTTCATATTTGCAACTTGTATTAACTATAACCGACGGATTTAATTTTGTTTAAACAAAAAGTAAATCAACAAACAATAAAAGTCTTCAAATGTTCTAATATTTTATCCTAGTAAAATGAATAATTTAGTGAACAAATTCCTGTGCTACGGAGAGGTATTTATGATGTACGTAGTCGGTATTTCCGTTTTTTCTTCTCAGGGTTCTCGTTTCCCCGATTTTATTCCAACACGCCTTACTTATCTCGCGTCTTTAAATTCTGCACATTCATTTTATCCCAGTAGCTATTTGCCACGTCGGCGATGATTAAAAATGCTGCCTATTGGACGCTCCTTGTGTAGTTCTCTCTGGCCTTCGGAACATTTCGACAAGTTCCGAATTGTGTAAGGAACAGATTAGTGTTCTCTGGTTTCTGAGGAGAAGCGATAAGAATGATGAACTTGAGGGTGTATCTGTAAACGACTTGTGGCACAGTAACCTTGCATCCTCACAGGCGAAGGCATAATAAGTCTCCTCAAGGGCTTATGTACTTTAATGATATCTTTTCTGCCTTCATTACTGATACTGTTCTGCTACTTTGTTGATACATAAATAGCGTAAAGCTCAACTTTAAGAAACATTAATTCAACGTGATGAAAGCGTATGAACTATTTTGCCAAACTCTTTTAAATATGCATAAAGAGTAATTAAATGTGTAAGATGACGTAAATACCAAAATTGTAAAATATACACCAAAGGAAGTAAAAAATTTACTTTTAAAAATGTTTTAATATGTGTTGTAATTTACACCGAATACCAGAAGTTTGGCAAACAACAGTGATTTGACCAATTTTTAAAAAATATTTAAATAATTTTAAATTTCCAGGAATAAAGCCTTCTTCAAACAGTATATAACATACATGGAAAATAATTTATAGAAAATATATGCCAGTGAAATAGTGTTTCAGGAAGAACGATGTGGTTTTAGAAAATGACGATCTTGTGCAGATCGTATACTTAGGGTGGAACAATTAATACGGAAAATAATTTAACTTGTCGACTTATTCTTAGATTATGAAAAAGCTTTTGAGATATATACATATATACGAAGTACTTAAAGAGTGGACAAAACTGTTCTAATATGAATATTCAATTCAATAGATATAAATTTTTTATTTTCTGACGAACTGGTTATTTTTGAGCAAACGGAAGATGGTCTACAAAGAAGTGTTAATAAAATGAAAGATATCATGAAGATTTAACAACCAAGACAAAAGCAATGACTTCTAAAGGGAACTATCATGTAAGATAGTTATTATAAATGAAGAAATAATAGAACAAGTCTTTAGTTTCAAATATCTACATTTTAATGCTTCATACAATAAAAACGAAGATCTGTATTTACAACTAAATAAAGTAAGATAAATGAATGGAACAAAAAAGAGAATATTAAAGAACAAGATATCAAAAACATCACTAGTGATGTTTCATCACTAAACCAATTGCTAATCTGTGACTTTTTCTTAGCGTTTATCCTTTTCTACTCTTCTAGTTATTGCTATTTTAGTTACATTGTTAAAGGTGTTACTTTTTTCATTTATTTCATATATACTGATATATTAATACGTAAGATTTCTACCTGATGTTGAAGACACTTTATAAAAAATATAGCGTATTTCTCTATTCCTGATTGAAATTTCAGAGCTATTAGTCAGTAATGCATCAATAAGTGTTCAATTGAAACTAATATCGAAACCCTTACCATATGTTGGGCATCCGGCAAGGGATACTTATCGCTTATCGCTTTCCAGAGCGAAACAAAAGCGGAAGTTAAACTAATATAAAACGAGTTGCAAATCTTACAATATATACGACATCTTAGGAGAGCAGGTAGCAAATTAAGTAACCTTAAATACACGTATAAATTGGGGCTATGGAACGAAGAACATGGGATAATTAGCGCACATTTAGAGCGTTGGCTAGGATATAAGCCTGCGACCGGAGGACGAGATAATTTGGAAGGAGATAGGTTGCAGCGAAATATACTTTTAAGGTTAGGGGATGTTCTAAGAGTAAGGCGGGGTACAAATTTAGAAAAAAACACTTAAAATGAATGCATTAAGAAAGTATAACCACATTCTTTCAAAATAGGTTTGATGTTCTCCATTCCAGGTACATAAGTATTAACACAGATAATGAAGTTCTTATTAGAAGTTTTAGGTTTGAATTTGAATTTTTGTGTGTTGGAATGATACGGGTTTATAAAATATAGGAAGGATGCTTTTGTTCTTGGAACTTCTGAGCAAGGTTTTTAATATAAGGGCCTATGGATGAAAAGTTGTTACAAAAGACGCGGCGAAGGATTGAAAAAGAAAAAGTAATAGATATTTTGGTATGCAGGGGACGACAGTTACCAAAATGAAGAAAATGTTATAAACTGGTGAATTTGATGTGCTTGGATGTAAGAAAAGAGCCATCGCATAAAGTGATATCAATATCTAGAAATGTAGCAGCTTTGGGATAGATAGAAGAAATGAACTTCTGAAAATTGGAGCTAAGATTGGTAAGGAACTAATCGAGAGAATGTGAGCCATGGGTCCAAAGCACGAATATATCGCAACCTGAATTAATGCACCAGAGGTTCTGACTTAAGAAATACCTCCCATAAGCAAACCATTAGAATATTAGCCGGTACCATTCTGATACCCATTGCAGAGTCTTTTCGAGTAAGAAGCTAGATGACAAATGAAATCTGTGAATGGGATATATGGAGGTGCTCGAGAGTCCAAGAAATGTCTTAACAGCTGCCAATCCTTCATAGTGGGAAGTGTTACAATAAAGTGACGTCATATTGACAGTAGCCAGAAGTAAATTCGAATGTGCGAAAGAGTCAATTTTCTTAAGCATACTCAAAAAATGGAAGGAATCTTTTATATAGGATAAACTAAACATAACCAATGCCTGAAGGTGAAACTCTGCGTTCGGTGAGGGAATCAAAAATGGATATTATCGGACGGCGTGGAGAGTACATTTTATGATTTTTTGGGAGAAAATATATGACTGTGGGTTTACGAGGGGATTAGGAATATGTAGAGGGATTTCTTGGGAACAAGACACTATATCTATATTAAACGACTTTAGGGTAGGAAAACGATAGTTCATAATAAGTGACATCATCAAGCTAACGGTGAGCTTTGGTACTGTAAGAGGAAATGTTCTGTAGCAGCAGATGTATCTTTATTATAATTAAATTCTATATACACATTACAAATACATTTTATGCGTGGGTCGTAGACCGTACATGCTTAGGTATGATATTTGAAAGAGAAACAAATAATAATAAAAATAAGACAGTATTAATAATAAATATAATAATAAATTATTTTTAAATTATAAACGATTTTTACAGATATGTGAATTGAAACACATTATTTATAATTATACTAGTTAATGCGTTCTAATCCACAAATGAATTGCTATAGCTTCGCGCACTTTGGGGGCAAAGTGCCCATATTCAATTAGCGCGGTTCGCAAATAGAACCCAGCATGCTAATCGACCTCTAATTGCCTTAAAAATTTTCTGGGAACAGCTTTTTCTCAAGTGTTCCCAGTGGGGTACATTCGGCCAGAATATGTACCCATTCTTCATTCCCTCCAGAAAATAGGCAGATTCTCCTATTGGAATTATTGGTTATTTTTTTAACCTTCCAACCGCTCAGTCTAAACCAGGCCATTCCTGTTCTCCCTAGAAAAAGTATATCTAACTCCTTACCTCAGGTTAGTTTAATTTTATTCCATAGGTTGAGGGGGACTCGTGTTGTATTCTGCGTCGATTTCCTGCCTGCTGATAACCTCTAGCCTTATTCTAATCTTCTTCTAAACTTTTTTTTATTATTTGCATCGCCTCGTTGCCATCAGGGCAATTACCCTGTGTCCTCTTTCCACTTCTGGAGCCCAAAAAGAGAGTATTATATTTTGCATCTGGTGTCTATAGCATTTATCGCGAAGTGTTGACTGGTCTCTATGCATTGTCTAAGCCAGTATTTCACCATACTTTTGTAACACTGCTGAGGAGCCTTTATTGGCTGCAATTACGAGGGTGTTTTTCAATCTCCGATGGGACCTCATATTGCATATAAATAAATGCCTCTCCATTTAAGAACATTCTCTTAGTTGAGGCCGCAGCGGCTTCTCAACACCTCATGCGGATCCTGGCGCATTGTGCCTCGAACAACAAATAAATGTACAGGTTTTGTCATTGATGACCGACAAATCGACACTTTAGTGGAGCGCAACGCAACACAACACAATGTGACATATTTTTCACTATGACGCTATCTCACAAACTGAACTTGTTCATCGCTGAAACAAATCTAAAATAATTAAAAATCCAATGATAATTTGTTTAAAAGCAGCTTTTAGCTCATAAAATTATTTTAAAATTTAAATTCACATATTTACCGATTTCCAGAAATCCAAGATTTTCTCCTTGCGATAGTTTGCCCACTTGAGACGCTTTGCTGCTATAGCAGTAACTAATTTGGGTTTGCAGGCAGGTTTCTTTGCTTTTAAAATCATTTCTAAATGTCTGCGTCTCACAGTTCTTGAAGAAAATGTGATGCCACTGTCTTCAAGATAAAATTTAATTTGTTTTGCGCAGAAATCTTTTTCAAGCAACATTCTGCCCTTGGGGTGAAAACTGGTTTTCGGCCACATTCATTTCTCCTTTCAGGACCTAAAACTATCCCAATCCAATTTTCTTCTTAATTGGCCTTACAGATGTTTTAGATAGGTCCATTTTTTGGAGAATCTCTATTTTTAACCAGTGATTTTACCTCTGCAATCTTTAAGCATTAAATCACAGCAGTTGACAGTTTTCACACAAAATGATTTAGCGAACACAGAATAGTAAATTTAATGTTTCAAACCATAAACGAGCTGATAAATTAAACTTAAATATGGCAAACCTGAAATAGTTCTAGTTGTTAGTATTACAGTAACTGGTGTTTGTTTAATAACAATGTGGACTCTTACAAGTAAAATATCATAACACACGTGTTATTGTAGACAGCGATGTATTCTCTATAATGTTCAGTAAGGGATAACAATGATGTGATAAGCATAGTAAATTAGTTTAAAAATATTATAATACGTCTAATAATATGGTCAGGGATTATAATAAAAGTGATAGCCTAGTTCCATCATTTTATCATTAAACGCCATTTTCAGCCTCGCCGGTATCGCTCCTTAAAATTCCAGTCTTTTCTATATATATTTCAATTCATAGGCTTGTATTTTACATGAATAAATATCTGTGAGTAGCTTTTGGTATGTATATCACCGGATCATACAAGAAGAAGAAGAAGAAGAAGAAGAAGAAGAAGAAGAAGAAGAAGAAAAATTGGCAGGTATAAGTATCGCATGGGTCGTACATTGTAATGCTGTTCTTTTAACAATCAAAATATACAATACACAAAGAACGATAACATTAATTCATACATGTATACAAACACACCGAGATATTTACATCACACTTATTCTATGAATACACACACACACACACACACAAACATGAATAACACTCCTATCCTTGAGGTCCCCTTCCCTTTACTCACCGCCTCCTCAACTCCATTCTCGTCATTAACCATTTTGTCAGGTCTTAGCTAGAAATATTCCCGATTTGTGATCTTATCCGCTCACGTCACAAAAAATACGGTGTTAAGGTTGTATTACTTATGAAATTATGACATAACTTCATTGTAGTTGCCACTTTCTACGATGAAGTTTATCAGAAGTTCAATTAAGTGGGTAACAATGGTCCTGAAACTGGTGAAAAATCTCCTACAATTCCTCAACTCACTTATTAAGTATTTGGGGATTTCTATGTTTTTACTAAATTCCGTGACGTTTTCTTATTGAGTATAATAAATTCTATTTTACAATATAAAGATACCTAGGTATGTTGAGTGTTATATTCTCTTCTTATCTCTGTAATATTCAGGAAGCATGTTTGTTGCGAAGGATTAATTACTCATGCAAGCAGAACCCGAGAACACCAGCTCATAAAGCTCTAACCTTTGGCTTAAGGAAAACCGTAATCAGACAGGATGATCTTCTCATGTTTACACATAATGCAGCAATGAACAGCATGGTTTCAACTAAGTGATCTTCCGAGGGTTAAATTTCTACTTAATCTTCAGTTTTAATAAAGTAAGTGAATTATGGATGATCCCTAAAAGTTTCTAGTGCCTAAACCTTAAATGGAACGAGAAGGGAAGTCCCATTTACAGTGTATTTCACTTTGTCAGGACATGCCTATAGCTACATGTACTCGCATCTTTAATTTCTATTAACGTTTCATTAGTCTTTAGGGAATCATAAACTCTGCGATGCATGGTTGTAGCCACGCGTAAAGGTGCAACTAATCTTAGTAAACAGTAGCTAAATCTATAGATTTTGAAAAACTACACGATGTTCCGCTTAAAGGCGCCACGAAATAAAAGCTCATTGAAACAGAAGCAGATTTACTATGATTTGCATCTTACAAGACAGAAATTCTCCAAGACGTGAAAGACATTTGCATAAGTGTGCACCAATGTTTAGTTCGTAAACAAGGTTGGCATTAATTATTCAGAACACTACGATAAACCCAGTTAGTTCAGTGCGTGGTGTGGTTAGCAGATTAGAAATTTACGCGTGCACAAAACCATGGTCGCCATAAGGGGAATGTTTGAAGTCTAGATGTCTGCAGGGCAACTGGAGATACACACAATGAATGGATTTGGTCATTCTTCTTAATTCTGATCGTTTCTACACAAAAAGATATGTTAAATCATCGTTTATTTCGCGATTTGTCTAAGTGAAACACTCTACAATATCAATTTATATTTTACTCTAGGTAAGCAATATTTAGTCAGTATTTATTAGGTGTTTGAGAAATTGTAAAACTCAAAATATTTTTTTTCAAATTAATATTGTGCACTGAATATTTATATGCGTTGAGATCATACTTTTAAAAATATTTAGTTGCACATTGTTTATATTATGCTTTTTACTTAAGCCTTTATTTCTAACGGACTATTTTCGAAACCTGTAGACCTGAAACCAGCTTTTTGAGGAAAATTTGTAGCAATTTTTTCGTGATTTGGCGGGCTTTTTTTCTTTTAAATTTTCCATTCTGCAGCGAGTTATAACCGCTATTTCAGAACATATAGATACTGTAGGTACAAATTGCAGCGCTATTTATTGAAAGGGGGATCATTAAATATGTAAAATATGTGGAGGAAAGATTTTGGAAGGGTTAGATTAACTGTTTAAATTAATGATTGAATTAATGATTGAAGGGTAACAGTTTTCCTCTCCCTCTCCGATGATAGTTTCCACACTGAGCCGTGTTGCAACAGCCGTGTTGCCTACTCTTCACGATAATTTTCCGCTAACGATACTCTTCCACTGAACTGAACTGAGAGAATCTGGATCGACTGCCCTGGGCCGTAAAATTATTAGATTAAATAAACATGGCAGTCTACCGTTATCACGAAGCTATCTTTATTCTTTCCAATATGTTTTTTAGAAAAAATTATAATGTTTTCTCCCCTTTTCGCAACTCTATTGAGTAACATGTTACCCCCGATTATTTTTTTGCTATATTATTGATCAGAGACTTACAATTTTTGCAATCTCTCACATCTCTCACGTTTTACATGGAACCGTTAGAATCTCCCTTCCAGAGGTTATCAGCTTGTCTTTTCACCACTGTATGTTTACTACTCTTCCATAATATAACGGGCAAAGTTTTCAGACAATATACAAGGAAACACCTTTT
Source organism: Metallyticus violacea (assembly GCA_030762175.1). NCBI lineage: Eukaryota > Metazoa > Arthropoda > Insecta > Mantodea > Metallyticidae > Metallyticus > Metallyticus violacea. Next base: position 88,958,431 of record CM060845.1, read on the forward strand.
CCACGAACCCTGCTTAAGAATTTCCTGCAGAAAATATCGGTTTGCCATGTTCTTGGGCCTTCTTACAAAATATTATTACAATAGGCAACAGAAATTCCCAGATCACATTTTATGGCTGGTGGTAGCTTTCTGCACTCTGACGAGAAAATAGCATCGCAAACAATGATCCAAGACTTATACAGGAAAGAGAAATGGAACCCTGCTTATGATTAAAATAAGGAAGTTACATAAAATTGCTTACTCAAATCACTGAAATTAAATTTGGGGGTGGCAGCTCATAAATACTCTCTCAAAATGTATGCTATGCAATTATCCATTGCGGAATTTAGTGAATAGGCATAACAATTTAGATACTTAAGAAAGAATAGGTTATAGTTCAAATGTAAGGTTAAGAAATCTATTTCTGTATTTAACAATAATTCAGTTTTATATACATCCTACAGTCTAAGAGAAAGGTCATAAGAAAAGAAGCTGAACTCAAAATTTACCTTCAAAGAGAACCAAGTGATGTAAAGTGCATAGTGTAGGAAAAATATTTGTTTCATATATTTGCATTTTAAGGAAGCACTAAGTCACTCTTGAAGTTTCTAATTACCGTCTGCCAAGCCATAACGACCTATAAAGCCTATGCATTTAGAAGTCATTATTGATATAAATCAGACTAGCTACTTACTACCTTATAATCACGCCCTCTAATAAATCAGAAGATTGTGTAACCAACTTAAGTGAAATTAAGACACATTTATAAAGAGTTTTACGTATTGCCAATAAGAAAATAAATACTTGGCTACATTACTAATAAGTTCCATTTTTTTGGAGCTAACATCACAACAGGTGCATAAATTCAAGGAACTTTACTTGCAAAATGATCTAACCTGTGTAAATGAAATCACTGTAATCTGGCGCTTCTCTTCAACAGCTGTTGATTTTGATATTTAAATTTCCAGTAATTTCATAGCAGCCACTTCCAAAATTTCCTTATAAGCGTACTCTTATCATTAAAATGAGAGTTTAAATAGTTAAATTTGCATCCTGTAATTTTTATTATTAATTTCAATAATTAAAAATATAAACAAATATTTTCAATATGGGAATTTTATTATAGTGTATATTTATTAATTAGTAATAATCATAAAATATGTAAATTAAACGTTATAAAACGCACAAATATTGTAATTAATGGTAATTAACTATATAATGACACATTACTGGTTCATTTTGATTCCTGAATGGCCAAGGATGTATTTCACCTACAAAATACGATATTTCCGGCCTAAAAAGAAAAAAGATGAAAAAGGATAGACTAAGAAAAGGCATTTCTAAGAAAACGTTGATATTTTATCTCGAATTTGAAAGATTTAAACAAAACTTAATAAAATTATTGAAAGCAATCTGGTCCTCCTAGATATTTAATGAGTAAGGGGAGAGTTTGCAGTAAGCAACGCAATACTAAACCGATTTTTCGCTCTTTTCTTTCTATTACCCTATGTTAGTCCAGCAATAGTATTGATTCGTTTACTTTCCGCTACCGGTTTATATAAGGTACTTGTGTTTTAGATAAATGAGTGCCTAGAAAGATTTTTCACACCAGTAAGTTGTTATTAGGGGAATATTACTTTCATATTTCATATTCTGATAGTCCGAGAAATCTGACTCGCCTGCCCCAGAGAGCCCCGCCTAAGTAGTTTCCTGTCGAAAGATGCATCCTGTTCACTGGAAAAATATGTGAATGTTACATGTGGTTCAAGTCTGTGACTTTTCTGTTTGAAAACTCCCTCTGAAACAAATAGTTACATTCAGTGGGACTCTAGTTTAATTTAACTCAATAAATACGGCATAAATTTATAACGTAATTCATTAGCTGATCATTTTTTGTTTGTATTGCTGTCAATGATATTTTAATTCTTTGTGGACCCCCTGCCTTTCGCGGACCACAGATTGAAAGGCAGTTAAGAGATTTTACAATTAATGTACGAGTACTTACTACCTTAATTAAAATATTACAATTTGTATTAGATCAAAATAATGCTATATTACTGATAGCGGATAATAAAATATGGAGGGTGCCAAAAAATATACACACACTTTCACAAAAGATATCTATTAAATATATTTCAAAGTTGGAGAGAAAAAAACAGTAATATACCGTATGATGTTCTGTAAACAGATGTAACTATCATACATCATGATAGCGTTGCTAGGAGACAGGTAAATCAACAATGAACAAATGAAGCCAAGATTATCGTATGGTGTCTGTATACAGATGTGACACACATTATGTTATGCTAGCGTTGCTACAACAAAATGGAGCCAAGTTTATCGTTTAAACAGTGGTGTGTGTTGTCATCCAGGAGTCTAATTGGACCATTCTTTTTTGAAGGAACAGTAACTGACCAGCTATACCTGAACATGATACACACATCCGTCTTAACCGCTATCATACCCTCTATGGAAACGAGGAATTTTGTTTCCAACAGGATGGTGCACCATCACATTATCACCGAGATGTAGATGTGTATCTTGATAGCAATCTTCCAAGGCAATGGATAGGACGAAGAGGTCCGATTGAGTTTCCACCGCAATCTCGGGATCTAACTCCGTTGAACTTTTACCTAAGGATGTAGTATACCGTAGAAAACCAACTACACTGGCAGAACTTCGGGAAGAAATTGAAACGGCATGTGCTGCAATCGCTGAGGACAATTTCGCCAACGTTGCTCAGTCAATAGTTCAATGTACTCAGAAGTGTATCGACGCCGATGGTGGGGATTTTGAGCAACTGTTGTAAATGTAAAAGTCTAAGATTGTTAGTGCTCGTTGTTTTCTGTTTGTGTGAATTCAATTTTGTTATGTTAACAGTGTTTTCTTTGCATGAAGTGTGTATACATTTTTTGGCATCCGGTATATATTGTGTCTGTGCTACAGTGGTGGTTAAACATTGTCTAAAAGTACATACATACATTCTATAAATGTATATCACATGATATACATGTACAGTTTGATAAATCTTGTTTAGTTTTATAATTTATGAAATATATTGACTTATAATGCTAGATTTTGCTAAATATAATATTGAACGAAGAGGAGAAACAAAAATGTGAGAATTTTACTTTTCTAAATTACATGCTATTTTAAAATAAAAGTATTTTATCTATACATTTAAGGAATTTCATTATGGTTGCACTATAGATGTATTTCAGGAGTTCTTTTCCATGCAATGCAAACAATTTATGCACCATAATTTTGCAGTTAATTTGCTAACTTGTTTGCTTTCATTACTGGAAAACTTCGGTGCAATTTGAAATCGATTTACCCTCGAGCATTTGTAACGATATGCAGTGTGATTGGAGTCGACCGAGGAAAAAAGGTGAAAAGGGAATTTGATAGAAAGTAAAATTATGATAGGAATCTGGTACATGCGAGCAATAATTACATGAATACGACGAGAAGTAATGTTCGCTAAACAGAGAAAATATGTATATGTAAAACCAGAATATTTTTTTTATAATGCAGGTATGTTGTAAAACTTCTACAATGGATATTCAAAGAATTATGCTTGGAGAAAGACATCTCTCCCGAACTCAAATTAACTACTCCATAGCGCTAAGACCCTGGTGAAATAAAAAACTTAGATAATATCCGGAAGAAACAATAAGTACATACCGCCCTTGATTTTCCCGCAAGTATGTATGTATTTTGATATTAGGAACACCGTGCCTACATTGACATGCTATTGTACTCTTACGTTATGTGTGGCTATTATTATTATTATTATTATTATTATTATTATTATTATTATTATTATTATTATTATTATTTAATTTTGATATTAGGAACACTGTGCCTACACTGACATGCTATTGTACTCTTACGTTATGTGTGGCTATTATTATTATTATTATTATTATTATTATTATTATTATTATTATTTAATTTTAAGGACGCTTTTTAACGTTTTGGTCATTAACGTGAAACGACTGATTAGTTTTGCTCAGAGGCCTCTCCTTGCGAGCTTAAGATTTTTTCTACGACAACAAACCAACAACTTTATTTCCGTAAGATGTTCACGCCCTAAAAATTCAAAAATCCTGCTAGGAGGTAAGTATGGTGTGGTCACTAGTATTACTTGTGGCAAATGGATTTTTGCTGCTCCATTATTTTGAAAGTTGAATAATGTGTCACGAGTGAAGAGGAATTAATGATCTATAATAGGACATTTAGCATGTGTGGTTCTATCTGTGGTTTTCGCATTAACAATCAACAGAAATAGAAATGTTTACTCTAGGACGATTAATGAGATAAATGCAATTTATACTATCGTAAAAAGGTCTAATACCAGGCTTGATATACCCCAAACGTTGAATAATAATGTACTGGAGCTTCTGCATATCTCGCTGCCCTCACCTAAGCTATGGAGTGTATTGGATAGGTACTCAGCCAGGGATGAACTAATTTGGACAATGTCCTTGCGCTCTTGCTACCATCCAACCTACGGAACACCTTTTTGGGCAGGATGTTTTATGTGGATATACTCATTAGTGGCTAGTTGCCATGGCATGCTCCCAAAACAAGGTACATCGTAGTACTCTGCTAAACTATATACATCTATATGGCCCGATTTACAAGTCGGGCTGTATAAGGTGCAAGGGATATAAAAGATTCAGTCACGCATTAAAAGAATGGATGTTTAAGCGTTTGCACAGCGTCAAACTAGTTTCAGCGTGTTGCAACATGAAATTTCCTGTTATCGAATTATGCAGTTTCTCGGGAATTACGTGTCACTCTTTCGTGCCTTTCATGTTCTTGCACATCGCCCAGGATTTATCCGTTTGTTTTTCCCATCATTTCCGTCCTATTTTGAATAAATAATATAGAAGATTAACTGTGTAATGCTGAAGTTAGTGTTATTTCTGATAACATAATGGATATCAAAATATGACTTGCAGGGAGCACAAAGGGTTAAGGTATCGTTAACACATTTATTCTTGAATGTGTAGATAAAGACGATGATTTGCGATACACATTTACGACAAGTATACATTGTCAGATGAAATTGTAAACGACCAGAGGTATCTCTCAAATAGGTAAGCTGAAAATTGCATTAGGTAGAACATGTACATCATAGTTTCCTGGCAACAGCACGTATTTTTCGGCATCAAAATGAGGGAGGCGAGCCCTAGATGTTTTCAACTTAGTTGAGTGAAAAACCATTTTCTCCACTCATTTATCTAAAAAAAAAACATAGATACTGTTTAGAAAACTAAAATAAAAGTCGGTTTACTAGGAGAGACCGATATATTATGGCCTGAAAGTGAAATATAGTATCACCTACCTTATTCAGAATTAAAATTTATGAGTAAAGTGGTTCCATCGTACGAGTATATTGTTATTAATGACATAAATATTTCATATACTTTATGAATATAATGTTCAAAGCCCAGAAGTTCAGGCATTTATTTTAGTTTAAATAGGCAGGCAAAAAGGCACTCAAAATACTGAAAAAAGGCAATAATATAATTAAAATAAAAGCAAAATCAGGAATAATATCGCCCATTATTAATGAAAGTAGTTATTTTAGAAAATTAATAATTTATTGTCACAAAATTAAATTAAGCTTACTTTTGCTCGTTACCAGCAATAAGAAGATGTTTCTTCAATGTATCAACTGTCATAGTCAGTTGCTTGTCAAAGAGAACAATTTTTTATCATCGAAAAAGAACGCTCTACTTCCACCGAAGGGATTGGAGCACATTTAAAACTTGCTATTTCGGAAGAACTCATAATAGTTATAACAGAACAATCATCTTTGAGGACATCACGGAAATGTTGATCAAGACAAAGTTAAAATAGTTTTGATTCGTTCTGGCGCAGTGGTTTCTGTCAGAGTTCATTTTCTGTTTATACGTTTATAGGGGAATCAGGTTAGTATCTCTCTTACTTCCGTTCTGAACACATTAGTGCACAACTGTACCTCTCTCATCTTTCTCGCTTGCAATTGTTTGTCACATATATGTAGTTGAGATGTTAGCCCCCATCAACAATTTCCTAGAATTGTCTCGTGCAGATCGACATAAAGTCATTCGCTAGGAATATTCAAAACTACAGTAATTCCCTCATCCTCTCTATTTTCTGGTATTCGTGTGCCCGAGGTAGCCACGCGTTCCTTTCACTAATGAACATTGTGCTTTTTAAAGAGTTTAAGTGAATGGTTTGAGGAGGAAGTTTTTGACTACTTAAAAAGAAATAAATGCATAACAACAATCTCAATAGATATTTTTATGAAGTTAACATACCATTTCATTTTTATAGCTTTAATCACTTCTATATAAGGAAATTTGCTTTTAAAATGCAGAAATAGTCCATAATGGTCCAAAATGGGTAAACAAATTACTTTAAACCTTAAAATAGACAACAGAATCCAAAACAAGGCAAAATAAAAACTGTTCCTACCAATTCCAGATGTACGGAAACATGTTCATTTCTATCTAACTGTTAAATATATATATAAAAGACATTTTGCTTATCTTCCGAGCTCTGGAGTAATTACTGTCATGATTATTAAAATTTGTATGGGTGCACATAATAAAAACAAATAATACAAAATCTATATAATTTGTATATGTTTTTAAATATTGAAAAATCAATGTTGAACAAATTTAAAAATAGATACCACTTTAAAATTTTAAAAGTTGAGTTAAAACTTATTTGTTTGTCTATGTCTTTAAACACTGTAAATCAGAACTGAACAATTTTAAAAATAAATTCAAATATAAATTGTAAATTCTGAGTTAAACCTTAGATGTACACCATAATGAGAGTTTTGTAAAGAAAGTGCGCAATAAAGAAAACTATGAGAACGGCTTCATTAGCTTATACAACCTTTTTAACTTAAGTAAACCTGTGTTTTATTAATTTATATTTATAGAAATACATAGAGTTACCACTGAAAACTCGTATCGGTTTTGTTAAATGGTTTTAAGAATGCGGCGCAAATTTTCATAAGTCTTTGCCGGTTTAAAAGCTGGCCTCTGCAATGCGAGTTATTTTTAATGATTGGTAGATATTTACCAAGAAAAGTATTGGTTATGGGGCTGTGTGAAGTAAAAAAGTGGTGAACACATACAACAGTTAGTGGTGATGCCAAAAAAATCCATTACTTAGGTAATAAGCCAGTGCCAGATTGTTTATGCTTGCACAGTAAAGTAAGTTTAAGGTTGTGTAGATAATTAGCATTATAATTTACCCTGTAGTTATGCAGAAAATGCAATTATAAACTATCGTTAGCAAAACAATGAGACATGCAACTTTTTACTGTACATTCTTTCATATATTCGTGTTTATTTCTATTGCATAAATGTTTCGTTGCTTTACGAACAAAGTAATGTTTTTATCTTTGAAGAGTATATATTTTCGAAAGATAAACTAGGAACTAGCAATAGAATAATCGGATATTTCTTAATTTTGGCATAAATTATTCATATAACTGCTTTCTACCGTTAACTTTTTTTTTTTTTTTCAAATATTGGTCACAAAATACATGAACAAACAGTAAAACCTATAAAACCTACATTATAATTATCATTAATATAATTATTTTATTTGTTTACTTATATTTTTCCGTGTTTATATCGTGTTATGCTTATTGGGTTCACAGAAAGAAACAGTAACTGTCTCAGAAAATCTTGGGAAACAACCCGAAGAGAGTAACTTCTAACTCCGACCAACTCGTATTTGTCTGCTCAAATAAAGACAAATGCTGGGCTATTCTCACTGGACTCCTCGGTTCCTATCAAACCTCATAATGAAGTCACAATGCTTCCTACAAACTTCGATTGCTACCCTACATGTACTAAAGTTAACAATAATATTGTTTACATAAATAGTATGCTTTTCTGACTATAGTTGTAAGGGCAGCACTTCCATGCACTCATATAGCAGTAAGGGTGTGGTAAAAATAAAAATTAGAGCTACGAAAGTGCAATAGTGAACGTAAAACCGTTTATCAACTTCAGCCAATGCAACCTCAAGCGTGCAACTCGACAATTTCATAATAAGATTAGGTGGGAAAATGATCTTATTTAAAACTAGTACTGCATTATGAGGCAGATAAACGATGTGCTAGTTTCAGGTAGCGAAAGCTTCTAGCATTCTGAGGCAAAAAGTACTAATATATTGTACACTGATTAGTTAATGGCTTTGCTAGGAGGAATCGCAGAGGTCAAAGCAAAATTTGCCTCGGGGTTCAGCTTCCACGTCAGGTCACGTGGTTATGAGTAGCACATTATACCTTAACAGTTTCAAGCTCTCCCGCCGGCGCAATGTTCATTAACGTGGTAACAGGAAATGCCTTCCGGAGAATTTGTGCTTTGCATATGTGCTGTTTGTAACTAGCACTGCTTGAGGCTCTACAAGTCATTATAGTTCTTTTTCTGCTGCAAGTAAATCTCGTGTGAAGCAGTTACTGCTCAAGAAGAATCGATTGCGAATTTACCGAACAAAGGTGCTGATAAAGATAAGGCATTTACAGCTATATCTGATACTGTCTGCTCTTTTACTTCCAAATATGAAATTGGTATAGTTCGTTTATTCTACAAGAATTATTCATTACGACTTTCTATATTACTTCTCTTCAATTTGCCTTAAATGTGTTACAGTGCATTGCGATATTATGTAATGAAAAATGTACAGTGTTTCTCAGCTGCACTTTTAACCAGTTAATCTGTTTACGTTTCAAACACCTAAGGATGTCCAACTGTAACTCTTCAAAGTATTGCTCTCTTATTTACAAGAAATAATTTAAAAAATACTCAAGAATTTAACTTACATAGTACGTCAAAAAAAGCATGTGTTTATGCAGTTGAACGTGCAGAAAATGCATAAATGAACAAAATAAGTCTTGATAATACAGAGGGTGCTAAAAATGTATACACATTTTCACAGTTGATATCCATTTAATATATTTCAAAGTTGGACCGAAAAACAACAGTAATATGTAGTATAATGTTCTGTAAACAGATGCGACTCACATTACGTTATACTAGCGTTCCTACAACAAAATGGAGCCAAGATTAGCGTTTCAACAGCGGAAAGCAATTTTAAAGTGGCATTAGAAAACCGAGAATGTTGTTGAAGCTCAACGGCAATGGAGACATGTGTACAGAACAGAACCGCCAACGCGAGTAATAATTGCATGCATTCGAGACAAATTTGAGACTCGTGGTAATGTATGCGATGTTCACTAGGGAAGATCTTTAAGACCTCGCACAACAACAAGCCCCGCGTTCTCGCCTATGGTTTTGGAACGTGTTGAGCACTTGCGCAGAAATCTGCCTTCCAGTTTACCAATCTTCCAAGGCACTGGATAGGACGAAGAGGTCCGATTGAGTTACCACCGCGTCCTAAATCCGCTGGACTTCTACCTATGGAGAACTCTTAAGAATGTTGTATACCGTAGAAAACCAGCTACACTGGCAGCACTTCGGGAAGAAATTGAAACGGCGTGTGCTGCAATCGCTGAGGACACTTTCGCAAACGTTGCTCAATTAGCAGTTCAACGTACTCAGAAGTGTATCGACGCCGATGGTGGGCATTTTGAGCAACTGTTGTAACTGTAAAAATCTAAGATGAGTAGTACCCATAATTTTCTGTTGTGTGAATTCAGCTTTGTTATGTTAACACAGTTTTTTCTTTGCTTGAAGTGTGTATACCTTTTTGACACCCTCTGTATTTAATTTTAAGCAATAGCAACTACGCGCAAAGTGAACCAAGTTTCATTTGTTTAATCAAACATAAAATGCTTAAATAAAAATTAGCAATAGCGTTTGGTGTACTTTTAAATATCTCCTGATAATTTCCTAAACTATTCTTAGAGTTGATCAACAAATTTCAGGAATTTCTCTTAAAATGATTTATATTTTACTTAGTATTAACTTTGAATGCTTACTTAGTATTAACTTTATTTGTGATCGAATATTTTCTAAGGATTTCTTCTCAGTGAGATTCATATCCAGCGATGATGGTGCTGTTTGTTTGCATTTTGATGTGTTAAATAGTAACCTTTCCTTAATACCAAAGCTATCAGTATGTGTGCATTCTTGCTCTTGCCTAGCGGCTTACTTCATATCGCTACAACGCAATAATAACAAAATACTCTATGGCTCTGTTGGTAGTGCCAACACAATTACCAACAAATTAGAATATTCAAAGAGATGACCCTCAAAATGCAATAAATAACAGAAAACCATCGTTTGTTCACAGTTACTTGTTCGATGTTGAAGGCGATGTTTCGTCCAACATGTAATGTGAAATGAAACATGCATTCACCACTTCGAGTCCAACCACAAAGACAATGGCATTTATAAATACATTTCAAAACTACTCTCAGCCGGTAAATTCATGCTCGCTTTCTTCTGGTGCTTTGAAGGGATCATTTTGATAAATGCAGTCTTAACTCCGAAATCTAAGACAGAAGAAGGTCGAACAGCGATTCTAACTCATCCCTTTCAAAAAATATACGACCAAGTTCTTCCTCTTCCTCTTCCTCTTCCTCTTCCTCTTCCTCTTCCTCTTCCTCTTCCTCTTCCTCTTCCTCCTCCTCCTCCTCCTCCTCCTCCTCCTCTTCCTCTTCCTCTGCTTCAAGAAGCCACACACAAATCTTGAGCACGCGATACGAGGTTGTTATCCTTCGTCACCAACCTAATAGCCCTCATATCTTTCATCTTTACATCCCTTCGGATTTCTAAAAAATGCGTGCAATGGAGGAAATTTGACAATTACGAGAAAGACATAATGGAACCGCGACAGCAGAATTCGGACTTGGCATCAGATTATGTTGTACAACTAAAAATTGAAAATTCAGTGAAAAAATAAAAAAGCATTACATCAATTACTAAACACTCACCTTATCCTGGTAAGAAAATGTATTAAGTAAACATTTTATTTCACAAACATTAGCTTATTGTTTACTGTGAAAAATTACATAGTGTTATAAACCATAGACATGCATTAGTAAATGTATTTTTTTTCTTTTAGGATTAAGGTATATGTAAAAAACTGCCTAGTAATAGTTATTCTTACCCCTATCAACAACTTAGCACAATATGTAATACAATATATGAGGGTAGGTCCATAAGTTTCCGGCCTAACCGTTTTCTGGGTATGATAAAGGCAAAACTATATTTCACTTTTTCAATATAGTTACCCTTTATTGCAATACACTTCTCACATCTTTGAATTAACATTTCACATCCTCCCCCTCCCCAAAATAGAAGCCTTATCTGCAAAATGGGCATAAACAGCATCCATCACTTCTTCGTCTCATTTACATTTCCTTCCTCGAAAGTCCTTGGGCTTTGAAGTCCTTCTTGAGTTTTCTTATTGCCGAATCTACTCTCATAAAAAAATTAACACAGCAGCTGAAACGAGTAATTAAACTACTAGCATTATTAATATTCGCCGATACTTAATTCGAACTGAAAATATAAAGATTATATGCAATGAGATCATTCGTTAACTGATTTAACCTTAGCGTTCCATAGAAATTTCTTACGTTTTCTAGATAAAATACTGTTGATTGCAAAGAATTCGTGAATTTAGTTCTGAGAGCTCAGAAATTAGGAGTACTGGTGCAGGAAATGTACACTTTTGCATTCAATAAAGTATCCGCAAAACTGCTGCTAAGCACTGCACACCAAGACATGCACCTCGGATTAAAGCGGTCCCAGGTGTTAAAAGCACGAAATTTCTTAGATGGAACATAATCTAGGAGCAAAATTTTTAGTGAATGTGGATTAGAGACTATAATTTTATTCTTTTCGGATTTTTTTCTGTTACCTATAAGAGAAAATCTATCTACAGACATATCTAACTTGAGTAAAAGGTAATAGTATACAAGCGAAACTTAGTGGTATCAAAATGTTAGAATATATTATTAGATTAAAGGAAAAATAATTATTTCTGACAGAGTTAATTTTAAAATACAAATGTAAACGTAAACATAAAATTGATATTTGTTACAAGTTAATAGACTAGAGAAAGAGCAATGCTACAACCGCAAACGTTACTATTATACCTCATAAAATTTATCTTTGTATCAATTTAATCTGGCGTCTAATAATGCGCAGAAACAAATTTATTTTGAAAACACACTGGTAGGCAGCCCCCCGGATTTGGCCTAGGAAAGGTAAATTGCCTCTTTGTGCGGAGAAGATATACAATTTATACTTTATTTTTTTAATAATATAATAAGAACTTCTTCGAAAGGTTTAACAATGCACTCCCTTTAAAATTTAAGGAAAAAATGAAGCAGTTGCAGCAGTTTATACATTGAAATATTCAGCAAAGAAAAAAAAAAAAACCTCACTCAAGATTATTCCCAGAAAATTCCGATAACTACTACAAAGAATGAATAATGTATGAAATTTACAGCTCAATTGAAAATCCATTGGAAACGCAATATAAGAATGAAACCTTCATCCAACAAATTGAAACATGAAGAAAATATACCTGAATTGTGTTTATTTTATAAAAACTTTCACTGTGAAAGTTGTCCGAACACACACATTTAGAGGTATTTTTGACATTGAAAGATACTCGCGATACCATCAAAGTAATGACAAATATAGCCTAATTTCGAGACGATCCATGTTCCCCAAGCTCCAAGCACCAATTCTATTCAAGAAAACCATCGACCAGGGAACTTTAAGTTAGATAAAATGTGTCACACAGCCGGATGGATATAAGGCCAATAAAGAAAAGCTATAGCTAATCAACGTCTATAAAGAATATAACAAGGAAAAAAGGTAGAAACGAGGAATAGTGAGCAAAAGGAAAAGTGTCTATGTGTAACATAAGAGTACAACAATAATACTATATATATGAGGGTAGATCCATAAGTTCCGGGCCTTGCCGATAAGGATTATCGCCTTCACAGAACCCTTACCTGGTGTAATACCTTATCTGTTACGTAAATAATTGCTATAACTGTATTTTTCGCTCCTCTATGATTAGTTGTTCGAATTAGTTGCATAAAAAGAGTATGTGTAGAAGATTGTGACATGATCAAAATGGTGTATCGAGCTGTGGTTAAATTCTTCACAAAAAACAACTTACCAAATGAAATTAAACAGCGATTGGACGGTATATTTGGGGAAGCATCCCCCACATATTCTACCGTAAAAGAATGGGGCCAAACTTTTTCGAATGGGTCGATTATTTTTTTTGTTTGTTTATTTAAGGACGCTCTTTAACATCGCAGGTCATCAGCGTCCCATTCTATTTAGGGCGTGAAACGGCCGACAAATTTTGCTCAGAGGCCTCTTCTTTCAGGCTTGAGGTTCTTTGTCGTGCCGTAAATGTACGACACCCATGGCTTTACTTCCCTTCCGAAGGAAGCCATACTTACGATTTTTACGCCCGAAAAAATCCATCGATCCTGGCCGGGTTCTTACCCGCGACCTTGGGTTTAGAAGGCAAGTATGGTTACCACTACACCACCAGGACCGACTGGATGTAGTGAATGGATCGAGAAAGCATTGAAGACGAAGAGCGTGCAGGTCGACCCTTGGAGGTGCTCGCTTCTGAAAACATTGCTCTTGTGGAAGGAGAAATTATGCAAGACCAGCGGCTCAAAGTTACAGAAATTATAGCATGTTTGAGCCTTTCTAAAACAACATTCTTTCGAATTATTCGTGGACATTTAAATATGAATAAGGTTCATACCTAGACTTCTTTCCTCAGTCCAAAAGCAGCAACGAATCATTTGGTTCAGGCATTTTTGGAGAGAGAGAAGTTGTACAAACCATTGTTATATGAGATAAAAATATAGTTTTCTACTATGATTCCTTGTCCAAAAGGGAATCAATGGAGTGACAGGCGTAAACCTGGTGAAGCACCGTCTCTAAAGGCCAAGATTACTCAGCGAACCAAGAAGATCATGGCCACCATCTTTTGGGACTATAAAGAAATACTCTTCATTGGACTTCAAGGAGAGGAACACCACAGTAAATGTGGAGTACTATGCTGGCCTACTGCACAGGCTACGTGCTTCCATCAAAGAGAAAAGACGAGGAAAGTTGAGTGGTGATGTGTGTCTTCTTCACGACAACACGCCAGTGCGCACCCTCTTTTTGCAAATGAATCTGTGAAGAAATGTGACTTCAAGGAAATCGACCATCCACTCTACAGCCCATATCTAGCTCCTAAGTAACTATTCCTCTTCTGAAAACTCAAGAAGGACCTTCGAGAAAAGTAAGTATGACGAAGTGAAGGATGCTCTTATGCCCATTTTGCAGACAAGACTTCTGACTATTTACGAGGGGAGGGGTTGAAATCTTAATTGAAAGATGTGAGAAGTGTATTGCAATAAAGGGTAACTATATTGAAAAGTGAAATATAGGTTTGTTTTTATCATACCTAGGAAATGGTTAGGCTGGAAACTTATGGACCTACCATCGTACATTCCCCAGCTCTAATTAAAAATTAATGTTTGACAGCTCATAACCCACTAGGTGTTTTGTGACACCATTTGCAAACTCCTGTTCTTAAAAGAGAGAACACAATATTATTTAATATAATTTCAAATCACCTCACAAGAGCTATACAGCTTCTGACGATAGCGGTAAGAGTATACAATTCGAGCAACTGCAATACAAGTATTTGAGCCTGCGAATGAATATGAAAAACCAGGTAATGCTACGTAGAATTGTGTACTCGGTTAATGCTATTTAAACAAAATAAATATCAAGGAAAATTAACCATAACACACCAAATAAAAATATAAAATTCTAACAATAAATAATTATCGAGATTTCTGAAGCTATACAGGCTTGAAATGTAGCATATAAAACTAGAATACCTGTATACAATCTTGGAAATCGTTAGAAATCCATAGACAATTGAATAATTACCATTTTGTGCACGTTTCTTTATGGATCTAGTGTTTACAGATTTAATTATTGGGTCCATAGCTAACCTATAAGAAAGAGAGTAAAGGAAATAGTAAATATCTCTAATGGTGAAAGTTTTTAAATACTCTGCTCAGTAGACGTGTAATGTATGGCTGATTTGTTAAACCTACGAGAGAGCCTGAAAAAATTATTATATCCATTATCAAATAATTCCTTCCTATTCTAGGATTTCAACAATAATCTGCACAAATATAAAAATATAGGTTAATATAGTAAACAAGAATAGGTTTTCAGAACACAAATTAATTAGAATTATTAGCTTTAATGTTACCTACTAGCGAAAGGGCCATGTTTATATAATTTCGAAGAGACTTGTAGCATTTTTTTAGCATTTTGGTTGATAAGCATTTAAATAAAATGAGTAATGTTACAGCTACCGGGCAACAAACAAAAGACAACTTTACTGCAGTTGTGATGTACTGTAACATCAATTCTCCTTTGCAGTCGCAGAACTAGCAGTTTGCATATTCCACCTTAATGTATTTTAATGGCGGTTTATTCATGGCGGGCGTTATGATACCGCTGCAATTGAATCTAAATGTATTCATGGAGCAGGTGCCTTTTCAAGCCTCCGTATCAACTTTTACTCACTCAATAAAATACGCGGAGAGATTATAACGCAACAATAGAGCTTTGTGCGGACGTATTTGTAGCAGCATTGTTTGTTTTTCCAGTCTGTAATTTAATAATCTATCTTTGGTAGTGAGGGTTGCGCGATATGGAATGTCCGATGCAAATGGGCTCTTGATTACAGCGTCAGTACGGTACACAGCATCGACCTGCTCGAGAGATCAAAGGTTGGCAGCTCTGACGATGAGTAATGACCACGCAAAGGCGCTACTTCCGGTCTCTAGTTCAGAAAACAATCTACAGAGTGCAGGTTCATCTACATAGGTTACTTAAACAGGGACATTTGCTTTGTTTCCATCTTACTTGAGATTTTGTTTGACAGATTTTACAAGACACAAAACAAATTTACCCAACTGACCTTTGTAACCAGCCAGTAATAAGTTCAGTAAATTTTCTTTGCCGTTATTTCTGTTTCGTGGTAATTTCTACGCAAAATTCACAACATTAATTAAAGAGGAAAAGTGTTATTTTCTATACAAATTCACAACAGAAATCAAGTAGGAAGGGATTTATACAAATGAATTTCGAGAGAATGCACTAACAGCTTAATGCCTTTCTCTTTCTTACCAAGGAACAGCAGTATGTAGTTCATGTATTCCAAGCTTTTATTTCAATTACAAATGTTAATCGCTTTGTTTTAATTACTTGTTCTCTTGCAGATGTGTTCATATTCTTGTTGGACTATTTTCATTTAAAGTTATATTTCAAATACGGTTTAGGAGATTGCATGATGTGTTTGTTAGTTCAACAATGTTCCGTTAGAACAATAAACAGTGGACTAAGTAAAGACATTTTCTTTCAAATGTTACCACTACTTTTAAGGCACTAACTGCATGTTCCTTAAAATAAAAACATGCCTTAAAACTAAAAATGAAAATCCATATTTCATGATAGTGTGCCATCTTTGACTAATAATAGATGACCATTGGTAGCATTGTTACCGCTTTAAAAATCATTTTCGAATTAAATAATTTTACTATACTATATAAACGATTTACATTTCATTCTGTTGACTATTCTACTTATGAGACATATTTTGTGCTAATTAAATGTAGGAAAATTTTAATTTCAACCATTCACAACCAATAATAATGGCAAAAAGGGAAAATGAAAGCTACAAGCGATCCACTTGGCACATTCTGGAATAATGAAAATTCACTCTAATAATAATAATAATAATAATAATAATAATAATAAAAAAGAAAAACGTAATATATTAATAAAGACCGTTATCTCTATTCTATTTACTCAGTTTCCATTAGTGAGTAATCGAACTGTAGTACTCAACATTTATTTATTCCAGATTCACGATTTATGAATGTATAAATACTCCTAAATGTCAATTAAACGTTTTAAATAATTATCTTATTTTAAGAAATATTGTTTTATTCTAATTTTATACCTGAAGTAGTCCTAATAAATATCATTCCATGTTTCTTGTGATAATTTCAGGACTCATGAACTTTATGAAGCTCTTAACTACGTTTCCTCATACTTGATTCTCTCTTTAATAACCAAAATATATGCATTGTTAGCCTAGCGACAATATATTATAAGTCATGCTTTTATGTTATGCAAAGGCCGTAAAATTACTCCTTATTTCCGATTATAAAAACAACTGCCTGCATTTGTAAAAATAATTAAACTTCTAGAACCATTAGCCAAAAATGCACAACGTTCTCTAAGGCGACACATGTAATGTCCTAACGAAATATGTTTAACGGGGTTGAAATTCATGGGTTGTAGTCTTTGCTGTTAAAACTCACTCCCCACAGGAAGCTATCGTCTTTAGGTGACCAAATACTTTGTACCAGTACATTATTATTATTATTATTATTATTATTATTATTATTATTATTATTATTATTATTATTAGGCTTACTTTAGGAAGCTCGTTAACATCCTGGACCATTAACGAACTATTTAATTTAGGGCGTGAAATTATGCATAAATTTAGCTCTGAGGCTTCTTCTTTCAAACTTGAGATTCCTTTACCTGCCGTAAATGTATCCCCTCCAAAGAATGTCATATTAAGATTTTTACGCTCTGAAAAATCCACAACTCTGGTTCCGATCGCACCCAGGAGGAAAGTATGATTACCACTAAATCACCAAAACCGACCTGCCAGTATTACGAGTGCATATACAACCACTGTACTACTAGTAAAATGACTTCTTGAGGCATGCGCAGTGACTGAGTAAAAACTATACAGGTCCTGTCGAGTTTCAAATTTAGTTTTCACAATAGATAAACAGAATTGAAAGGTGGGGCGTACAAAGACGGGCTGTGCTTTCTTAAAGTGAACAATAAGGCAGAAGTATTAGATAGTCTTATACAGTACAAGCATAACAAATACAGTGAACGTGCCGTACAGATTGCAATAGGGCCGTTAAAATTCATGTGAGCGGCTCAGAAAGATTGCGCACAATGATTTCATGGAAACAGATCTATGTTGACAAATTTGATTCAAGACATTTATCATGCGAGAAATAAGGTTAATCCGAACTTCCCTAAAAGTCTTAACAAAAGTTCATATTGCTGTCGATTCAAGTTATGAGAATAAAGGGAAGAGGGAGGAAATCCCTGCTCGTGATAGGAACAATTGTATCGTAAGTTGTACAATAATGGGTAAATTTGGACTTTCTGTGTCAGTTAGAAAAAAATATTTGTTATTGTCATCTTCATAAGTGGAATGTTTTATTGAGGAAGGCTTTAAGCACGTTTTCTCATCATAATGATAAAATTTTAAAAATATACTGAACTCCAAATAAATTTAAGATATTAATGATAAAGAAATGTTTCTTAAGTTTTTAACCTTAAGTCTGAAAACTTAATATATTTTTTTGCAAGGAGTTATATCATAAATGGAAGCTTAACATCCTTTTAAGATTATTAAAAATGCCCTCTAAAGGTATAGGATGCTTTTTAGTGGCAGAATGTTATGTTCAATCAAATTGTGTAAAAATTACCTAAAAATTGAGATGTTATAATTTTAGCAAACTCAATCTCATATCATAGCTTACTTATCTATACTTTTGGGACGGGACGGGATTCCAAGCAAAGCGTACCTAAATTGTTTAACGTTTCGTGCTAACTGCCCGAGTTTTAGAGACGATTAAAGAAATAAGAAAATTCTTCAAGATGCACCAAGGCTTCACCCTTGAGGTCCAAATTGGACGAAACAACAATTGGCAGATGTTCTGAGTATACTTCGGGTATTCCTGACATTTGCTTATATTGATATCACCCCATCTGCTTCTTCATCACCTGATCAACTTACGGGTGATTCAGTGATTCTTGTAACTTTATCGTCAACAATCTCTTTATTATACCGAAATGCTTTTAGCCCCTAAATAAAAATATAAACTACTTTTAGAGATTATGCAATGTTAAAAAAGGTATTGAAAAGAAAAACATAGCCAAAGAGATTACACTTTAATAAGCAAATTGTCGTTTTTATTAATTTGTTTATTTCAAGAGAGCAAAGCTATTCGCCGATATTTTGCGCGTGCCGCAGAGGAATTTAATCTGAAATATTTGCTTGAATATCTATCGATCAACTTCCCTACCACGAGAGCTAGCAATTCGTTTGAACTTTTGCAGTAAGGGCTCTTAAAAATTATTTATATCCGTATTAACTGCAAGTTCAATGACATCGGATTTATATTATATTCATGTTCAGTGCATTTTATAAGGTAATAAATAGTGCAACTTCTGAAAATATTCGGAGCAAACAAAAAATTAAAGATACGGAAGAATCAATGAATAATGAATAATCCGAAAATACCAAGAAAATTAAAACGTTTCGGTGAAAATTCTTTGGGAAAAAAGGCAATTAATTTAGCGACTTATTTTCGTTTTGCTTTTTTGAAGCATTTATTTTTCCGGATTCGTTCACTTTTCTTTCAGTAACAACCGATTTCATTACTGAGGCATCACAGGCGGTGGTAACTTATGTGAGATGAAATTATATTTTGGAAAAGGACTTTCAAGTCTAATTTTGGGATAACTGCCTAAAATTTTCATTAAGATTGAAGAATCCGTGGAAAAATAAACCTTAGTCAGGAACGACATTCCTGGCGGGAATCGAAAATCAGAACTCCCATTCACAAGTCCGTGGCTTAACGACCTCGGCCACCCGTGTCGGTACCTCACTTCTATTTTCTTCTCCATCTTCATTCTTCTTTCCTCTCGAAACCCTGCTGTCATTAATTCTCCTGACTAATATGGGTTGGATGCACGATCTTTTAAAACACCTAAAAAAAATAGCACGCATTCTCCATTACACGTCTCAAATGTGTCATAGTATCTTATATTGTCCACTCTAAAAAGTGCTCCCGGATGCATTAAAATATCTTGAAGTAATAATGTCTATTTACAATAAACTTCAACATATCTCAACGCATATACCGCCATGGGTGGCCCAGGTCGTTAAGGCACGAACTCGTGAGCGGGAGGTCTAGGGTTCGAGAGGTATTCCTCAGTCCTCATAAATGGCAAATGCCGGGGAGGTACCCTTAACTTAGCCCTGGAACGTTTCCTTCCTTAAAAACTATCCTTTCCCCATTTATCATTTCATATCATGTATCATCAGTGTCCACCTTAATGGTACTTCAGCAGTTAAAACGGGCGTTAAACACAATTTGAAAAAAAAAAATCTCAACATATGTTCTCAATAACTGTATCTGTAAAATATTTATATCTAACTAATAGCAGATACATATATAATACAAACATTTAGCAGCTGAAGTACGGCAAGAAAGAAGAATAAATGTTTTAATGCATTTCGAATATATGTGTAAAATTATAAAATACTACACTTTGTCATAAAGTAACATTATAATTAAATTCCAGGCAGCCAAAGCAACCAGGCTGTGCAATTAATATATTCGAAAAATATCCACAGGAAATATATGGAAATACAACTCGAGCACACTTCTATACGAGAGTAGCACATGGAGATTATTTACTAAGTAAAAAATCAAACGAATATTACTATAAAGTCATATTTTATATACCTGGAAGAACAATTTGCATTATCTGAGTTCGAGTGCAGGCAAGAAATTAATAACCATAAGAGCTCTTAAGTCATCTGTTCCAAATTCTGTATATCACGATCTATGTTTCGAACCGTAGGTAAACTATGCCAAGAGTTTTCTGTTTGCATCTTTTATATATACCTACTGGGTGGAAAGAGTATAAATATCCAAGGTAATTATTTCATTTATAGAGACAAATGAAAATACACCTCTAAAATAACACTTCAACAAAATAAAACAATTTTTGGCACTTTTCATAGTCTTAAAAATCAAATACAGACAAGGCACACTAAAAGACAGACACGATAGAACAGCGCTGAACAGCATTTTTTCCTTCAATTTCTTTCTTAAGCGCTTCGTCACAAATTAATATTTTTTATTTTCCACAAGCCATAATTTTATACCGGAGTTGGATGTTGCGAGTGTACTGGGTTGGACATGTGCTGCTTGTCGTACACACTCCAAACCGGTTGGTGGGGATGACAGCGCAGTGGAGAACGAACACTTGCACATTTTAACAAAGGTTCGGTTACAGCTTCATTTTTGCACATGCGCACAAGTCGTGGCATAACTGATTGAGTGTTTAAATAAAGGTATTTAGTTTATATGTATTGTATTCTCTAAATTATGAAATAAAATAGTTTCGCTTTTACTTATAAGTATGCACGTTCATGTTTTTTACTTAAAGTCAATATTTTGCAACGTAATCGCAACCACTTTTCGACATTCAGCAACAGACAGCGGTCCCCGCAAACATGCTTAACACTAACCCTCACATTTCGGCAGCTACAAGGGAAATGCGCCGTTAACTAAAATCTCGTTTTTCAAACATGTATGTCTTCAAATCTATGGAAAATTGAAGAAAAGTATTTTTCTCACCTGATTCAAAAGATAGACATCTATACAGCTTTCATAAGATAGTATATATAATTTCACAACAGCTTAAATTAAATAAAATTTGCTATGGTAAAAAATGCAAAAATTAGCTTAAGATACCTTATAGGCATGCATTCTTAGGATGAGAAGTAGAAATTGTTGATTTTTATAGTTAGAATAAATGTATGCTTAGAAAGGAAAGTGTTAGTTTTTAATTATATCATCTTAGTTATCAAAATCAAAGTAAGAATTGGTAGTGCCAAACCAAAACCTTCTAAAATTTATACACTGAAACTCTTTCGGAAAAATTATTTGTGGAAAAAATAAATTCTCGTTCTCCTGCGTTTAAATGTCTATTTATGGATTGCTCAATTTGACAGTTAAACTGAGTGTAGATACGCTAATTTAGAAGCAAAATATATTGTGATACATCTGAGCCAGGGAACCTGATTTTTTTAAATCTTATCTGTTCGCTGAAAGTCATACTTATTCAACGAAAAATTAAAATTAAGTACCTATATGGTAACCTTTTCATCAACTTTGCTTGCTGGTGTAACAAATGCAAACAAAGCATACGCCGTGATGCTGCAAAATATTACACAAGAGAACATCAATTTACCCCTTAAGTATTCCATTTACGAATCTAGTGGCAGTGTCCATCAAGTATGATGAAGCTCTTTGAAATAATTATATGAATGAACTGAAAATAATTATTTTGGTTTCAAAACCAGAAATACTTTGAATTGATTATGCAAGCTATAGTCTGTACGACCATCGTTCAAAATAAATCATACGAGGTTTCAGTTTGAAATTATCGAGGCTTGCTGACTTAGACACAACTTTTTCCAAAATATTATGGAACTTTATTCCTAAAGCTCAACAAATACTGTGACATGGAGAATGGAGAGGAACTTAAAACAGCCCTCCTGAATAATGGATTATAAAAGAACTTTCTTCAGACAATCTTCTCGTCTTGCATGGGGACATAATGCGATGATATTAGTTTTTTCATAGGTAGTGGTGTCGATATTCGAAATTCAAATTCGTTATTTTAAATGGATTGATATGCTGTATTATAAAAATTTAAATAGAGTTCATAGGCGCAAATAATGTAATTTTTGAGGGTCATTCAAAACCAATAAAGATCAAATATGAACAATATTTTATATTAAAGAACAAATCAAATATTTTAATAACTTGCTTTCATCATAGTACACGTCCAAAAGCGTGACCCTCTACATGGTACAAGCTATGAATCGGTTTAGTTACAATACTGTGCACCGAATTTCATTTGGACTTATCACAGAGCAAGCAAAGACATGATGTGTTCATGATGTGACAAGATTAGAATACTGCCACAAAGGTGCTCTATGGGCGACATTCTCCATAATTGATAACCAAACCAACTTTCTTGATTATCGCATAATGCATTGTGAACGTCTGAAGTACTTTAGGAAGTAGATATCTGATAGCTACATGTATGGAAGGACGTTAAAACAAGGCTAGACGCTATCAGCAGGCAGGAAATCGAGGTAGAATGTAACACTGAAGTCTCCTTAAGCCTATCGAATGAAATTAAATTAACATGTGGTTAAAAGGTATACACGATCATTCTAGGGAGAAGCGAGATCGGGAATGGCCTGGTTTAGACTGGAAAGTTGGAAGGCTAAAAAAAAGAAAAAAGAAAAAACCGATAGTTCTGATAGCAGAGTCTGCTTATTTAGTGGAGAGGATGATGAATGGGTACATATTCTGGCCGAATGTGAAAACCGAAAAAATTGCTGTTTTCTGACATTTATTTTACGGAAATTAGAGGTCGATTGACATGCTGGGACCAGTTTGCGAACCATAATAATTGGTTAAATACGGCATTTTCTTAGCCAAAGTGCGCGAAGCTAGAAACATTTTTTTTTTTTTTTTTTTAGCTAGAACGCAATACCTTGTTAATTATAAATAATATTTAACTTGTTTCCATTCCTGTATGTAAATGCCGTTCTTCCCATTTTATAAAACATTTATTTATTATTAATAGTTGTATTTTTTTATTATTATGTGTTTCTCTTTCTAATGTGTTTCATACATAAGCATGTACGGTCTATGACAATATATAAAATATATTATCATGTGTATATAGAATTTTATAACAATAAAGATACACCTACTGCTATAACATACTACAGACTTGAAACATACGAGTTAAATGTTTGCATACAATTAACTCGTACAGGTTTATACAGAGTAACTAAATAGCTAGCCGGCTCTCGTAATCATTGGGCATCAATAATGCTGAATTACTCTCAAAGCACAGTCATTGTAAACGCCTTGCTAATAGGAAAATAATAAAACATATCAGTCACTTCAAGTCATACTATCTTCTTTCTTATTCCCTCGACACCTCCACCTATGAAAAAACTATCAATGTTACATAGTCTACCTTCAGGCCAAGCAACTGAACATTTTTCTGTAATTAAAAATGGCATTACAATTCAAATAGCCTATTCTAAGTGTCTTGCCCTATAATGACCCTTGACTATATATGCCTTTGCTTAGTTAAACAATTGTTATTCACTGAACTGTAAGCAGGCAATGTATATTTATCACTACATTGAATGGTATTGCACTTTCTAGTATTTGTATTTATTCTACTTCGTTGTACACAGTTTTCTAATTAAGGAACTATTTAAAATATTAATTTACAAATGTGTGGGGATAAAAGCGGGCCTAAATCATCATAAAAGCTACATCGCGATTTAATTACAGGTGATTTGTAGCTGGTCATAGTATCTGCGCGCACGTATCTGTGTGTGCGTGTGCGTGTGTGTGTGAAGGAGGGAGGGGGCAGCAAATGCCCTTGTTGAAATAAACTAATAAGCTCCCCTACTCAGAAGGTACATGTTCTTTATGCACTACTTCACAAACGAGGCAAGGTAAGAAAGGTTTAATGTTCGAGTCGCCAGAGCGATGACATTATTTGAACAGATCAACCAGTAGTAAACTCTAAGTTGGGTTCGTATATTATGTTACACTTGCTAGACAGGAGATGGCGGAATAATATAATTCAGGTAAAGTGATGGTGGTCTGGACTGCTATATAGGATGAAGCTCAGAATCATCAACAAAAGCCTCGTTTGCTATAAAGCAGTGCACGAACCGCTTTGTTTCATTTAGTTCGCTGTTTTCGGTTCTGCCAAGCCTGTGGGCATTTGGGCTTACAAAGGCTTCTTCCCTGCAGCACTTTGAAACACACTGGATCCGTATAACAACATCAGATCGTTACACTAATAGCGCTTCCTGAAAAATAAACAGCGGCCCACTAACAATATTTTGTTGCCTAGCTAATTTCAGAATAAGTATTACTGCACAGTCTATGAAAGAAGACTATTCTTTTAGCCTTTTCTGAAAAAAAAACTAACATTTGTATCTTCGTTTAGCGAAAGAAAGCGAAACGCATTTATTATTACCATTTATTTTTAGTAAAGGGCATACTTTTTAGAAGAGCATCTAATTGCACACAGCATTTACATGGATAGTACTTTTAAGTAAATTTGGAAAAAAGTAAGTGATTATTGGGACATACTATGTACTTGTTTACAAACATAGCTGCAGGATACGCCTGTCATATAGCAGAGACAGAGGTGTACATTTCAACCATAAAGTAACTCAGCACAAAAGAGGAAGATTACACTCATGCTGTTTCCCTCAGAATGTCGAAGTAGAAGCAAAATATGACACATGTAGGCAGTAAGTGTAGATTCATTTTCGGTAGTTGAAAACGACCTTTTAACGATTAAGACAGAAGAGAAGGGATTTTAACTTGCCGACTTTCATATTATTTTTAGTTTATGAAAAACCTTTTGACCGGGTCCTCCGAAATAAAACTATGGCTTTAATGATGTAATGCAAGATAGAGTATACCAGAGTCAATGTAATGTAATTCAGACTACAAGAATTAAGATTGACAATGGCGTTAGAATTGGAAACAGAACATAAGAAATAAATCAAGGCGTTAAACAAGGATGCCCTCAATCGCCAGCATTATTTAGACGAAACACTTAAAGAGAAGTAAAACTTTCTACTAATGCATTTAAATTAATAGACATAAGTTGAAAACAATTTTATTTGCTAATAATTAGGATTTTTGAAGAAACGGAAGATGGTTTACAAAGAGGTGTTAATAAAATGAAAGATATCATGGAGATATACACTTTAAACATTTGAACAACCAAGACAAAATCAATGGCTTTAAAAGGAACCAATCATGTAACATGTAAGATATTTACTAATGAATAAATAATAGAAATATCTCTAATTTTAATTATATAGGTTTTAATATATCTTACAATAAAAATGAATATCTGAATATTCAAATAAATACATCAAGATAAATGAATAGAACAATATGGAGAACATGAAGTTCTCCATATTGTTCAAGGTGAGTGCTTAACTCACTGAGGTAAGCACTCACCTCATGAAGTCAAAAGGAACACAAATGAATTTCTACAAAGTAATAACAGTGCCAATGGCTACATATGGAAGTGAAAACAGGGCTATCATTAGAACGGACAGGAAAGGAATAGAAACCGCAGGGATGAGCTTTTTAAGAGCAGTAGCTGATTTACTCTCCTATACAAACAAAGAAATAAAGAAATCCGAAAAGAGATACACATAAATTAAATTAACAAATTAATGAAAATAATAGTAATTGGTATCAGCATATTTTAAGCATATAAGAGGAACGAATGTTAACACAAACATGTTAACACAAAATTGGCGGAAGTATTTCACGCCGTGCGAATGCATGCATAACACAAATCTACCGATGTCAAAAAGTACGTCCTTACTTCCTCAGCGATTCTACCACCCACATGTGTAAGATACGTTGTATTATTTCAGCATATAAGTTTGCAGCATCCCTAAAATTTTTAGATTTATAACTTAGTAGTTTTTTTCGCTGATTTGATGGCGACGGCCACACGTTACTTACTGTCAACGACTGTTTTACTCGGAACGTGCAACTTTGTCACCAACAGGCCGGTTTATGCCCCGAGGCGATGGCATTTCCAACCCTGGCCCCATACGAAAGGGATTACCTTGCATTTTATGTATTTTGCTAAGTCTTTCTGCGTTCGGAGAAAAGCGAGAATTTTCCCTTACTCTGTTAATTTCTACACGTTATTTCTTAAATATTACAACTTCAACTTTCTTAGGGTACCTGATCGTAATTCTGAACTAAGACAACAACGTCATAGAGCCACTTATTTCAGGTTCAGTTCTTAATGTGAAACATATGTGGTATAGTTCATAAAATGTTTCATTTTTTAATAATATTATCAATAAATTCTACTACTTCAGACATCGAGCGATCTACTAGTACTGAACCATACTGCCCACTGTGTGCTGTGCGATGGCATTTAATGAAACTTTGTTTGTAAACAGGTACATAGAATGATGCATTGCTATTAGCAACACTTTTTTTCATAAGTACATTCATAAACCTAGATAATCATTATATCATTATTTGGGCTGATGAATATTGGTGACACATTCACAATATTATATAACCACCAACTTCTACAAATATACATAGGTGGAAGATAATGAACCCGTTACACAATATTTTACACTTTGAAGCTATCCCTGGCTCCCGGTCAATTACAGAGTAAATGAAATAATTAGTGTTGGTAATTTTAGAATCAGTAACTCTGTAATTATGTGCAAGTAAGTTGTGCATTTTCTTTCAGTGAACTTTAAGGATATAACTCGTATATGTGGAATTTATATTGTATAGTGTTTAAATGCATTCATAAAGTGTAATTTTTGTAATATTTAAGAAATAACGTGTAGAAATTAACAGAGTAAGGGAAAATTCTCACCTTTCTCCGAACGCAGAAAGACTTAGCAAAATACATAAAATCCAAGGTAATCCCTTTGGTATGGTGCCAGGGTTGGAAATTCCACCGCCTCAGGGCATAAACCGGCCTGTTGGTGACAAAGTTGCACGTTCCGAGTAAAACAGTCGTTGACAGTAACG
Source organism: Metallyticus violacea (assembly GCA_030762175.1). Taxonomy (NCBI): domain Eukaryota; kingdom Metazoa; phylum Arthropoda; class Insecta; order Mantodea; family Metallyticidae; genus Metallyticus; species Metallyticus violacea. Next base: position 88,985,972 of record CM060845.1, read on the forward strand.
TATTATATATGTTTAAAATTCATCTTACTGAGGAACAGCGAAGCACTTGGCTTGAAAAATCTTTCTAGCAAATAGAAATGAAATTCAGTGAGGTAAGCACTCACCTATTAGACATGTTAACACAAAATTGGCGGGAGTATTTCACGCTGTTGCGAATGCATGGCGTCGTTTCATATTGTGTATAAAAGGGTTAGATTTTTCCCAAAACGGGGCAATCTCAGAATATCCCAGGCCCCGACACGTGTGGCCGCCGTCGCCATCAAATCAGCGAAAGAGCAGCCGAAGTACCAAGTGCCAGTTCCAGCTTCATCGAAGCTTGAGTGCCAGGCGCCACGTGAACTGCCGATAATCACTGAGTTGCATTAAGAATTCGGAATTCAGAATTTCTTTGCAATAAGCACCTTTTGGTCAGCGCAATAAATATACACGTTTGCCAAAATTACCTTGTTGTGGTTCGACGAGAGACGTAAGTTCACCCGAATGGTCATGTTAGAAGAATAAACTATATCAGAAAAGTAAATAACGAAGCGTTATTTGTCGTCACCTTCGGAGTCCCGTTCCACTCAGGCCCGGCGGCTGGCTCACCGCCGCCAAAATACAGCGAAACACCCTCGAGAGTCTCATCGAAGAAGAGCGGGGGTAGTCTGTAGCAGTCGTGGCGAAACCTGTGACCAGCGGGCTTAAATTATTTACAGGAGCACCCATAAAGCTCCATTCCCGTCCCCCACTAACATCCTTTCTTCAACTCTCATATTCTTCTTCTCATTTGGCGCTATGGTTGAGCCTTGACCTATCGCGGTGACCTCTGTACCCTCTTTCTCCTACTTACGATTCATTCATAGAGGGCAGAATTGCAGGTGGGCAAATAAGCATGCCGGCACCACCCCGGTCGCCTATTACGCGGCTTTCATAAACGAAGATCGCCACCTCTCCACCAGGCAGGTTTCCAATTGCCCTCACTAGACCTCTCTAACTTAGAAAAATTTCTAAGTAGGTACCTGGAATCGAATCGAACCCGGCCAGTAATCGGCAACGCTAACTACTAGACAAGGACATATTATTGATATTATAATATGATACCGATATAGTGTGAGACAAGCCTTGGTGACCTTTTTTCCTGGAACTAAAAATTGCGTTTATACAGCTATTTATTTATGATACGCGTGAGCAATGTGATGCATCACAGTTCGCTCAATTTTGTCACATCTCTGTAATCTCTTTCAATGGATGTTTATTACTTGAAAGATGAAGTGCGACAGTGAAAGTAATTTTATTGTTTACGTATTAATTAAAACAAGCTCAGATATTCATAATAATATGATAATCAAGAAATATTCACAGTTTTCTGTTCAATTTTTATTATGAAAATAATAGTCAAATAATAAACAGTTCTGTTTACACAAAAGCGAAATCCCTGGACACTGGGAACTTGGTGGGATGGGCCAATTTATAACGATTAAGAAATTTAAGCGGTCAAACAGATTCTTTGTTTATATGAAATTGATGAAGAAATTTCAAGGAATGGAAACTGAATATACCTATTTTTGATATGCTTTACTGTTACATTTATACGCTAATTCCACGTTTAACTAAAACTTATAAATAGTGTTATTTTTCTGAATCAATAAAAAAGCATTAACACATATTAAAAGTTTAATGATATGTCTTGATTAACTTTAATCTACGATTTTTTCATGTTAGTGCAATATCGTTTAAATATCTATTAAATAGAACATGCCCTTGTCTCATTCCTTTAGTTATTAAAATATTTTGGTTCTTTCTTTCGTATTTTTCGTATTTAGAATTAAGTGTATATTTTAACTAATTTTGTCATATGTAAGGCGGATGCCTATTTTTTCATAATCACCCATAACTTTTTCTGTCAACACGGTCTAGAGCCTTCACTAAATCTATAAACATAAGATGTGTTTGTAAACTAAATTCTCTTCCTTTGTCTATTATTTGTTGGAGCATTATATACCTATCCGTTGTTAATCGTGTAGAAAGGAATACGCTCTGTTCTTTTAATACAGTAGCTACTATTATTGCTATTATTTTCAGTCTTTTTCTTACTTTTGCATATACTTTAAATGAAATTCATGAAACTATTAATTTGTAATTTTACACTCATTTGTATCCACATTTTTAAATGTGAAATTCATTTCAGTCGATTTCCACAATTTCTCTATTTTGGAAAGTTGTCAGCAGTCAAATATTTTTTAAATGCAACATTATTCCTTCGTATTTTAAAATTTCCAAATTCATTTTATCACAACAGTTTGCTTCTCTGTTTTAGTTTACTTTAGAAATTACTGCAATTCTTCTAGGTCGATTACACCTACACATTCGTGGATTTCGTTTTCATTATCAGTTATCATACCTCCTTCTATTTCTTGAAACTAAAGATTTTATTTGTTTCATCCATTCACGTAATGATATCAAACGTTGCTGGAAAAAGATTCAACACAGAAGTTGTTAGCGCTCTAATATTGTGAAGTTATCCATAAGAAATTAAATATTTTGTGTCGCGGAGAGAAAGAAAAAATTATCTTTGGCATGCATTTCCCCACATCAGTAAAGAGCATCTCTCTCAAATTTATAATAGGTACCTCTATATACCCGCTAGAATAGTGGTGATAACTTGGCACTCACCGATGAAAAGAGACCTTTCCCTTTATTACATTTCGCTAGATGTAAGTCTGTTGTTACGGTACAAAGGAGAATTCGTAGTAATAGTAAATAAAAGAGCCTACAATCATCAAATCCCAGAAGATTAAGAGGCTACAAAATTAATAAGTCCTTCCAAATCAACGGCTGAGAGCGTTCAGTATATGCAAGAAACATTTGCCAGGAGCCCTCAGAAATCAACCACCTCTCCATTATCTACGATCTGTAGTTGTTTACACTTTGTTTAGTTGCATTTGATTGCATATTTTGAAACTTTTATAAGCGGTACATATTTTAAATACTTTATTGCCTACATGACATTATGAGATTTTTTTCCCTTCCGATTTAATTCTTCTTACCAACTTAAACAAAATATAAGAATTCTCCTCCTATTCAAACATTATTAGGTCAGTAACCCAAACTGTATTACACAGAGCTAAGTTGCAGAACATATTTAGTCAGTTCAAAACACTGCTTTCTTGTGAATCAGTTAGCACCAGTTTATTCCAGTTGTGATTACGTGCTCTATGTTCTCCAGTTTATTTGCCTTGTTTTTGTGCCAAAATCAAACAAAAAAAAAATCAATCATCAAAATTATGATAGTGTTGGCCAAAGTACATATGGCAGATTTGATAGCAACTGACTGACACATCCCCTTTTTTTACAGCCTGTGAAAAACTTAAGAACGAATAACATTCCTAGCGCTTCCGTATTTTAGTACCATTAAACACAAATAAAACTTTTAAGATGAAATCAAAACTAATTGGTTTCAAAAATTACCTTCTGGATTTTTCCAGTTTTCGTTTTTCATTCGACTTTCCTTTTTATAAACTCACCAATTATACTCTGCAAATTTTGACAAATGTATGGGGTACTAGGTACCGGATTAACATGTTGTTTGTAAAAATATGTCAAGCAGTGTTTTATTTTACTATTCACAAAATTAGAAATCAAGTTGAAAATAGTGTTTGTATGTTTCTATCGATGCAGGAAAAGATTTTGAGAGACGATTTCTAGCAAATGTCACAATTGGATTCCTTGATAAGAACGCACAATAGTTCCTCGCAATTGTGTAACTTCATGCAAGTTCTGGAAAGTTCTCAAGCATTTATTGATTCTATGAATTTAATTTGGACTAGTGGTATTCAGTATTAGAGTGCATTTCTATTCTTAATTAGTGTCACTAGGTATATTATTATTGTTGGTAAAGTTCTTGAGGTTATTTTTCCAAATTTGGTATATTAGACTTCCTTGCCCTTGCACCTTATAGCACAAACCGTTGGAGTACATTTCCCATTAGTTGACAAACTGATGTATTCGGTAAAAAGAGTAGTTATTAAATTATCCAATGGAAAACAAGCATTTAAAGCAGTGGCACCAGAATTTGCCCTTCTGCAAGAACACTTTTTTCTAAATTACAAAGAATTATATTAACATATTGATACAAATAGGAGTATAATTAGATAAAAAGATTTTGCATTAATGGAATTGAACGAATTTATATGAATTGATAGCAGCTTCAGAAAGTGTCAAAAGTGAACAAATATATAAAATTTCAAACATTTTAGTAGAAAAAAAAATGCAAAGTCACCAAGCGTAAAAGGGGGGGGAGGGAAAGAGAAAGGAAGAAAATTAACATAAGAACAAGTGGCAATATTTGTATGTGCCTTTTTTCTATAAAGAATTAGAGAGGAGATAGAATTGAGTTGTTTGTAATTCTTCTTTCTCATATGATGTAAACAAACATGATTACAGCAACAAGTGAGATTAAAGACCCAATTGATGATATAATGTTTCAAGAGGTGTAGACATATCAACAAACCAACAGGTCTAATTTTGGAACACTTTATACATTTATTCCTTGTAAACTACAAGAGGAATATAACAGCTTAGGGAATTAAATGTTAATGCGTGATCAGAGCTTTCTTAATTTTTAATATGGCAATCATGCCCTTAAATAATATCCCTGTATTTATCAAAACAACATTTCTATAAACTGTATTTATAATACAATGTGCATATTTTGGAACTTTCAAACATAAATGCATTCGTAGATATGTCCAAAATTCATACAGCATACAAATCCGGTTCCCAGGGAAAGTCCCTTTAGCGGCCATTTCACACCGAATTGAATGGACAAGAAATGTCAAAAAGTTTCATTAAAAACCGCTAAATAATAAATAAAAAGCGAGCAACATTATATTTCAAGGCCAATGGAACGTGCCTCAAATTCGAATTCATAAAATAAAGGTCTCGATAACATAATCTGAGACCATCTACCATTTGAAATGAAACATCGACAATAACAAGGAGTGAAATCTCAACTTTCGTACGCGCATAGAGCTGAGAAAGACCTCAGCCGGAGAGAGTTCTCACAACTTCCTAAAGAACTTCAGCAGGTATCTCAAAGTGTAAAAGGTAGATCCAAAAATCCAAATAAATGGTTGAGTTGAACCTAGATGCAAACTGTATAAACCATAAAGATGAGATAAGCATTTATATAGATTTGAAAAAGAAAATGTACAATGAATGGCAGAATAATTTGCTTCCTGAATCATGTGAGGCCATTGGTGGAACTTTTTTTTTTCCTGTAGTTTGTGAACCTGGTATTAAATCTGGGTCAATAGTTCAATATGTCAATAAATGCAAACAATTTGTGAACATTTTAAAGTTGTTTAATACTATATTTACCTTAAAGAGAAATGCAATATTTTAAAATTAAGTTTGTAATATGTATTTGCATTTAGGTTCGTTACTGAGAAGAAGCTGATTTAATATAATATTTTATTAATTTACAGGCAAATATAATATGAATCAAGTGTAAATTTCTTAAGAGTGTTTTTTTTTTTTTTTTTCAAAATTAGCTAAAATCTAACTTATTTGTTACTGAGTACAAATGTACCAAATAAACATAAGAACTTTCCCATTTGAGAATTAGTACAGTTATTAAAAATTTATTATGTTTTTTTAAACTATCATTACTCTAAGGTTATGCATTGTCAATGGTTTAGATGTTGGAGAACAAGGTGTAACTAATTTTGAACTGGGGAACATTAAAATAACAAAAGGAAATACTATTTGTCATAGAAACCGCAAATATCGATATACGTATAACTGATGCGACGGTGCTGACAAACCGACAGGTGCAACAGACTAATAATAAAAAAAAACAACAATAAAATAGCTGAGCTACGCAGAACAATAACACAGTTGAAAATAGAGACACCGGGAGGTGCTGCTCTCTGCGGTTACGTTATGATTTTTCATTATAATACCATTCACTACCATACTCAATGAAAATAAAAGTGGATTTTAAAAATAAAGGTATATTAGGAAATAAAACTGCGTCCCACAAAGGGCATGATGATCCCACCAATTAATAAACAATAGCATAGAACTTCAAGCATATAATTAGCCAGAAAAGTATTCCTCCAGTTTTGCTTCATTTGTCTGTTAATATCTGACTGGTTCACAAACCTCTACTCTTATTTTATTTTCCAGTAATAAAGAAGAACTAATTATGGATTAAAAGAATATGTGATGTTCTAAGCATGTATTATACACATAAATAGTTCAATTCTCCGGAATCAAACACATTTCATATTCGGAATTACGCATTTTCATGAGCTGTGATTCTTCGCCGTTTTAAAATAAACTATGTTATAATCATGATTGTTTTATTAATCAAGACGGGCTTTTGTAAGTTGTTCTGTGCTATTTGATTGTCGATCTCTAAACACCGCCTATTTAATGTTCCATTAACTAACTGTAAAGCTCAATTTAATACATTATAACAACACCTTATAAAATACTATTCAAATTTAAAGTCAACAGCAATACGTAACCATAGGGTGTGTGAGACCTGACAACGCGTGGTCTCATTCCCATCTGAGAATGTTAAGATCGTGTTGCATGGTAACGGGGGGAGCGCTGCGGAATTTGATTTTCTCTCGTTACTCGACAGTAGAGGGAAGCCTGGTCGTGTTACGGTGGCATGTGCATGAGCCGGGAAATTTAATAGCCTCAAATACAGGGTTGTACACACCATTGGCACGAGCTTGATTTGTTACTGTAAAAATCAATGGTTTTAATACAACAAATCAGCACTTGTTATTTATGGTATAAATTCTTCTTCTTAAATAATTATTAGCGTCAAAATTTCATGAAATATATGTATCAAGTTTATAAATCAGGTTGCTATTCTTCGAAGTATAAACCCATTCACTAAAGAGTGCTTAGTATTTAAATCATCTCCAAACAATAACATTGTTAAAACGAAGAAAGAAAAGAAAAAGAAAATGCCGTCGAAAAGAGAATGGCACCTTTAAGTACTAATATCTCTCCTTGGGTACAGATACAGAAATATTATAATTCACTCTAGATTTTTAAAATTTTCTATGAATGACGCCACTACCAGATTAAAAAAGAGCGTGAAAAATACGTTATTAGTTGTACACCTAGATGCCTGTGCTTGGCAGGACAATTTGAAAGTTAGATATGGTTCTTGAATTGAGGAGCACGCTCAAATATGAATTAAGAAAATGATGATACAAATTTACAGAGTGTATTAAAGACATTTTGAATCAAATTAATGACAATTGTTTGTTTCAGAGGAATTTTAAGGGGATTATCCTAAAACATTAAATCATATGTACCGCCATAGTTTCCCTGGTAACAGCACACGTCTTTCGGCGAGCCGCGTATAGTTGAGCTGAGAGACAGGCGCGCACCAGATTAATCTAGACTATCAGAGAAGACTTCTTAATAATCGGAACCCGAAAGTTAGGCAGAATGCGTTTTCTCTCTTTGTGGCTATATCTAAGAGTCAGATAGAAATGAACATGCTTCCGTACTTTTGGGTAGGCAGGGCCTGTCTTTTTGCTCTCTTTGTTTTTTTGTCCTCAATCTTAATGAATTTTTTCTCCGATTATTTATGCATTTTAAAAAGCATTAAAATTGCGGTATATCGAAATGAAAAAGTTATAAAAAATTAAATGGCATGTTCATCTCATAAAAATATCTATTGAGAACCTTGTTATACATTTATTTCCTTTCAAGCTGTCAAAAACTTTCTCCTCAACCCATTCTCTTCAGCACTTTAAATAGCAGAACGCATTAGTGAAAGCAACGCACGGTTACCTCGGACATACGAATACCAGGAAATAGAGAAGATGAGGAAAGTACTGTAGTTTTGAATAGTTCTGGTGAATAATCTTGTATCGATCTGGCGTGACAATTCTAGGGAATGTGTGGTAAGGGTAACTTCTCAGTTGCATAAATGTAACAAACAAGTACAAGCGGGAAAGATGGGAGCGATACAGCTGTGCAATAAACCGTTCCTACAGTGTGTTCAGTACGGAAGTAAGAGAGATACTAAACTGATTCCCCTATAAACACATAAGCAAAAAATGAACTCGACCAGAAACCACTGCTCAACTTTTGCTCATTCCCCAGGACTATTGAAAACTGCTTTACTTGGACATTTCCATCATGTCCTGATGTCCTGAAAGGTGAATGTTATTTTGTAACTGGTATGAGTCCTTCCGAAATAGCTTGTTTGAAATATGCTCCAATCACTACAATGGACGAAAAATCTTCTCTCTAACAAGCAGTTGACTATGACAGTTGATACATTGGAAAATCATCTTCTTGTTGCTTGTAACCAAGTAAGCTTATTTATATAATTAAGAAATTATTGTCTTAAATACATGTTTTCATTACGACTTGCAAGTGAAATGCAGGCACTCTCCCTCTCATTTAGTAAGTAAAATATTGTAATGTAGTGCCATCATATACTGTTTGCTATTATTATTATTATTATTATTATTATTATTATTATTATTATTATTTTAGAGGTTTATGTATTTTTAATATCTGAATATATTGGACACATTACGACAAAAGACAAATTTTGGTTAAATCTTAGGCTTTTGCAACGTCCCGATATGGATCTTAAAAGTGAACTTTGATCAAGGAAATTATCAGAATCCTGATCTACGCAATAAGTGAGTCCTAAAACATAATCTTGAAATATTTGTTTTTCATGTAATATATCATTTTAGTAAGGCATGTATGATTATCTCCTTAAAATACTTTTAACATAAATTTTTATGAAATTATTTATAGCTTTCTTTTATTTCTAGCTGCGCCACATTTAATTATAGTCTGTAACTAACCTCGTTGTTCCAATAACACCAACTGTTAGCGTAAATGTTTTATATATGTAAGAGACTGTGACATCTGACGCCTCAAACTTCTCCTACGCTGTTATTGACACCGATCAAGTATTTCTTTAGATTTAAGAACAAAGCCAACGAAACTAACATATACAAAATAAATTCCGTTTAGAAAAACAATTGTTCTTTTAAATTAAAGTTAAATTTTTGTTCATGTATCACTAATCATAAGTGTAGAAAAAATTTAAAGTAATTATAATAGCATTTACTGCGAGCATCTAATGCAAATCGTGTACGAGTAACCGATTTTAAAGAATAGAATGAACGAAAAAACAATAAAATAAGAATAGGTTAAGTTCATATTTTATTATTGTTTTCAAATGATTTTTATGAACATTTTGAAAATGTTAATTGCCAATGCTGAAAAAAAACTTATATGATTTTGGAGAAGGTTTACATAGAAAAATGCAATGCTGTCCTATGATTTGTAAGCTCATAAATATCTGAAAGGCATCAGCCTTTTTTATAAATATTGGCAAATCTCTAATCAGTAAAGGAAACTAGAGGATGTCGCATACCAAAAGTATAAAAAACATGAAAATGATTGGAGAATATGGTTAAATTAATGGTCTAGCTGCATTTGTAGTTAACCAACCAGCAAATTAGTTCCAGTGATAATGCCGGAGGAAGTGGCATAAGCCAAAAAATTCATCATAACAAGTTCCATTCATATTGCACTTTGCACTTTGAGAATCGTGTTAATTTTTGTCAATGTGCATTAACACATGTTAGTGATGAAGCAACATTTGAAACCATGGCCAAGTCAAACTTGATAATATTTACTATTTGTTAAACAACCCTCACTGGCCCTGTAAAATTAAATCAGCGGCATTTTATTATAAATGTGCGGTGCGTAATATTTCGTCGTCATTTAAATGTACTTTTTCTTTAAATAAATGTTCGTTGAATGAGGGGTTGTCCAGCTCATTTTTCAATGCATGCTAGAAAAAACCTTAATTGACATTTGGAACCCTTGAATTGGCCGCGGAAGTCCTGATTAGGAAAGACTATAGGATTAGTCTAAGAGGATGTGCCAACTACAGCCAAAGTTATGCAGCGTCATATAAAAGAAGCTTGCAATCCTATTGCTTCTGAAATACAATTATGTGTATCACGATTTCAAGCTTATGTTGCAACCATTTCGGACATATATGAGCCAGATGCATTTCCCAGAGTTATGGTAGCAGTTTAAAATAGCTCCGAGTAATTAATGTCAAATAAGAAACCCTGAGAAAGAGGTTAATACTATAAATTGATGGTCAGCTTATTACTGTTCACGTGTTTCAGTGGATAAAACTTAAAAAAAGTTATAGATCGTAAACCATTTACTTCAGAAACATGATATAAACGCCACTTTTAATACACTTATATCAACTGGTTCATTAAAAAATATAGCTTGTGCTGAAAATAGTATCCGTTATCAGTACAGCGCAGTAAAGGAAATATGTGTCTCACATATACACATAATATTATACACAAGCATGCATATATATACATATACATGCAATATGTGAAGAGAATATTTGCGGTCCATTGAACCATATCAGGATAGGAAGAATATATGGCAGAGGGGATAGTACTGGAAAGTTCTCGACTAGGGCACAGCACATCCACCATATGTTCCATTTATAGCCGGACCATAGATCGCGTATGTGCGTACGCTTGCACTGCAGTGACCTTGGTATTGTTCCAGTAGCGCACTAACGGTGAATGACCCGCTCAAGGCTATGTTTATCAGCTGTGCTATACTGCGTCAGCTGCTGTCTTCTGTTCGATCTGTAAAGATTATAATTTTTTCATTGTGCATCTCAAAAGTGAAAGTTTATTCAAAATATCTGTGTTGTGTGTGTACTACATTAGATTATTCTTATTAGTCCATGAAATGTATACCGAAAAATTCATGCTTAAACATTGAGTTTTATGTACGATACATACGCAAAAACCAAATCATGTAGACAGGTGTGTTAACAATTTCAAGAGAAATTTCCTGGTATTCCAGTTCCAGGTAGAGAAACTATTACATGTCTGGTTATTATGTTTACAACAACGGGATGGCTAAACGCTAAACCTAAGAAGCGAAAAAGATATGTTCTAATAGAGGAATGCGTGTGATAGGAAATTTCATCCGAAGATGCCAGGAATGTCTGAATGCAGATGACACCACTTTCAACATCACTTATAACAAGGTTAGTGGCCATTATAATGCGTGTTACCATCACTCATGAGTAAGTGACGCGGGGGTTTTAGAACAGAACCCCCCCCCCCCTTTCCAGTGTAATAGACAGTGCGCGGCCCAGTAATACAATTTTAAAGCCGTTTGCTAGTGAAAATAAACTAGAAAGGCCGAAAATAATACAATTATACACTTTCAGTTTTAAATTTTAATCTCTGAATTTACAAAAAAAAAGACGATGTAAATACTTGGATTAAAATGAAACCCGATTTCACTCTAAAGCTATGTGCTATGGAAATCGAATCCATAAACATGAGGTACTTTGTTCCTAGATAAACAACAGAAATGGTGTTACACTGAAATCATTCTGGATTATTGCAACGGGTCCATTTTATGAAAATATAACATTTTGATAATGCTGCTACTTTTATTTATGGCATCTGTGCCGAATCTGAACGAGCGGTGTGAGATTTATTTGCTGCAAGCACGTTCAAAGCGGACATGGATTTATTCGAATTTGATGATGTTCATGTCAAACCGACATTGCCGGCTCATTCTCATCTTCCTGTGTCTTTCGTTTGTTCTAAACACACAACAAACTACACGTTTAATTTTATTAATTAATTTCTTAAATGACGATAAAATGTTTATATCTGCATTTCATTTCGGAGTAAACAATAAATTAAAACACAAGCGCTCTTAGACCTTTATGCATGTTTCAGGTAAGGGAACATTTTATTTCTCCTTCGTGACACGGAATAGCTAGTCAAATAAAATGAAATTTACATAATAAAAATTTATTTTTATTTTCTCTATATAACGTTGTACAATGTCATATACAAACGCGAACTGAACGATCAATCAACGCGATTCAGTAACAATCCTATAAACCTGCCCACTAAATATTACACCTGTGCTAAACACTATTATTGTTATTATTATTATTATTATTATTATTATTATTATTATATTTGTTTCTTTTTAACGTCTATCGTCAAAGCTATGTCTGATCCTTTATATCTGGATTACTCATTTTTAGCGTTTGTTACATCAGTAAGCCATTCAGATCAGCAAATTAGTAAAATGCTGAATAAAAAATTTGAAGTAGGGGATAGTTTTTTTTTAATATTGTTTAACGCCCGTTTTACTATTGAGGCACCACAGGCGGTGGACCTGATAATATATGAGATGAAATGATATATTGGAAAAATATTTTTTTTAAAGGAAGGAAACGTTCCAGGCCTAAGTTTAGGGTACCTCCCCGGCATTTGCCATTTATGAGGACTGAGGAAAACCTGGAAAAAGCTTCTGTTAGGAAGGACGGTCCTGGCGGGATTCGAACTTCAGACCTCCCACTCACGAGTCCGCGCCTTAACGACCTCGGCTAACCGTTGCGGTAAGTAGACGATAATCATTATGTTTAGAAAATATGATTTAGCCATGAACTGAGCTGAATCGTGCTGCTTCGGCTACCATTGAAGTACACTTTTATTTCTGAAACATTTTGTCTAACTATTGAGCTTGCTATATCTGGCCCAATAGTGGGAAGGTTTATGGTTAGATAAAGAGAAACGGATGGATGCTAAACAATATCTCAACAAGGCTTATTAAAATTCATACAAGGCGAGCAAAAGGCGAATTATATTATAAATATAACATTAGCATCATATGCTACCATCTTAGCCCAATCGCGGATTCAATCCCATCCAGGATCGATAGATTTTTTCGGGCGTAAAAATCCATGGCTTCCTTCGGAAGGAAATTAGAGCCGTGGGTTCCATATCGTACATTTACGGCATGTAAAAGGCACTCAAGTATGAAAGAAGGGGCTTCTGAGCAAAATTTATCGGTCGTTTCAATTCCTGAAGCCCTGAATTGAATGGGACGTTGATGACTTGAGATGTTAAAGAGCGTCCGTAAGTAAACCAAATCTACAAGTCTTAACTCTGTGGGTAAAAATGCTTATCCATTTAAAAAAAAATCTTGAGCAAGATAACTCTATTATGTACTTTCAGTTACACATTGGATGCTGCATTGTTAATCTTAATCTGACTTGAAATGTGGATAAAAAAGCGAGAATGCATCAAATCTATAAAATGTGTATTGCACAATATAATTATCATTCACCTCTCAGGGAACACACGAGTAATACAAATTAATGATAGGAAGCACAATTAAAAAGACCAGTGAAGTGGTTACGCTTTTGCTGATTAATGAAGTTTTAAACGAACATTAGCTACCAAAGAAAGATTATTAACCCTAAATGAGTCCAAAAATCTTATAGACTTGTGCAGAACATCACCAAATTCAGAATGAGTAGATGAAGTTTGAAAGGTTAATCCCTGACGTAGTACTAAATGAAACTAAGCAGGTGTCCTTTCCTTTCAAATGAAGGAAAGTGCAGCGTGTTGCAGAAGATAGAAAACAAACAAAGACAGAATATCAGCTGAAGCCAATTGCTGACGCTAGAGAATACTTTCGTAGCTTTTGGTGGGGATGGTCTAAAAAGACAGGAAAGTTGTGTAATTTGCTCATTTATTTATGACGAAGAAAGCGCATGCATATTAAGCATTGACTGTCGTACACGCTCGAGAACTCCCGGCACGTAACAAACAGTTTTCTAGTGACAGCAGTAATTCTGCGACAATACCACCTTCCGATTCAAAGGGTGTGACACACACTCGCAACCTCATGTGTCCCCATAGGAAGAAATCGAAGCATGCATGATCAGCCGATTTCGATATAGCCAAACAATGTGTTCAACCCGGTCTATCCATCTGTTCGTGGCTGCCAAACGACTCCTCAGAGCATTGGATCAATAAAAAAATAAGTAAGTTAAACATTCATTCCTCTATAAGTAGTTCGAATTATAGCTAAACGTTTCTTACGGGCTTAGAAACCGTGGTCCGTTGGAGCTTTGATATCCAAACGTTTCGTCCCCACCTAAGGAGGACATCATCAGTGACGAAGTCGAAGTCTTCCTGGTGAAGATTCAGGCACGACTCAATAGCTAGCTGGAGGTGTCGTATTTATACACGGGCTGCTCATAGGGGATTGACTCGGGTGAAGAAGGGGGTGTGTTCTCGGTGGGCAGGGCATCTCCACTTCGATAACTGATTGGTTCGCGTGTGTTTGGGCTTGTTATAATTCGTTTCTCTCTTTTTACACCAATGAAAAAAAAAGGCATTCTCTAACAGCTGACGATCCGGGTCATCTTCATGTAGCACCTGCAGAACTTTAGTCGGTATGATTTTCATCGTCGTTCGGAATTTTCTATGAAAGGCTGCTATTGCAACATAAAGCCGATCCTGATATTTATTTATTTTGACTGCTGAAGTCACTTTTAAGCTGAATGATTGTGTAAACTGGCACAGTTGTTTTTACTGCGTTAGGAAACGCCGTATGAAATGATCACAAAAATGCTTGGCATTAGAAGTAAAGAGATCATGCGATTGCCACATTTTACCGGCGAACAGCATTTTGAAGCGGTTGTTCCTAAACATGAAAAAACCCTTGTGTCCCAGTTGATATGGCACTAGGACTGAGCGCCGCCGCATTTTGGAGAAAACTATTTTTATTTCATCTTGCATAAAATGCTTTATGGAGCTACAGTGAATATTTATCCCATTTTGTGAACCCATAATTTAAATAACATTTTATAACCTTTAAACTAAAAACAAGTTTCAGAATCATCTAGTTAGAGGCATTAATAAGTAATTTCATGTAGACTGCATTGCATATTAGCAGTTTCGGTTGGTGAGGTTTTATAGTTAATATAATGACCTGTAATGAAAACTATCTTCTATACTTTCGGTTATGTGGTACTTGCTTTTCCATATTGAGAGAAAAATGTAGGTGTATACATAATTCCAGTTTTGAGCCATGGCATTAGAACTCCTTGTTCTAATGGGGGCCCCAAAACGACGAAGAGGACAAAAGGGAGGAGAACTATGAACATTGGTTCACAAACTGACATTGAATTCCTTTAGCAACGCAGAAAATCACGGGAAAGCTATAAACACAAGCGGCTCTTTACCACTCCCTATCTGGATATCTTTTCTTTAATATCCTACACTCCGTGCCCTGTTCTTTTAGCCAGTGGAACGGGTAGTACCTTTTGGGCTAAAGTCGCTCAAGCATATCTGCAGGCAACAGTAAGCACACAGTTAATGAGAATCTCAGATATTGCTTAAAGAAGATAGAAGTTTTATGCAATTAATTTAAAAACCTCTTCTGGGTGTCATTTAGTTTCATTTGTCATAAACATAACTATGAATTTTCCGTTATACAGAAATAAATTAAAGATAAACATAATTGCCCAGAAATAATCATGTAAAGTATAATGACAATGCAAAATTTTCGATTAAGAACCTGTTTTTTATCGCAGGATGGCACGCGCCAACCGGTCCGAGGGCATACAACATATTATCTCCAGTGGGTATGTAATTAGTTCAACAGATATGACACTTCGCCTCAAAAGTGGCTTCCAGTTTGCTTCAATTTTTCTATATGTCAAATAAAAGCAATTACGTTTTCTAAAAAGCATAAAACTCATAAAAAGCCCTCAGAATGCAATATAAAAAGTTTATCTTAAAAGTTCACACTAAAAACCGTAAAACAAAACATTAAAACCACGATATTTCGAGTTTGGCTCTTGGACACGTGCTGAGAATAAACTGAGCTGTGGCGGGCGGTGTCTCTCTTAGTGAGGCATAAGGAATATAACGCGGCACAAAGCTGGTAACTATAGCTGAACAAGGGAGTTTGGCAAACCTGGCAGTATTACAAAGAAATGTTGAGGCCTGGAGGAATACGGGCTTGATGTAAAACTATAGCTGCCATCTCTAGGTCTCTAAGTAAGGTGTGTTTGGATGGAGGAGCAGCATCTATGAGAATAAGGGAAAAACAGTCATCGAACGTGACCTGGTAAAAATTGGCGTGTTGTGCTACCGGAAATGGGGAACAGGTTTTAACCGAACGCCTGTTATTGTTCATTCTGATGGAAACCATAGTGGACGTTAGTTCAATATAAAAAGCTGAACAAATTTTGCATTTAAGTAAATACATAACATCCGTAGAGGTGCAGTTGAAACATTTGTGAATTTTAAACTCTGATTTAAGGTTCCCACTAACAAACAATGAGCATGGGGGTATCAAGGCACAAGTCTTACATTTGGGGCGGTTGCATGGACATGAGCCAAGTGTAGAGAAGGAGGGCTGGGGATAATCAATATTTCTACGAAAAATGCTCCTGAGACTGAGAGCCGACCGGTAGCATAGCCATGGTGATGTTTGAAAAAATGATGCAGCTAACTGTTTTCAGTGAGAATATTGAAACTGTATTTTAGGACAGCTTAGGATATATAAGATTTCCTTAGAATACATATCCTTAGCTTTCTTCATTATATCCCATACTAGGTACAGGAAATTCCTTAATCCTCCTAAATCTTCTCAAAAAAACATGCTCACAGTATTTTACATTAGTTTCCTTTTTTCAACGTGAACGTTTTGTAAGCTCATCGTACTTCAAACTACATTTTAAAAGTGTAATAATGTAAAAAACATGAAATTTAAATTATTTATTATACTTTGTTTACTTGATACATTTTTTTTCAGAAACCTTAAATTTGAGTTATTTCTATTCAGTTCTTAAGGATCTATGATTTTCAATTATGCGTCCACAATTTTTATATCGCCAAGATACATGATTAAAAAATCTTTTCTCGCTTTCTCTGCTATAAGGGTGACAATAAAAAAGAAGCATAATTCCAGCATCCCCTAACAAGTTAAGTTCGTTTCAGGAATGTTTGCACTCTGTATTTCTTAAACAAGTTTCACAAGTCACCCTATATACGGTCTTTTGCTTATTCGAATCCGGCAGTGTACCACCCGGCAACAAAATGAACGAAAATGCATGAATCATTTCCATATCACGTACTCGCATATAAACACAATCTTGAACAAGATGGCTATCTGGACCTATTTCACACAAATTTATTTCACGATGGTAGAAACATAAACATTTGCCATTAGTCACTTGTCAAAATTACCTACTAGTGTATCAGCTGTATCCCAGCGTCGGGAAGTGATTTTTTGGACATTTATTACTTCTTGGACTGTTAATACTGTGTTGTTTAGGCCGCATGTATTTTAAATAGAATATTCAAGCCAAGAGATAGCATTAAGTCTACTACATCGAAAAGAATCTCTAGTATTCAAAACATGATATCAATGTTACATTTAATTAATGAACATAACACACTACTATTTTGGCGATTTTGCGACAAAATTATAAAGAAAGACAAAGCCGAAATGTGGAAAATAATGCACAATCTATAAAAGCCTTGGGATGAATTACACAGAGAAAGAATACGCAAATGTGAGGAACATATTTTGCCCAACATCACGAAAGGTACAAGATAAGTATTACTATTTTACATTCATATTATTATCTACAAATAATTGTGTTAAATAACTTAGTTTCTATCGAATTTTTTGGTGAAAATAGATCATTCAAGACGTACGGGAATGGGGGTAAATTTGAGACTACATATTATATAAATAATCACTAAAAAGCTTTATAATTAAAATCGTCAAGCTTAAGTAATAGAATCAATATTAAGTAATAGAACCTAAAATATATATACTAGTATGTAAATTCACCATTCAAGATTCACGCGTAGAGTTTCATTTAGTCGACAATACGCAATATTACCAAACCAACTGTTTCGTGAAACAGAATACTGGGGGAAAAAATCGCACGCTGATAATTGGAACTAGTAACTAGTAGTTTACGCTCATAAGTTTTAGAAACCCACACTTGTAAGGTAAGCTAGTAACAAAGGAAACTAGTTTTACTGGATCACGAGCTTCGTGAAACAGGGTACTTGGTCGTTCGGACAAAGTGAGTAAAGCGGAAAGACTGCATCACCCGAAAGGTCTATTGTTTTGAATTGTTTAAGGTTTAAGGGAAGTAATAACTTCAATATTGATAGTAAATTGTATACCTTAGTAGTACAATGATTTCATAAATATCCAATTAGTAATATTATTTACCAATGAATGCCTCTTAAAACCTCAAAATGTATTCCTACTACCAAACAACAAAATTACACTCACCACATTTAGAACAGGTAGAGTGAAGTCGCAGAGACGTTCCTCTGTATCCCACGAGAGGCATTTAACTGCGTGCCATATTGTCAACAACGATGTTCTAAATGATAATTCAACAGTTTTCAAGAGGTTATGCAGTTATTAAATGGTAAAAGAAACAGGTTGGCGATTGATATAACTAAGGCAATAACCCTCCTAATTTTATCTGTGTAGTTGTTACTGTTGCGGTCGCTGTAGGTTTAAAGCAATAGTTGGCCTTAATTAAATAAGCATATTTCTTTCGGTGACTTTCTACAAACTCCTAATGCCGTCCTCTCCACTCTGTTACGCGAAATTAACTCATGCACTTTGTGTCACTACCTCACGCACACACACACATTCGCGTATGCTTTCCCTCTTTCTTTCCCTTTCCCGAACAACTAAAAGGGGGCACATGTCACAATAGGCTTTTCCACTGAATGAAGGTTTAGCACATGTCCTTGCCATGGGAACGCCTGACGAAGTCCCCCCTGGTGCGGCAGATTGCCTGTATTGGGCCGCGTTACGTCAGCAGTACGCAATACAAGCCCTCGTTATTTTCCCTGATCGATGCGAGCGGACATTGTTCCTTTGGCAGATGTCGTCCGGCAAGTGTTGGCACTCGCATATCAACATCCACCTGCATCCGACAGCGGTCCTTTGTTGCCAGCACGCTCTATCTTAGGGTGCAAAAATTTCAACAATGCCATTAGCCAATCTGTCCATTACCTGTGCCGTGAAAAGCCATGATATCCAGAGATCACTTGGATTTCACGTGCTATGAGAAATGAACAGCATTTTAGTAAGAACGAATGGACTATTTCATTCTCCTAAAAAAGCATCTACATTACGTGTGTGGGTCAAATGTGATTAAATACTAGGTATATGCTAGGCCATAGGGTTATTCTAAAGCCATTGAGAGCGTTTAGGAGTGCACAGAGAAGTTAATGTAATTACAGCAATTTTATATTAAAAGCCTGTCCTTCCAGACTGTACGAACATAAACACACCACGTTTCGTCGTCGAACGAAACTATTTTGTACCGAAGTATCGCAGACAGCCTTTGAGTCATTTAAAAAAAAGTTCAAGTATTCTAGCTGAAAGTTAATTAAAGGTTACAGTGAATAAGTTAGAAAATTTCTACTATGCTGAACCTGCCATCGCTTCATATTTAAATAAAAGTAGAAGTAAAACTGGTTTCTATAGACATACAGGGTAAAAGTAATAGCATTGAAAACACAAAGTCTACATGCTAGGGGCCCTTGAATAATCTAAGACACAAACGCATATCTGGACCTTATTCTCATTATGGGATCCATAAGATTGAAAGGAAATTCATTATTGTTTACCCAATAAGTGAATGGAATGAAATGGAATGAAAAAACAAAATACACGATACATCATGAACCATTTCGATTCACAAATTGATAAAAAAAATAATCAAGGTCAGCGGAGGCTAAGATAATTGATTGCACGAATCTATTATTTATGATCACTTGAATAATTGGAACACTGATTCTATTTTTAATAATAGCAACATTCTTTATAAGATATATTTTACCATTAAGGTGAATATCTTTTTGAGGAGCAATTGTTATTACTAATCTATTATCAGCAATGCATAAAGCATATTTGACTGCGGTAGAAAGCTAACATACAGCCTTGGGAAACATGCTACTGAAGTCTTCGCCATTTTTATAATCACGTGGAAAAGAATAGAAACAAATGTGTGAACAGGAACACGACTTTCAGAGAGCCAAGGCTTGAGACTGGCACAATTAAATGCAAACTTGTCTGGGAATGCCATGAAACGCTGACATCACTGGCGGAATACAAATGAAGTACTAACGCAAAAGCCAGGACACAGTGGTATTCATAACAACTAAAAAACTGATGATTTGGTTAAATAAGTATCTATTGGCCTATGAATATGTTCTAGGAGAAATCCAGGGATGAATTCGCAGGAAACGCTCGGATTCGGTAACAAATCAACGATATTCAAGTATTCATTAAAGTCGGTCCTGGTGGTGTAGTGGTTACCATACTTGCCTCCTATACCCAAAACGCGGGTTCGAACCCGGCCAGGACCGATGGATTTTTTCGGGGGTAAAAATCCTAAGTATGGCTTCCTTCGGAAGGGAAGTAAAGCCGTGGGTCCCGTGTCGTACATTTGCGGCACGAAAAAGAACCTCAAGCCTGAATGAGAGGCCTCTGAGCAAAATTTGTCGGCCGTTTCACGCCCTGAGTTGAATGGGACGCTGATGACCTGAGCTGTTAAAGAGCGTCCTTAAATAAATCAATCAAAAAAAAAAAAAGAATTCATTAAGAATGTCTTTAAAGGCAGGACTTGGATTCTGCCTCAAATAAGAAAGTCGAGCTTAGATGAACATTAAAAAATCGGCAAGAACTTGATCAAACTTACAGGAGATACAACCATGCACCATCCACTGTGTGAAAATCTTGGAGCACAAAGAAATAAATGCTTAAATCATTATCACGAAGTTTAGAAGACCTCGGTTAAAAAGATACATCATTTGTCAATAGTGGCATTCTCAGAAACTACAGGAAGAGGAAGCATTATATACATTACTTCGAATAGTAAGGGTACCTATTGGAAAGTGAATATTTTTGACCCCTCTATATGCTGTAACAATTTGATTTGTTCTGCATATATAACTGTTCTTAGAAAGCATCTTTAGCTATATATATTATTAGAAAGAGAATGCTTTTTGCAAACAAACGAGCACCTATACCTTCGATGAATGAATAAGTAATAATATATTTCCAAGAGAAAGCAATAGTTTGAAATCTGCACCGTTCGGGAGCTTAGAATGTTATATTATCCAGAAGGATGATTCAAACTTAAGGCCCCTTTATCGTACTTTTTCCTAATATTGTCTATAAAAACGATAGAACTAACATAGTATAAGTTGAAGAGTTGAAGTAGATCCATGGATTTGGACACCGAGAAGCCACAAGCAATCGGCAACAGTGTATATGTGCGTGGGGTATTGCTTGGCGGCAACCCGTTCCATTTAACAGCTCTCCTGCAGGTTTTACAGAGGAAGCGTCTACACTATAGCTTCAACTGTTTTGGTTCTGCATGCTTTCTGTTCAAAACGAAGATTATGCGATAGACTATCATTTAATGTGCATCTAAAGTGACCTAAGGACGAATTCAGTTTAAGTTAGTCTTTTTGTGAAAGCGCCTATCTACTGGTAACTAATCACTGCTTAGGATGGACGATGTATGCTTGTGATGTTAATGGAACCCTTTTGGGGGCCAACCTCAGTTGATGCGAACTTCAACTAGTTGGGGTGAATGAATATGGTCGATTCAAAGCGATGGGTAAAAAAAAAAGAAGTAATAACCTGCTTCCATTTCCCTGCGTTTACTCCAATCTCGGAGATTTTTCTTCATACGGATAGCCTCATTGTAACAAAGGAATTTAAGTTTCGAATCTAGATATGGAAATTTCCCCTTAGCCAGAAAAGATTCCAAAAAAAAAAAACCCGGCTTTCTTTACATAATTCCTAACTTGCACTATTCAACACATGCCAATTGTCTTTTGGTCAGTATTTCCTGCAACCAGAAATGTTTGTTTCAGAGTGACTGTTATTCCAATCATCAAAAAATGGTATAAACGGGTAGGTTTTCTTTCTCAGTCATTTTATTATTTCGCTAAACCAACTTGTGGCTATTTAGCTCTATTAAAATTCATTGCTGATTTAGATTTTTTGAATTGTGTAGATCTCATAGTTCTTCTGGTAGTGCTTTCCCATAATTTTTCAACCATGCACAATTTTATTTCACATATTTAATCAGATGTTTTATTAGCCAATTTATTTTAGCAAATAAAATAAATATTTACACAGGATGCTGCAGAAACAATGACCCATTTTAAATCGTGCCCTATTGTTGGTCATGGCTTCTTAGAGATCTGATGTTTGCACCTTTGCGTAGTGCAGATCAAAAAATTTTCTCTACGCTATATTATACGGCCTTGACTGCACGTTCCCCTGCACAGCACTACTTGACAGTCAGTATGGAATGCAAGTTGAATGAACAGCATGCGTTTGCAATTTAAACGTTTTTCAAATGTGGCGATTGAGTCGTAAGAACGCAGCTTTTGTTTTGGTAACAAACAAGAAGATACCTGATAGATCATCTACGGCTCGCACACCATAAACATGGCAACAGTAAGAGCTGCTTTACAGCAAAACCCAGCGAGATCACTTCGTCGGCATTCATCCGACGCTCACTACTATCCATATTAAGGGCTTGCGAATGCCGACGAACTGATCACGTTAAACTTCGCTCTAAAGCGGCTCTTACTGTTGCTATGTTTATGGAGTGCGAACCGTAGGTGACCTACCAGTTGACTTATTGTTTCAAGCAAATGCTATCATGAACTGACTGACTCATCTCGTAATCACCTTCCGTGACGGAGCTTGTTCTGACTGATGTCGAAATGTTTCCGAAACAAAAGCTGGACTCTTACGACTCAGTCACCACATTTGAAAAAGTTTCAAATGCAAACGCACCATGTTCATTCAACCTGCACCCCATACTAACTGCCAAGTAGTATACTTTGTAGCGGAGCGAGCGGCCATGGTCATGTAATATGGCGTACAAAAAATGCTTTTAACTGCACTACGCAATCGTACAAACATCACTTCTCTAAAAAGCCGTGACCAACAATAGCACACGATTTAAAATGGTTCATTGTTTCTGCCACACTTTGTATGTAAAATTATGCAATGGAAAATAGAAATTCGATTTAACAGTTATATCCCCTGGAAATATTTGATTTTACATAGATGCAATATTCTGTAAATTGAACAAATAGCCTAATGCTGCCTGTTATTGATTTCATCCCTTATTTCTTTACTGCACAGTCCTCGACTCTTGGAGCAGTAATCGGATGGTGTGCGGGGGTGGCGTAGTGTTGTCGTCGACTGCTGGTCGCTGGTGGTTGTGTTCTGGATTTTCGGCCGGGCTGCTCACTGAAGACGTCTGCTCCAAATCTGTTGAATTTGATCTCAGGGTCCACTGGAGTGTTTCGCGGATCAGTATAGATCCACGGGAACGAGAAATGTGTTGCCGAAAAGATGCACCTGGTTGACTTGTTTAAATTACTTTATTCACATGTAAACATATTGGGGCTACTTCCTGACTGTTCATCGCTGACTTCACTACTCACTTAGACTGGCTTTAGAAATGGCTTACACTGCCCTCAACTGACTTTACAAATGATTTAGACTGATTACTTTCGCATCACTTAGGCTGCCTGCTTCCGTATCTCTCTTGAATGAATCCTCTCGTTGTGTCTCTAGTCGGCCTGCTTTCGTGTGTCTCTCCTCTGATGATTCTAGTATCCACCGTGTCTCTCGTATCTCTACTGTCGTTTCTCCTACATCTCTTATTGTCGTCTGTTGTTTCGTCTGAATGTTTGAATATCTGAATGTATGTCTCTCTGACTTCTGTACCCCAGTTTTCTACAACATCGCCACGACTCTCGCTAAATTAAATTCCCTCGTATATTATTCTATTTCCGTGTTATATGTTCGTCATTGGCTATCTTAAAATTATTTATTTGTATCTAAGTTCTCCTTATTTGTTGACTTTCATCTCATGACCATTGGCTAGAATTATTCTTTCCCCCCTATCTAATGTCTTCCCACGAGCTTGAATTTTCCAAGAACAGCCTGTCATAAATTTCGGCCCTTTCAAATGCTGATTTCTATTGAAAATCTTTTGCCTTCCTTAGTTTGTAGATTTCCAAATGTTCTCAGAGATAACGCACGTGTTGATGGGCTTGTTTTTAATAACTTGTACCTCCGGCTTTCCTGCTATAAAACATTTACGTCTCCGTTCTGACATTCCCATTTTCTCTTAAATTATTGCTACGTCTGACTTTGTTCAAATATGTCCCGTTACAGCCACATGTTTCTCTTATTGTGAACTCCTAAGTATTCCTTGGGCAGAAGGTTCGTGACCTAACAAAAGATAGTTTACCCTTTCCTCAGCCTTGTCTAAGGAGCGGTCAGTGGTCGAGGCGTCAGGTATACATCTGTCTCTTTCTCACATCTTTTACCACAAAATGTATACAAAACACTTTTGTAAGATACAATCACCTGTCAAATGACATACACATAAGTACAAGTTACAAATTATTTCAATTTCTGTTATACCTATCTCTAAAATATTCCTATATACATATACATAACAATTACCCTTATCAAATCTAATGCCTCTATAAATATAACTCCGCGGCCTTAAGTTATTAAATTAATAAAGGCAGCCTTATTTTCGGTTTCACTCTCACAGAGCTTAGAACCCCTAACCTTAATTTCAAACAAATATAACAAGAGAAATTAGATAGGCATTATTCGCAAGATGAGGTAACCTGGAGAACCTTTGCGCAACTCTCATCCGAACACTCGAACTTTACCTCAATGCCTTACTTCCTACAATGGGGAATATTCTCTGTAGTCATAAATTCTTTCATAGCAATAGAAATTGCGCTTTCTCGGCGAATTAAGTTTCAGAATTAAAAAAAACGAATAAATTAACAAAAAGCAAGGAAATATATACACAATTACATTACAACCTCTGCTTCTTAATTATTACAAATTGCAATATATTTATTTCCATTACTATACCATACACATTACATAACTTATGTTTTGTACAATATTTTCAAAATATGTTCCTTTAATTAATTCCATAAAGAATAGGAACGAGATGAATAACTGTAGCAGGTTCATCATAAGCCCGTTCATGTAGTTCCTAAAGGATAATGAATTCTTCCCATTTCATTTCATTAACACAATGTACTATAAATATAATGTACTGATTGATATTAGATATAATTGATTAGTGGCTAAACTTTTGTTTTATGTACTTCAGATAGAGGGAAAACAACATTCACGAGATTAGCAGAGTTGCTGTCCTCTTCTTACACGTATACTTAAAGCCATAAAACTGCTTCACTCTATCCCAGATTAGAACTGTAAACAAGTGATTTGTTTTGGTATATGTACGGTTTCGTTGTTACGTCTTTTAATCGATTTATGTTTAAGATACTGGGCTTATTGGATATGGCTTCTAACCTAATACGTTTGACGAATCAAACTTATTGTATAATTACCTTTTTTTTTAAAAATTAAACGTGTACAGCTGATGTAGTACTATTCAAAATATCATTACTAAGTAAACTACTTTAAATGAATATTATCTTTTATTTACATATTTTTCATCCGTATCTCATTACTATTTTTATTCAAAATATATAACCTGAGAGGCTACTTCTCAATATTAATACATTAAAAGAAAATATTCCATTGAAGCGAAAATTACAGATTACTCTATACGTAATAAGAACTGCTTTTATAATTCATACAGTCTGATACCAACTATCAGAAAGTATGCAAATTTCATTGTTCCATTACTAGTGTTTCTTCATTCTCAGCAACTTTAACAATTGGCTTAATCGTTACCATACTTCAAAATGTTTCATTCCCTACTACGAATTGTACCCACTTCTTAAATGATACTTATATTAATTAGAATTAAGGGGAAAATTGCTCTTTTTGGGAAATATACATAAGTGTTTATAGAGATTAAATGGTGACACATGTGAAATAAAACCGCTTCAGTGCTATAGAACTCTAAATCTTTCCTGAAAGCTTAGGAATTACATTTCTTAAAGGACTACATCCCAATTGCAATTGTCTTTTTCTTTCCAAAGTTTCACATGTTAGTAATATGTATTCTGTAGACCTGTCTCTTATGCATGTGCGATTTCCTTGGTAGAGTCCCATCGTCCTTTGGGTGTTGCTAATGTTCAGTAATCATTCCGATAACATTTATGATAATGTTTCTGACCCTGTTTAGTACGTCCTTAGTCACGGTGCTATGGGAAGTTTTGATGAACTTTTATCTAAATCTTGACCAAGAAAGTACTTCTACCTTTTCTGATGTTATTTCTTGATCTATTGATACATTGCAGATCAAGCAGATTTGCTATTGAAGCCAATCTTGGTTCCTTCTTTTGCCAGTATATTTCATCTTCATTGCCTTCTAAGCCCTATGTTCAAGTAACCAGCAAAGTTTTAATTGATTCTTTGTGGAATGATTGATGAGGAATTTGATATATTCCCATACAAGGTGAAATGTAAGTGCATTAATTGTAACTTTATCATTTATGAAAATTAACTTAACACTTTACGGAGAATTAACCCGGTACTTTCCCGATTGGCAACGATTTTCCGAAATTTCGCCTCCTTGATGTTAGTTTGAAGCTGTGCCTGCATTAATGCGGAGCAGGTATAACAGTAGTATGGTCATAACGCACAGAAATAAGCAATCTTAGTCGCCAAAAATACATTTTTAGGAAGTATGTTAGTAGTTAATCACACGAAAGCAAACGAGAAACTGTAATGATACAATGTAACACGTAAAGAAAATGATAATTAAACGAGAAAACACCTTTAACCATATACAAGTTTTGCATGTATTCCGATCTGTATAAGAGAGATATTCCTTAATTTGAGGTGGGGCTATTGTCCGGTTAACCACGTTTAGTAAGGGGAATGCGATGAGATGTCATTGCTTTTCCATCTTGCAGCAAAGAAAGAGCAATCTTCTGACTTCCGTTTTGCAAGAAGAATGCGATGAGAGGTGGTTATTCTTTTTGCATTTGCTTTTTTTTTTTTAAGCAAAGAGTCTTTTCTTTGGAAAAATGTTTCTCTTTTGCGATATTTCTTTAGTTCTGTAAATGGATACTTGTTCATTTTGGTTGCAACTGCGGCTATTGATGCCTTTAAGGAAGCCCCGCGTTTCTTCACAACTTCAAGTTCTCTTTTTCTGGAAATTCCCTTAATGGTATCCAAAAGCACTTCTGCAGCGATTTTTTTCAATTTGTTCTAATGGGGGCCCAGAACAGTTGGACCTTTCTCGTTCTCACTTGGGGTGGTATTTCCTCCTTTTCAATGAGAATTGAAATATCTTCAGTGTCTATTATTAAGTCATTAATATCTTCAGGAATATGCTGTAGGGTGTTCACACCAGATCTAAATTGACACAAGCTGTGTATATGTTCCCACATATTCCATTGAATACTAGAATCAATGCACGAGCAAGAATATCTGGGCAGGCATGTATTACCAACATTCAATGTAAATTAATTTGCATTTACATTGAATGCCACTGTCTCCAGCAATTTAGATGAGACAAATGTCCTTCATTTTGCTTTCAGTTTTTCTTTCGTAAGCACAACAAGCCTGTCCAACAGCTTATCTTCAAAAACTATATTAATTACTACTTACAGCTAATAAGTCACGAAGGAACGATTGCTGCCTATTATGAGTTCCGACCGAATAACATGATTTCCCTCGCATGTGCCGATGCGTCTTGCGCTGCGTGGAGTTAAAGTGTGTTGTGTGAGTTTATTATTATTATTATTATTATTATTATTATTATTATTATTATTATTATTTTAAAATGCGTTCGGCTTTCTCAGTTGCTGATCGTGAAAGGAGGCGTGACTTGCACCTGGTTGATTCTCCGTGTAAATTTAAATGAAGTTTATACATTAACATAATTTCTTATCTCACGGAAGTTAAGGTAAGTCAGAAGTGCAATTATTTCTACTTGAAAAATATATGTCCGAAAACTTACACACATTTTTGCTTTAGAAGTTAATCCATAAACACCAGTTCCTGAATAGTTTACTGCGCTTGAGTCATCTATGGAATGTCAGATGATTATGTCTGAAGATACTAGATGGGGACATTTGTATTAAATACCAGAAATAATTTGCACATGAAGCTGACATATTTTGGAAGAAACAGTTTCCTATGCGGGATGAAGAGCTTCACATACAGATGGTGCCAAAAAGATGTATACACATTTGAAGCAAAGAAAAAAATGTGTTATAACAAAACTGAATTCACACAAACAGAAAATGATGAGCACTAATCATCTTAAGACTTCTACAGTTGCTCAAAATGACCATTAACGGCGTCGATAACTTCTGAGTACGTTGAACTACTGATTGAGCAAGTTTTGCGAAAGTGTCCTCAGCGATTGCAGCACATGCCGTTTCAATTTCTTCCCAAAGTGTTGCCGGTTTTCTACGGTATACAACATCCTTAAGAGTTCCCCATAGGTATAAGTCCAACGAAGTTAGATCCGGAGAACGCGGTGGAAACTCAATCGGACTTCTTTGTCCTGTCCAGTGCCGTGTGCAGGGCATGTTGCTGTGTGAGGTCTGCCAGATCTGCCCTTGTGAATATAGCATACGGTATCACGAGTCTCAAATTTGTCTCGAATACGTGCAATTGTTACTGGCGTTGGGAATCTGTTCTGTACACGTCCCCAGTGCCTTTGAACTTCAACAGCATTCTCGGTTTTCCATTACCGCTTTAAAATTGCTTTCCCTTGTTCAAACGTACACATAATCTTGACTCCATTTTGTTGTAGCAACGTTTGCATATCGTAATGTGACTCACATCTGTTTATACAACATCATACTACACATTACTGTTTTTTTTTCGGTCCAACTTTGAAATGTATTAAATAGATATCTACTGTGTATACAGTTTTTGGCACTCTCGGATATTCCATCAGTAACTGACTAGACTCATGCCCAGATTTGGTGCTTGTGTGGATCGTCTTCTAATTATTCATGATATTTTACATCTATAAGAATAAGTACATAAGAAAAATAGTTTTATAATATACTGAGATTAATTCTCTGATTTTATAAACGGTTTTCTCTTTTTTCTTTTTTGTTGTAATGGCTTTACTCAGAACTAGTGTGGAAGCCAAGCCGTAACGTATAAGTTATACGTAGTACAATAAATAAGTAAAAACATGAAACTATAATATGAATTTCAAGCTAAAAAAGCTAATAGTGATTTACTATTGCACATTACTGGCTCGTTTTATTTCAATGTGAGGCATTCTTACGGGAATTTCCATACCAAAATGAATTTAGTACAGAGAGGGTTATTAGCATACAACCATTAGATCACGCCTGTCGGCTTCTCTTACCATGCCGAGAATAACAAGAAGCATAATAAAAGCAAAGCTACGTTCGGGCATCTTTAAACCAAGCGCCATTCTACCTTTCAACAAAAATGCATTAGTAATAGAGCGCTCTAACACTATCTCTTTTTTTCTAGAGGCATTACCAATGTATTCTCTTTTTAGTACTCTTGTTTTTGGAGTTCTAATTTCGCCGAAACATTATATTGTAAGATATATGTCTTGTCTACTGCAGAAAAACAAAGTAATAAGGCAAGAGTATTATGAAAAGCAGAAGGAAGAACATATAATGGCCTAGGACTCTGTATATTTTCCTTCTCCTTTTTACAGCCTTCCTTAAGTTTCTGTCGTCCACAGTCTCCCTTCTTTATCTTGTTTATATCCACATTCTCTATTGTATTTTATTTCCTTTGCTCATTTCTTCCCCTTCCCTTTTTACAAACATCTCCGCTTCTTCCTTTTCCTGCCCCCCCCCCTCCCCAACCTATCCGTCTGCTTACTCTCTTAAAGCAGCGGAACTTGTCTCAAGTTGGCAAGGAGAACGAAGAACAGGAGTTTCGTATATATCTCAATTCTAGTATTCTTCTCGCCTTTTCTTTCTTATACTTATTCCCCATCGTATATCTCCTTCAAAGCTCAGGACATCGAAAACAATATAGGGACTGGAAATCAACAAGAGATTTAAGTGTTGTCCGCGCAAATAGACCGGTTAGCATTGTAGAGGGGATGTAAGCTCTGTTACTCAAGTTTAAACACAGTTTCTAAAACGGTTGCTGCAAGTAAGGAGGGGTACGGCAAATTGTGGGGTCCTTAAAGAGTTTGGTATTTCTAACAAAAGTGTGCATTTAAAAACAAGAACAAATAATTACTCGTTAAGGATAATACGGAGAAATCAAAATTTTTTTCGAGCAGTTTGTCTAAGGGAAGGGTGGGATATTGGATGGGTATCAGGAATAAGGAAAGGCTTAGACAAAATTGGATTGGGGTATATTTGGTTAAGGTTGGACATTACACGAAATAGTTGGAAAATAGTTAACTGACGTTTGCGAGATATAGATAGGCAAAATACTGAGCCTCAATGCGCAGAAAAAGTATCGCTGAACCTGCCGATTCAAATACATCCGGTATGGGGGAGGAGACAGTATTTAGATATCTGTGGCAGGGAAGAAAGAAGTGGTCTCGCTGGTTCAAATTAGGGGCTTGGAAAGGAAACAAAACTGTTAATGCTATTGGATAAAGAATTAGCCCATTGTGCGGAGATAGCGACACCTGAAGGCACATTTTGGTAGAATGCAGGGAAACGGAGATTTCAAGAAATTAACATTTATCACTGCAATTTCTGCATTCCAATAGAAGTTTGAAAATTTGCCGGGGAGTGTTGGTGTATGCGAGATACTCACACAATTTGGGAATATTTCTAGAAAAGACCTGACAAAGGAGGTTAATGCTATCATGAAGAGGGGGGGAGTTGGAAAGGTGTGAATAAATCGAAAGAGAGCTCAAGGGCTGTATTTGTATATATGTATGTATATATGCATATAGATTTGTATGCATGTAATATGTGTGTATGTATATGTGTATGTATGTATGTATGTATGTATGTATGTATGTATGTATGTATGTATGTATGTATGTATGTATGTATGTATGTATGTATGTATGTATGTATGTATGTATGTATGTATGTATGTATGAGTATAGCCCTTTTGATTGCTATATGGACTACATTAGCATGTACGCCCGTAAGGCCATGCGACTGTGTATTTATTTGAGTGTATCTTAAAACGTACAATAAATCGTCTATTATTACTACTACTACTCAATTTTATCGTGTGATGAATGGCTTAATGCCCCCAAATAATTTGAGGATTTCTGTGAAGGGAGAGGCAATATTGTGCCTATCTATAACTACCTCTGTCAAGAGGTACAAACCTAGTAGATGAACACTATCATACAGTAAACAAATAGTTTTCTAATAATGCTATTAAGCTTTATTTAATTACACGTTTTATAATTTCTCTGCTTAGAGGCTGCCAAAAATGAATAGCAATATAAAGTTATAGACTTAGCTGTGTGTTAAATAAGTTAAAATCCCATAAAACTTCTGAATCACATTATAGAAATGTATTCTCAATGCTTCTCTACTCTGGATACTCTAGAGGAATATCCAATGATATGCCTATGCATGAGCTTGATACTTTGTTAATACAAAAAATTTGAATTACATTGTCACAAATAGTACATTTTAGAGGTCGCAAGAAACAACAAACTTCTAAATAACAGGAAGCAAGTACTGAAAATAATAATATAAGCGGCCCCACTTTTATTCTTGTAGATGGTCTCGCGACAGCATGCCTGAAGACACAAATGTCTTTAAAACCATGTATCAGCGCAATAAAACGCGCTCAAAAATCCAGTGAAGCAGGCGTTTTCAAAGTGCTATTGCATTCATTTCTAGCATGTTTCTCACATTTCGTGAATATAAAAAAGCACGCTTCGCTTCAGTTCTGGTTCTGACCAATAATAAGAAATTTGGTAAACGCATGTTGTGATTTAAACTATCTAATCGAAGTAACTTATTGTAACTATATCGCAATTCAGCGTCTTAAGAACTTTTTCACGAAATGTAACATGAGCAATCTAAAGAAACACCTCACCTCAGCTGATAACATTGTTTTTACCAAACATCCCAACATAAAATTCGCGACAGTAAGAATGTAACAAGAAAACAAATAGTAGTAATTATTTTGAAGGTATCTTCCCTGTAAAGTTGTTAAATGTGTCAATAAACAACACACTCTGTGAGTAAACAAACTCAAATATGGTTCATATATTTACTTCTAAATATTTTATTTTATTTTATAAAATATGAAAGTATAGCTTACTAAAAATATATGCTAAAATATAGGATTATCGAGAAAACTTGGTATAGACCCATCTCTTAATATTTCAGCATCACAATCTCCTCCAGTAATTTAGATCACATACTACATTGCTTCAGTACAGCCTGAAATTGTGAAAGCAAATGCCTATTCTTAGCACTGTCGATTTTAGGTAAACGAGGTCAAATTGATTAGTTCCCAAAACACCCCAAGGCTCCAAGTCGCTTGCTTTTATCGTATTCCCTTTCACTATGATGAAATCAACTCTTGAGTGCTAATACAGTATATAAATCTTATACCATGTGATTGGTGTAAAGTGCTTCGCCAATGGACAGGAACTAAATATGTAAGGTTTATATGCTCCTATGTAGACTAACGACAGTTGATTGTTTTATTTTCTATTCATTACATTATACATTACTTCCCCCGTTTCAAAATATGATATAGAAAATAGTACAATAACTGGAATTATCGGTTGATCTGTGGTAACTGGTCCGTATGAGATAGACACAAGAAACGACTATGTATATGTTAGTGATATTACTGTAAAGTGGGGCATCAAATTACGACTATAACGTATGGACTAACCGCCTACAGTGGTGTTCTAGTAGAAGCCCAAGAACCATTAGCCCAATCAAGTGGGAGTAGAAAGTCAAAAGTGCAAAATGTGAAAGTAGCCTTTCTGTACAGTTCAGGAAATGAAGAAGGGGAATATTAAGGCTGCTATAGCTAGTTTGAGGTAAATGTTTAAATATTTCTAGTATTCGGCAATATAAAAAGATGTAGATTTTTCAAGAGGTATGAGCTGGTATTGTTTTAGAAGAAAATAAGCTGTGGCCACAAGCTCAAAAACTGTGCGGCTGAACTCAGCAAAATCCGACTTGCACTTCTTTGTTTCAAAGTAATTAGCCTGTATCATATATAAAATTCATTATGCTACTTGTTTTTATACAACAGTTTGAAATATTTTGCATTTCCATGAATAATTTCTATGTATAATCCCTAGTTTTGGAAGAAATAAGACTAAAGGAAATTTTAAAGCAAAACTAATAATGCTCAGATTAAGGAAAATGCTAAGAGTTCTTTTTTAAATTCCGCCTACTATGCGCATCAAGATAATATGTAGGAGTGTTGTGCACTTTCACTAAAGTTTATATATTAAAAGGCAATTCTGCCGACAAAATTTATTATAACAATAAACACTTGAAAAAGTTTAAAGCTGGCATTTTTAAATCACACTTTTGCATTTTAGCTTCATTTATGAAGGTTTTGTATGAAGTGGCTGACTTAATAAATGAAACTTCTGTTTAAGAATATTAATAAAGCGTAATGGAAATTTAAAAATACACCTCTCATACTTCTCCTTCTTATATTTTTGGTAGCCTATAACAAAACATGTATATGAATTAACTTTGTGCATAAATAAATGCTCTTCGTTTTAGAATAGATTTCATAACGCATACCTCAAACAATTTACAGAATTTGACAATAATCTATATGGGAAATTCAATAAGTAATACAGCAATTTTTCTCTCTTTCCGCATTTCTTTATTTCAGTTTCAATTACAAGATAATTTCGTTACATATACATTGTCTATTAGCCATCTTCGTATTGTATCTAACTTTCTCCCATAGATTGCATTTTATAAAGGACGGAAGAGATGGAATTAATAATCGCACAATCCAGGCTACAGGATAAGTGAGGGAAGACGGTCCGCCAAGTTTGGTGATCTCTTCTTAAGAAAGTAGGTGTGTATGTTGTTTCAAACTGTACTGAAGAACCAAAGCTTGGTCACATCTATGGGAGTATGCTTCCCCCTGAACTATTTCTTCAACTTTGGAATATTTTCAACATGAAGTTCGAACTGTGGCAAATTGTTGTCTTTAGTACGGGGTACTGTTTGTACTAATGAGGCATCACAGGAGATGAGCAATAATAATAAATAAGATGACTTAATAAATTGAAAAAGAAATTTTAAAGGAAGCATTCCAGACCTAAATTTAGGGTATCTAACCCGGCATTTGCCAATTGAGGACTGAGTAACCCCTGGGAAAAAAAAAAACACCTTACAACGGGGCGGGCGGTTCTGGCGGGAATCAAACTCTCACGAGTCCATGCCTTTTGGATTTTGGCCAACCGGGTCGGTATGTAATGAATGTCAAATATACAACAAAACTGGCTATATAATATTACCGTATTATCGTATATACATTTTCTTATTCAAAATGATGCCAGTGATTATCAATAATATACAAAACTTCCAGAATATGTCGTTACCGCTCGGACGGGATTTTGTATAGCGGAGCTAGACATGCCCCAGTCGGCCGCGCCTGTACTCTGACTTCCCTGCTTAAAATCTTATCAAAACTTACTTTAGAAGAAATGTTGGAAACGGCATTCTCCCTCTGCTAAGTAGACACTGTACCGGGTAAACACATTTTGAAAAACACCATTTAGTTCGACCACTGTCATGTTTTCGAATTCATTTCGTATATCTTCCTTGAGTTATTCCAATGTATGAAGTTTGTTTTATACTCTTAGCCCTTGAGCCTACTCCACAAATGAAAAGCACATAGATCTTGGGAGCAAGAGGATCATACACCAGCACTAATCACCTAACATACCCCATTGGGTATGTACGGTATATATTTTAATCCTAAGTCTCTACTGAAGCGGAAAAGAGAGCGTTATGGCCTTAAGTTCATTAGGCAAAGTAAATAATAATTATTACAACAAATAATATCACGTAAGGGTCTGAGATTAGCTATAAATTCATGAACGTAGTAAGTAGTGAGTAAATTTTTATTTCATTCAGGAATGAAATAAGAGTTTAAATATAATTCCTCTACACTTGACTTCAAAATTGTAATAATCGTATATTTGTACTTATCCTTTTCAAGCAATCTTGCTACAGAAGAATGTCGATTATCATTAATACCAATAGCGAAGAGCAAAATACACGTTTAGGGTCATTTCATGAATGGAATAAGAATAAAAGTTATATATATATTTGAAATTCGCGAACAGAACATTAGCACTTGTATAAAACGTTATACTTATGAACATCTACTCTATTCAGAAACCGTGAGATTGAAATGGAAAAAAGTCGCCATTACAATCGCTATCGTTCGATTTTCTAAATCAACTGAGAAAAACAAAACAAAAAAGATAATACACAGTGTCTCTACTTTTTCTTTGTATTCTGTGGTTTGCAATTCCAAATGATAAAATCAATTTGCACATTTGACGCATCACCAAAACGCTTTGAGGAACCCTTCCCTTTGGTTATGATTATTTATTGTCCATGCTATCAATAGCTCCCCACCGCCTCTAGCAAAGGTGGTCAGAGGTGTTTGTTCAGGAAATATATTGTGGAGGTATAGAGTTGGCTATGCTGATCACAAGACAAATGCATGTCGCGTAATAAAACTAAGTTAAACTTTTTTTCTCGATAATTTCACTCTGTAATCATGCTGTGATTGGTCAAAATCCATTAGTTTCATTTCATTGGTCGAATTGTCACCTGAGTGAAATAGTCATCATAATTTTGTTGAAGCCATCCATAAAATATCTCTTCTTCTGTCAGCTAATTAAAAATTGAGATAAGAATATCATTTCGGCACTTCTTTCCACTTACTGTCTGCTGATAAACAAATTAAGCGTCTGGCGCTAATCGAACATCAATTTTCCAATTATTTTAGTGGTTCTTGTATACAATTTGGATTTTCAGAACACTGATAGCGAGTGTTCTGACCGTTCAAAAGACCATTTTGGTGGAACCATGCCTTGCATAAAAAGAACGCGGGCTGCGGGTCAATTAACCCTTCAGTCACTGATGAAAGAAACCACTCACAATAATGCACACGTGCTATGGGACGTAGACAATGGACACGTGTACATTTGAATGGTTTGGATTTTGACAGTTTGTTGCTGTATGTGCAGAAGATACTGAAATTACAATGTGTACTAATTTCCGTAGTGGTTTTGTTGACGAACGTTCAAGATTTGCGCCAATTGGTGTAATTTGTCTTCAGTCAAAACTGTACGTCTTCGCATGTATTAGTTGCTTTGCACTTACCACATTTTAGCAAAATTATTCGCAAGATCATGAATTGCAGTTGCTGGAAGGGACAATAAATTTCTCATGAATGAGACAAGCTGATTAGTATTTATAATCAATAATGTTTACACACAAAAATAGTTGCTCTAAAGTGGGCTGTCTTGCCATCTTCGCAAACGAATGTAAACTGGTGACTGTTCTGAAGTTCAAGGTCAGGCAGATGTCCGTGAGTGAGGAAAGAAATCGGCTTTGGGCGAGACATAATCCAGTGCCAGCGGTAAGGACATATTTTGGAAAAACGGTATGTGATTATTAAATTAAGTTACCTACAATGCTCAAAAAAGTTCATGTTGCATACCTCACTCATAAATCGGCTTGTATATAATAATCCTCCGATTGTTTTTCTGTGTATATGCTTATATCAATGGCTGGAAATTAGATCTTGGTATTTCACTGAACTTTTACTGTCCCTTTTTGAATAATTACTATACCTAACCATGCCAGTTAACAATTAGGTACAATTGGAGGGAAAATCCTTAAAAATAAATACCTAGTTACTAAAGTATCATACAGTTCACGGTTCCGCGTAATGTAAAATACAATTAAGGGACTTAAGAATGAATTTTGCAAACAATTAGTCATAGTAAATTGTGTTTACAATTAAAATAAATAATTACATCATTACATATGAACATATGAAATTACATATTTAAATTGATATCTGCATACTGGTTCTTTTGTTGTACGTTAAGTTCTAAAAAATTCCAGAAGAGGACCAGACATAATCATATGTGCCAAGACCAGGATAATCCACATCAAGAAACTCCATGAAAGACCCCTATCACCTGCCCCTATCATTACTGTGCTTGAACAAGGGTGGATAATGATAGTCTATCTACGTTAAAGACAGACCACTAATTCAAGTAAGGAAATGTTTTCAGTTCGTCAACAAAATTGTGCACATACACCACCTAATTCTGGTTAGGCTCAGCCTTGGAGCCTTAATGGACATTGCCCCTTATTTCGAATTAACATTCTTAATATGAAGCAATGTGTTGATCAAAATAATTCCTAGAGTAACATAAGAATGTGGCCAAGGTGATACTGTCTTGAACAAGATTATTTTTGGTCTCTGTTCGAAGTGATGAATCTATGTTACGAGTATCTTCTCCGTTAGAATGTCAGGCATGAAAACGCCGCTTTCAGCATCGTAACTGGAAAACAATTGTGTACATATGGTAGTTTTCTGTTTCATATGATTGGTAGCTAGGGTTCAACAGATGCATTTAGCACATATCTGTGAGTATTCCAATTGATGGTTAATCGTGTTGACATTGCCGATAGAAATGTCAAGATTTTAGTCGCCGCCGGTCCTCCCGATAAACGATGCAGGCATGTTTCAGAACTGCATATGTGACTGCAGTGTGCGACAAACAAGAGCGCGAATAGTGAGCCTACCTTATCATCTACCAACTGAATGTGCTTTAATCCAACATACGTTACACTCAATTACTGTTCTTTGTATTAAACGCAAATCACTTAGACAGTGCATTTCAAAAGCCAGTAGCATCATTACCCCTAGCCACTTCAGACGAAATTACGTGAGAATATGCACTAAGGTTCAAATGTACTACATGTAAATGTTGAATTTTGCTAATATAAAATGTGGAGGAAATGTGCGCCACCATTTTGTTTGTCACAAAAATTGAAAAGTTACTGGGAGATGCTTCTACATCCGTGGCACAACTTAAAACTGGCTCCGTCGTACTTTTATCATTATTTACAGTTCAATGAACCACAAAATAATTCTCGAGTGTCCAACGCTTCGAATTGGAAAAGGAATTCAAATATGATTTACTGGTGGCTGGTCGTTTGCTCAGAAAATGAATGTTTATAAATAAGCCATACTAAAACTGAGACTAGGATGACATTTAAAGAATACTGTGCGTTATTATTCGACCCTCTCCAATATAATCGAGCATACAAGTGAAGCCAACATTGCTATAATAGCTATTTTTCTTATGTGACATCACGTTTTTTACCAATGAAATGTAACGAAATTTTAATTGTAAACTAATCGCAGCCGCATATCGCTGTAAATTTATATCCTAATAATTTTACAGAATGAGCATGCATCTGTATTCCTATTGCAGATAATTCTGTTTCTCCACAAAACGGAGCAAGAATATATTAATCGCAACGATCGCACAACAAAATGGTTAAATGGAAAAATAGCTAAGCATTCCAGACGATCGATCCTCGTATTACAGGTGACATAGATTGGGATTACATTCAAAGAAAAGTGTAATTTAAGCTTTTTTCAGTTAACAGTAGTAAGTAAACCCAATAGCATTCATTAACTTCGTCTATTCCAGACTCACCCGTTTGAATAGATAGGAATTCGTAAATGTTTAAAGATTTTATAAAACTATTAATATTTTGTGAGCGAATTTTAAGAATATGTTATTTTTATTCGTGAAATGTTCCTAATAAATACCACTTCATGTTCTGAACTTCATGGATCTCCGAACATCTGTGATATTACTTGTGAAATAATTTCACCTTGATATGTGTAGCAAAAAAACAAAGAAAGAAAAGAAAAAGACTGGCCTTGAAATATTAATTCCTATTCATGCCGACATAATGCTAAATTTCTAAACCATGAAACCGATTATGTACTAAAAAGATATGATTCCTTTACGAAGATGTTATATACTTTTATTCATTCGCCTCAAAAATGATACATTCTCATACATTCTAACAAAAAAACATTTCGCTGCCTCGAAGTGAACAGCATTGTGAGCATTATTTCTGAATGCCTCTGAATATATTCTACAATAATTCAGTATAAAAAATCATTAAACAAGCATATTCAACAACACAAATATACGGATGTAAAACAGGAAGAGAAATAATGGAAATTAAGTATTAAAGAAGAAAGAATGCGAAAAGGAAGCGGTAAGGAAAAGCAGGCATAGAGCAAGACGAGTATCTGACAGCACGAAAAAGAGGGGGCAAGACTGTTTTAAAGTTATACACTCTGTCCATCTTCGTGTAAAGGCAAGCCTCATGGACTAGAGATAGAGAAGTTTTTGGGGGAAGGCTTGTAGAATACATTTAAAGTTTAGCAGTGAAGCAGGAACTTTGTTGCCCTGTTACTTTCTTTCCTTCTTATTCTTCTTATCCTGACACATGAAGGGGGTCCCAGACTATTGTTTGAGAGTTCCACAATAAAACTGAAATAAACTGCAACCTTGCATCTTCCATTTCGTCCATTAGCTTTTTGAGGTTTTCCTTTTTCTTTTAGGTTCAAAGTAACAAGGAATAATTTTTCACAGAAAATCGGTTCTGACAGAACGTCGCAACTTTTGCACTCTCTATTTTTGTAAAGCAAAGATCTGGAAAAACGTGTTGAGTGAGGCCATTTATATAATCAGCAATGGCAATTTAAATGTAATACTGACAGGTTGTTAAAAATTTCGTTATTAATTTATACGAGATGCTAATACATTGATTTATACTAGTAATTTATTCCTTTCCCACTGTTCAGTAATTTACTTATGAAGACAGTCGCGGATAGTGAGTGGTGTTCAACCACCTGGTAGCAAGGGAGTATCAGCTGTGTACACCATTCTTTTTTAATTTTTTATGCGAATTTGAAAGGAAACGACAGAGAGGAATGACGAGGTCCCGCATGAGCACCCAGTTATTAGGCTGGGTTTGGAAGTACTGCCGTCGAATTGTCGGGAGCGGGTGAAGGATGAATTCAGGATGCAATCATGTTTAAAATCCTGAGTACAGCCGGGGAATCTAGGAGAAACTGAATGGAGTGGAATGTTTCTTTAATCAACTGTTAGTGTTTAGGTTATTTCTTCGTAAATATCTTGCGATTGACAGTCATGACGATTCTGTGGCTCTGTCAGTGTTGTATACACGGAGAAGTGCAAATGGAGGTGCTCTGTAGATTCTTTCTAGTTCATTTTTGAATTACTGAAGTGTCTTGCAACTGCAGTCGTATTGTTCTTTTACTGTTATTGCAGGTTCTGCAGTGTTGTTAATCCAGCATTTGATGCTGTAGCGTGCTCGTTGGTGCAGTCCCAGAAGCTCTGTGTGGGCCTCCTCCAGCCCACTAACGCGGGAGAAGAGAGGTCTTCATATGTAGTGTTGATGCGACCTTGAAGTTGGGAAACTTGAGGAATGATACTGCTCTGAAACTGTTGAATCTGTTCGTGGGAAGTACAGCGGTCTATCTCAGGAAGTGGAGCAGTAACTGAGGTCCTGTTGTTTTTGTTGAGTGGGATTGGGTTGGTAGGAGCTGGCAGGAGGTGCTGACAAACTGGTTGCTGGGAGGACGTCCATGTTAGCTGCAGCGATGTTCAAGTGGGTTGTAGCAAGCATGAGGCCTGGCCCGTGTAGTGGCTGTTATCCCAGTAGGAGGTACAGTATTTGCGATGGCAGGCAAGGCCGTACTGTATACACACCGAGGCACAATATCGTTCGGCAAGGTGAGGTGTGGTTGCGCTGTCTGTGCTCGATTTTGAAAACCAATACCATAGACTGAGCCAGACGATGATGGTGGTATTACAGTCCTCGGAGTCTAGGAAAAAGAGTCGGATAAGTGGTGTCGGGCCTCTGTTGGAGTATATCCGGATGGATATGGTAAGCAGACGGCCGATGTCGTAGTATATACTAGTCAGTCATGCTCCATCTAAAGCCGCGAAGAACAGCGCTGGCCGATGAGCGCTGATGAACTGCAGCAGAGCTGGTCAAGGCGTGCTGGACACGGCTGGTTGATCGAACTGTGTGAATGGAGAATTTTGAGGTGGCGGCGGAGCAGAATATAATTGTGTGCACTGGTAATGCCTCCGGCGGCATCAACTACAGTGTAGGCCCCAAACCGCTGTCAGTGTACGAGTGGACTGCATGGGAAACGATCATAATATGCAGTGCTGGACGATTTGGTTTCACTGCAAAGTGGGTGTAATAACTGCAGGCATGCTTAGACGATTGATGGCAGTATATCGAAACATGCACCTTCACGAAACCGTTGGACACGAGGACATGAAGAAGTACGTCAACAGAAAAGGGGACCAGTTTTGGTAGGAAAGCGAAGTGACTGAAATCCAGCAGGCTTCATGTTCAGACTTGTGATGAGACATAGCTCCATTATCATGAGCCAGAGACCAAACAGAAATTGTAGCAACGTAAGCATAAAGACAGTCCCCCACCAAAGACATTCCAAAATTCGGGGCGTTGAAGAAATCTCTGCGTTTTCAATAATTTGTAAAATCTGAAGAGCTGAAAATAGCTGTCTGGTGGTTCTTGGCATTCCATAAGAATGGTTGCAGGTGTCTTAAGAAACTGCCGCATCGTTGGCAAAAGTGTATTCATTTAAAGGTAGATTATTATGAGAAACTGACGTAGTTGGTGAAGCCCGTACATCAGTAAAAAAGTGTACAACGATACAGTACGCCCCTCATATTTTTTTTTTTACGTAAGCTAGGGAATTAGC
This sequence comes from Metallyticus violacea, assembly GCA_030762175.1. Taxonomy (NCBI): domain Eukaryota; kingdom Metazoa; phylum Arthropoda; class Insecta; order Mantodea; family Metallyticidae; genus Metallyticus; species Metallyticus violacea. The sequence continues at coordinate 89,027,690 of CM060845.1, forward strand.
TTGATAGTGCCAATTTAAAGATTTTATTGCACTTAGGCTTAGAGATTGAATTTTTTTCCGAAAACAACATAATATTATAAGCCTAACGCGAGCTTTATGATGTTAGAGAGGGGGTTACAGTTTGTAGCTGTATATCTGATGATGATCATGTTGGAACACTAGGTAGAGTTTAGAGTTGCTACAAATGCATATTTGATGTTAAGGCAACTTCGCGTCCATGGCAGCACATGTTCCATCACTACTTATGAGACAGGATAGGCCAAACATCCCCTGCAATAATTTCAGGTATCAGTAAAGTTAAGTGAAATATTTCCACGAATGTAGCCCATCTAGACCTATAACAATGGACTCAAAATTCCCAAAAGCCCCAGTCCATTATTGCAACCAACATCTTGACATTCATTAAAAAACACATAAGTGTCTTTGGGAAACGTTTTTAACTTATATTTAGTTAAATACTATTTTTTTAAAATGTCTAGTTCAAGAATCAAAAATGTTATTCTTTGCATATTTATTCTTCCATTTGTTCTAATTAATAATGAGATCAAAGACAGCTAACAGCAATTTTGAGCTTGTTTCTTGTCAGATCTACTGCTATTGTGAAAAGGGATTTGTCCAACATTATCGTACGAGCAGAATGTCCTTATGAGGTCAGAATACTAAAGGAAGCTACCAGCATGCTTCTAAATCCCCCTAACACCCGGATAAACACAAACACGGGCTTGCGGCCAGGCTAAAAGGATCCTATTCCCAACAGCCTGCAAGGCAACCAAAGTGTACAAGCTGAACTACATGTAATTTCGTAATACTCCCTTTGTATACGCCAAACACATTAGACCGGCGAAACCTGCAAATCCCTCTTACTTTCAATTCCTCTGAAAATTTCACTCCAGAATTACGAGATTGTCATTCACATCGCATTGCTAACACTGCAACAGCTCAAAATGAATCCCTAACAAACGCCTCGCGGACTGTATAAGATTACGACTTCGGAATTCCTGTCTCTGAGGGTAGGAGAGCCACTCCCGCTTACCGCAATTAATCTTTAGATATCTCTAAAGACTAAACGAGTCTCAAATGCTACGAAAAACCAAATAGTAAGCTAACAACAAAGAGGTGACAAAAGCAAGGAAGATACATTAACTGTTGTCCACGAAAAGAATATTTAGAAAGGATCTATTGAACGCCAATTCGAGTGAATTCGAACTGTACCAACAACCTTTCACAAGTTCTTCAGGGTTTGTCTGCGTTTTTTGATATAAGGAACCCTTGGGCTCCGTTGACTCATTACCGACTAATTTCATTGTTTTCGGTTTGTAAAAACTCAATCGTCTTTACATCCGTTTATTCGGAATAAGATTGTTTTCAATGAAACCCAACATGTGACTGCCCTAGAACGTGTTTACATTATGATCCGCCACCAATTAATCACCTACTCATCACCCCCTGAGAATCGCAATTATTTATTTTTAAGAATAAATGGCCAAACGTTACAAAAATGCCATAAAACTCAAATAACACGTTACACTGTTTAAATGTACGAGGTCTGTTCAAAAATTTTCTGAACATTCATAATTTCGCGCCAATGGAACGTAGGAGCTAAATGACGTTGGCATCCCTGCACACGCCTGTGTTTAATGTGTATCTGCCTGAAGTTTCATTATTGTATGTCTGTTAGTTATTGTTCAGTGCTGTATTGAGTAGAATGTTGTGTCGCACAGTTTGCGAATTTCGAGAAGTCAAAGTTAGAGGAGCAACGGGTCTGCGTGAAACTCAAGAAAACCTTTACGGGGACACACCAAATGGAGCAGGAAGCCTACGGTGATGAGTGCTTAAGCCGTACGCGGTGTTACGAACGGTTCACGCGGTTTAAAAATGGCCAGAAGGAAGTTAAAGAATGACCTTCGTTCACGAAGCCCTTCGACGTCTACCGACGACGCTCTTGTCAGGAACGTCAACGGAATTGTGCATGCCAACGGTAACGTAACCGCACATTCATCCCTGTTGGTGGGTGACTATTGCACAAAAAAACGAAATCACTTTGCTGCTTCATCCTCCGTACTCTCCAGACCTGGTCCCTGCGGACTTTTTTTTTTTTTTTTTCAAAGTTCAAAATCCCATTGAAAGGACGAATATTTGCAACAAGATAAAAGAAAATTCGCAGACGGCGCATCGCGCGATCCAGAAAGAAGTGTAGCAAGACTGCTTCCGGAAGTGGAAACAGCGTTGGGAGCGGTATTATCAATTGTGGAGGAGAGTATTTCGAAGGAGACCTACACAGTAAGTAAAAGGTAAGCGTAGAAAAATTATGTGCATAAAGTCCGGAATTTATTGAACAGACCTCGTAAATGCTCAAAATGTCGACCGCCATGATCACGACATACTTCACAGCTAAGTTTCATTGACTGTCTAAATGACTGCATGTAATACACGCATGGATTGGTCGTGGTGATCTTGTTCCATGGCCAGCTTGATCACCAGATCATCCGACACTCTGGTGTATGTGACATTGTCGAACCTAATGTGGGCCTAGTTGCTAGAACTGTCTCAGTTCTAGCAACTGACGAAATGTGTCAATCTTTGCTAGAGCGTGTGCGACAGTCTTTGAGGCGTCGCTGTGAAGTTTGTTGAGACCATGACGGTTGACATTTTGAACTTTTACTTTAAACACTGTAACAATGTAACTTGGTTTTCTTTCATGTCATTTTTTTGTCAGCTATTCTTAAAAATAAATAATTGCATTGTCAGTAGGAGATGAGTACTTGATTAATTGGTGGCGAGTCATAATGTAAACTCGCTATACAGCAGTCAAATGTTGTGTTTTGTATGAAAACAATCCTATTCCGAGTAAATAGATAAAAGGTGGTCGAGCTATTACAAAACGATAACAATTAATTTACCCAGTAATAAGTCCCCGGAGACCATGGGTTCCTTATACCAAAACATTCGGAAAAGATTCTTGAACAACTTGTGAAAGTAGAGTTCTGATTCATCCTGTATTGTTTTACAAATTCTTCATAAATGTTGAGCTAAACATATAGAGTTAAAAAGCGATTGTATTGAATAAATAAAAAATTAGTTAGGCTAAGAATCTCTCAGCATCTCTGGTCTCAGCAACAGACACCCGGATTTTATTTCTTAACTTTCCCTACATATTTTTTCTTCAAATTTCTTCTCGTAACAAAGTATAAGTTTTGGCTTACAGCAGAAGAATTGGGTAAAATTTTGTCTTTCTATTATTAAGTTTCTTAAAGTAGTATGAAACAAATAAGGCTTTATGAACGTTATAAATGCTGGATAATAATTATATGGCTCTCTTTTCATCCTGAGTACGCTGAACCTTACATGAATTGTTTTCAATAAACTTCCTCTCAATGAATATTCTTATATTACGGAAGTTATGGTATAAAAGTGTTCTTAGTAATAATAATAAATTTATTTATTTATGTTGCCTGGCAAAGTGAAGACCGAAAAGTGTTTTCTTCCACATCATCAATAACAAAATTATCTCGGATTACAGAAATATTTACACAAAATGAAAAATATTTAGTTTGCTTTGGAGATATGTGACTTTTCAAATGGAAAGCTCATTTGAAAATCTATAAATAGCTTCACGAGAGTTATTACGAGGGTAATGGGTAAGTATAATATATGCAACGACCATGTAATGATAGCTATTAAGATACGAGTATGAAGATAAGATGCCAGCCTTGGTAAGAATATATTAACAACCAATTATATGAGAGTCAGTTACATAAGTAGTTTCTAAAAGTTAAACATATATTTAGAAACACTTGGTTTTAGTGATACGAGTATTGACGGTATGGAACTAAAAGAATCGTCTGAAACAGAGGGAAACAAAGCACTGTAAGCCATTGTACGCGATCTATTTCCCGGTGATACGTAAACATTTTAGCAAATAGACAAATTATAAACATTGGCTTTATAAACAACAAATATTGAACCGTTCTGCTATAACTAAACGGAAACAATAGATGTTACATTAACATATAAATATTTTGTGTAATAATGGGCAATAATAACACGAAAGTTCAATTTTAATCCTAGGACAATGACAATGCAACTCAAATATATAAATATACAAGTGATACATATTGTCGTTTGTTTAGCTGCGAGACGCATTTACAGTTAAGAAAGCAGGGGAGTTGGGGCTCTTAAGAAAAAGTGAGCTTCTTGATAACATAAATCAATATTGGAAACATTTCTTCCTTTCTATTATTGAATGTATTCTTAAGGGAAAGTGAAATTCCTATTCCTTGTGAACTGGCAGTGAATATTAAAGACCACCTTGGAAGTACCATCACAGATTTCAATGTATACTTCCCTGAAAACTTGAATTCAGAATTTTGGATTAGATGCCCATTTTCTATTGCTGACATCTTATTAGAAAACTTAACTCCTTCCGAAATAGACGAATTGATCGAGCTATCAAGTAATGGAAGACTCATTAACAGAAGATAGATTTAACAGATTTCTGGTTGGCATGAAAAAACTAATATCCATTGATCTTAGGAAAAGCTGTAAGAAAAATATTTTTTTGGTGTTTGTAACTACTTCCCTTTGTGAATGTGGGTTTCCTTCTCTACAATACAAAAATAAATTATATTTATCCCGATTTGATTAAAATTAAATTGGTTGATACCAAACATTAATAAACAGCATAATTTTCGCACTGAAACAAAGGTGTGAGTCAGAAATTAGTTAAAATTGTAAAGTCAGTAGCTTTTACTGATGGTCAGTCTAATACCAGTAGCAGGAATATATGTTTGTCGAAGTGTTTATGTATTCCGTCACTATATTTTAACCTTAACAAAATTAATTTTAAGACATTTCACAGAAATATCCATTGAATACGAATAGATTGAATAGTTTTTTCTTCAATAAATATCTAATTCTAAACACTACATACAAGAAATAGCTGAATAAATCTTTAGTACTGTTATAAACGTAGAGATATGTTTATTTTTACCTTTTGTCACAAAAGCTCGCATTTCTTTCGTAAAATTTGCTTACCGGTACATCTAATAACCTGCGTTAGTGAATGGTGCGTCATTGGAAAAGGTTCAGAACCCTTGCTCTAAGCGATAATGCATGCTTAGTCGCCATAACTACCAAAATAAACAAATGGAAACAAAGTTTTTCTTTCTTTGAGTTTTTAGTCTTTCAATCTGTATTTGATTAAGGATGCCTTATATGACTAATGACTACCAGTAGCAAATGGCAGTGGGGCGGTCACGTCGCAAGAATGCAGGACAAAAGGTGGACCTACAAGTTCTCCATGTGTGACACCCGGATAGACAGGTCCAGAAGAAGATGAACAGATCTCTTCAAGGAATATGGTGTTCCAGATTGGTCAAGAGTAGCAAGAGAAAGAGAAAAATAGAAATATCTCTAGAAGTAACTACTACAGTAAGAAATAGAGTAACCAAGGAATAAATCAGTCAGTATTTTAAACAGCATAGGAGCAACTAGCGTGGAATAGTTCACCACGTTAGGAAAAAGCGATTATTATTATTATTATTATTATTATTATTATTATTATTATTAGTTTCATTTAAGGACGCTCTTTAACATCTCAGGTCATCAGTGTCCCATTCAATTCAGGGCGTGAAACGGCCGTCAATTTTTGCTCAGAGGACTCTTCTTTCAGGCTTGGGGTTCTTTATCGTGCCGTAAAGGTGCAACACGGGACCCACAACTTTACTTCCCTTTTGAAGGAAGCCATACTAAGGATTTTTACGCCCGAAAAAAAATCCATCGATCCTGGCCGGGTTCGAACCGGCGATCTTGGGTTTAGAATGCAAGTATGGTAACCACTATACCATCCGAACGGACTAGGAAAACGCGAGCTTTCCCGACTTGTTAAGGAGGCCTTTGCTCTTAAAGGACACAATAGGCTATCTTTATTTTTACCATCTTATATGATTAATATCGCCGATATGAAAGTAAATTGAACACTCTTAAAATACTGAAGGCGCAATGAATGTAAGTAATAATTATAACATCAAAAATCAAAGAAGATTTATGAAAAATATACTGGCATTCATGGAGTGGAGAGAGGGAAAAACCGTTATGAACATAAAATTAATTTAGTTACAAATTACATATAATAGTTAATGCATTTTAGTACTGTAGCAGAAAAAACAAGTTGCAGATAACACACTTTTGTTGCAAATATTAGGAGAACTAAGAACAGTATTCGAGGGTAAAATAATTTAATAATAAATCTTTAATTTTTGGCATTTTTCAAATAATTGCAATTTACGTTATTGTAATCTATTTTTCCAAGTTTCACAATACAGACCTATTTTAGATAGGCTGGTATTCCTCTTCCTAAAATATTAGTGGTTCTTCGGGTCATTTCGCAAGACAGGTGGAATGATGTTTTATCATTCTTTACAAATACATTCAGCGTCTTAATGGACCAGAAAGAGGATTTTGTTCGTAAGATTTGCAAAATTATAAACTATGAAGGTTAAATGTCACCAACTATGCTATTATTTGTTTTGTGAACACAGACACATAATGAAGAAGCATTTTATTACTTGAAAAGAGGAAATGAATCCGAAAATCAATACGGGGTGATATATCAACCGGAAAAGGGTTTTGTATTGTGCGCTGTAGCGAATGGTGGCGCACGAGTTACATAGCCACAAAGTTGGTAATGGTGAGCATGGCCACCTCTATCAAACACGGCCTATAAACAACTTTTAATTGCGCGACCCGGCGCCAGGAGACAAAAGACGCTCTTCGGCAGAACAATAGAACGCCGCACTAAATGCCTCTCTTTCTCGTATCGTCAGAGAGTAGAGCCCGGTTTGACAAATTTGAATCGGAAATCCGACAACCCCGTACCCCGCCCTACATCCAAAAACCATTGCTGGTACATGAGGACGCCTTTTGTATGGATTGCATGGGATATTCTGGGCTAGGTGTGTTTTGTAAAACAGTCCCTGATAAAATTTTATATGTGTTTTATGCCAGTATTAGCGACATTCTCATCAGGCAATGCTACGAACTCACATTTTCTTTGTGCTTTCTAGCAAAATTCAGAGTCTATGATTATCTTATATTTATTCATTTCTAAGAGTGTTATTTGTGTCTATACATATGTCTTAGTATGAGTAGAGGGTTCTAATTTTGGTGTAAATCAGTGGTTCAACAGGTAGTACCCGGGCCGGATATTACGTTCCTTAAAAACTTAAATAAGTTGATAATCAATTCTACTACTGTACTAAGTTGAAGAAGAAAGCGATAAAAAAGGCTGGACTCAAGTTATATTCGTTCCTTCGTTGATTTCAATTTCAAGAAAACGGTTGTATTCTGTAAACAACAAAGTAATCCCAGTGCAAGGTCGCTTCAGCACCATATACATATATATTGCAACTTAATTGTATTTTAAACACCGTAGTAATTGTTTTCAGCAAAATAATAATAATAATAATAATAATAATAATAATAATAATAATAATAATAATAATAATAATAATAATAATAATAATAATAATAATAATAATACATTAATTAAAACCGTAAAGGTAGTCATCGCTACATTCTTGAGAAAACATCTGATCCGTGATTGAAAAACCGTTCGGCCCTACTGTGTAATAATCCTCAGTTCGTGAACAGATGCAGTATTTCGAATTAATTAGGGATCGCCACTGAAGGTCATAATGCATCAATTTGTGCACGTTACGTTCAGCAATATATGCCGGTCCTGGTGGTCTAGTGGTAGCCATACTTCCCTCATAGACACATAACTGCGAGTACAATTCCGGCCAAGATCGATGGATGTTTTTAAGGAGTAAAAATTCTACTTGTGGCTTCCTTAGGAAGGGAAGTAAAGCCGTGGGTTCCGTGTCGTAGATTTACTGCACGTAAAATAACCTCAAGCCTGAAAGAAACGCCTCTGAGCAAAATTGACCGGCCTTTTCACACCCTAAATTGAATGGGACGCTGAAGACCTGAGACGTTAAAGAGCGTCCATAAATAAAAAAAAAAGCAACAAATCCCCAGGGTATGTAGAAACTCATAATGATGGCCTAGTTCTAACACTACATAAGTAAGTGATTTTTACGGTATTTCAGGAGAGAACAAATATTTTCATTAATTATATAATCACAATTTCTGATTGAATAGTTTAATGTCTATCTAAATAAGCGAGTTTGTTAATATTAATTTAAATTAAGTTTAATTTTATTAGTGTATTTTTGATTGTTGGTGATTTTTTGTCCGATACATGCTAAAGGGTAAAATATATGGTCGTATACACATTTTTTATATAATATAGTATAAACCTTATAAAAGTACACAATTTTACAATAAAACAGGCTTAAATCTGATTTACTGATTGTAATAATATACTTATAAGCTTTGTTATGTTTTAATCAAATCAGTCATTAGTGCACAAGTAAATAATTTAACTATACTTTAGCTGTGTTCTTAGTTCCTAGAACATTACGCTTAATAAATGTTAAATATTAAGTCAGTACAAATCGTGCAAAGAACAAGTAATTTTATGTATTATATATTTTAATAATAGTACTTGTGTTATATTTTTTAATCAAAGCTCTCATTATTATGTGAATTACAGTTAAAATACCCTTAGTGCTTTTCTTGGTGCGTAAGTTAAGTTGTGCCTGACAGTTATTATAACACTATAAAAAGTACGAAGAAAGTTCAACAGATCTTGTTTTGTATTTAATTTAATTTTCCCCTCTTTATTAAATCCGACCTTTTATTAGCACAAAGTTTATGGTTAATTAATACTGTAGTTTTATCTTTATCTATAAAATTATGTAAAAATATGTTTAATTTTGTTTTACCCTGTATTACGTCTGTGAGGAAAATTGTCATAAAAGGTATAAAATCTACCACCACCACCATTACCACCACCACCACCACTACTTTTATTTCTTGAAGATGATGTTGATACTTTCATTCAGGTATATTGAGTCCACGATTGTAAATTGTCTGTGGAATTTCATTTATATTTATATTATTTGGTGGTTTTGGATATTCCTTAAATTCTTCTTTAAATGAAAGTTTGTATTTCACTCTTCCATCACTGTATTGGACTGCCCTCACTTCTCTTCAGTTCAGAAGAACAGTCATAGCACCGAAATGCTTTTGTGCAAAAATGTTTCAAAAGTGAAAAACAAAAAATATGACACCATAAGGCCAGGGTTTTAAGCTTTAATATGGTCACTATAGTCACCATAATGAATGAATAAATGAAAGAATGAATGAATGAATGAATGAATGAATGAGTGTATTTATTCAAATTAACATACATGATATTAACTTTGCAAACTTCGCACGGGTCAACGTGCATTTCATAATACACAAAAATACATTACATTAGTAAATAAGTCATACTTTCAAATAAAATAATAATGATAATAATTACATTAATAATAATCTCAATATTCGGTTAATATAAACATACAGAACATAGAACCCCTTGTCAGTAGAATCAGTTAACACAATATCATCTATACATACATTTTTTAATTCAGCTTAGTTCCCTTCTCTTGGTTTTCAGTCTTTCCAGACCTGAGCTGTGTCACCTTCGACATGAATTTGCCTACCAGCTCCTCATCATTGTCTACCAGCAAAGCTCAGTAGGCCCCTTGCCCTCTAGCAGGTAAGGAAGGCGGCAGGTTCTTCTTTCTGAACATCTCAGTGCTGCTACAGTTCGCCATGATTCTTCCTCTCCACATTAAGAGTAAATTCTCAGTCCATTTTCACCTGAGATTCTGATCTGGTGTTATGCCCCAATCTTAAACCACGAGTCCCTGTTTAATGAGTCTGACCCCTGTTCTGATATACATTTCCGTCCCCCACCCAGATTTTAACCCCGTTTGCACTTCTAGCGAGATCTTCTCTCCATGTTGCGCGATTGTAAGCTGCCTGTCTATATCCTTCAGGCGGTTCTTGATCTTTCCTCATATAGTTCTCCTGTTACCTTGGCCTGCTATCCAAATATTGCTCTAACGCCTTCCTCACTTTAAAGGCTCATGTATTATTCCCTTCCTATCTAAGCAGCTCCTTGAAGCAATTGCTCTTATTAAAGATTGATCTCCCGAATAATTGTCAGCCTCTAATTGAAGAGATATGTTCTTGTTTTGTTATATTTTCTTTCCCTACAGGCGTGCAGAGAATCCGTTATCATTTGAGTGTGGCCCTTCACTAAGTCCTTTTTAACTATTTACACCATTTTTCAGTTAAAAATGGAATGGTGCATTTTACTTGACAGAATTTCTATTCTGTTAGACACCACCGTCGCTGTAAATCATTATAGGAAGTCTGGGCTTTAGGTCAAGCACTAATTACCTAAGCAATTTTGCTCCATTAAAAAATAATAATCACCATAGGCGGTAGGCAGTTCCTTTCACAAGATATGGTGCAAAGGCGTATGCTACTAATTCCACTTCTGATGTTGTAAATTGCAAAATGTGGTTAAAAGAGTTTAGTTTTGGAATATACAGTGTCAGTCTTAGGATATCAACAGACCGTTAAGTTCATTGTTATCATGTAACACATGTTGTGTATTTTCTTCGTCCTCGCTTTTCTCAACTGAAGTCCTGTTCTTTTGGATTTCATGCATCTTCCTTTCTTCCTCTGAAATATTACCTATCTTGTACTTGTAGCAGATGTCACTTATGTCTTTCCTTGGTTGAAACAACGAAAGTTTGAAATATTCAAACTTTTTCGCTGAAAGTGGAGAAAGATAAACTGTCCGCACCATTTTCTCTGTATTTCTCCATATAAAGTTCGTGACGTTGCATTTTGAGCACATCGCCACGGGTTGCCGAGGTCGTTAAGGCGCGAGCGGGAGATCTGTTGTTCGGTTCCCGCCAAGACCATCCTTCCTGATTTTTTTTTTTTCCGATTTCCTCAGTCTTCATAAATGGCAAATACCGGGGAGGTACCCTATAATATGCCTGGGACGCTTCCTACTTTAAAAAAAAATTAAATTAAAATCCAAATAAACCTAGCTGCTATTCAATCTGCAATAATGCGAACGAACTCTTTGGTTTTTGTCAAGTGATTTTAAATTAATATTTATTTTTCTTTTACCTTTCCTGTTAATTGTTGTGCCCTTTCATTGCTAAAAGCTTGGTTGAATCCTCGCTTTTCATAAAATCGCTAAGCTGGCTTGGTCCTGCAGTTTTGTTTGTTTGCTTTGTTTATCCAATTATAAGTCGTTCATTTACATATTCCCAAAGTGTTACAGACCACATTTCTTTTATCTCCAATTTTCAAAGTCAAGCAAAAGGGTTCCAGAATAACTTTTTGTCTTTAATGGATTACTTATTGTGTTAGAGATGTCAACAAAAGAAAATAGGTGTTTTTCTTTGCTTGAGATTCTTCCAGAAGTGGTGAAAAATAATTTTCCCATTAACTTGTATTAGCCCTTGATTTGCAGCTTCACCAGCTGGCACAGGTACAGTTTTTCTTCTTTTATATTAATATTCTGAATTTATGGGGGAACAAATATTATAAAGTTCTTCCTACGGTTGTCTTAACGTTTTGGTCCTGATTTCAGACAAAGGGTAGTTAGTGCACTAAATGAATTTCGAAACAGAATTAATCATAATACCGAGGTTGCAAAAAATGTATACAAAAACTTTCACAATAGATATCTACTTAATATAAAATGGACCGAAAAACAAGAGTAAACTGTAGTATGATGTTCTGTAAACAAATGTGACTCACATACATTATGATAGCGTTGCTACATGACAGGTAAATCAACAACGAACAAATGAAGTCAAGGTTAGCGTATGATGTTCTGGTGTGACTCATGACTCATATAACGTTATGCTAGCGTTGCTACAACAAACTGGATCCATATTATCGTTTGAACAGCGGAAAGCAAATTTGAAGTGGTATTGGAAAACCGAAAATGTTGTTGAAGTTCAAAGGCAATGGAGACGTGTGTACAGAACAGAATCCCTACGCGAGTAATGATTGCACGCATTCGAGACAAATTTGAGACTCGTGGTTCCGCATGCAATGTCCACAAGGGGATATCTGGCAGATCACCACATTCCCACCGAGATATACGTCCGTATATTGATGAAAATAGGACGAAGAGATCCGATTGAGCTTCCGCCACATTCTCCGGATCTAACTCCGTTGTACTTCTACCTATGGGGAACTCTTAAGGGTGTTGTATACTATAAAACCAGCTACACTGGCAGCACTTCGGGAAGAAACCGAAACGGCATGTGCTGCAATCACTGAGGACACTTTCGCACACGTTGCTCAATTAGTAGTTCAACGTACTCAGCAGTGTATCGACGCCGATGTGGGCATTCTCACCAACTGTTGAAACTATTATAACTATAAAAGTCTAAGATGATTAGTGTTCATCATTTTCTGTTTGTGTGAATTCAATTTTGTTATGTTAACACGGTTTTTTCTTTGCTTGAAGTGTGTATACATTTTTTGGCAATTTCTGTATATAATAATCCTTGTAACTTCCTCCACGAAAAAAAAATAACAATAAAAGTACCGCTCGTTATATCATAATTTGCAAACTACTATTTAAGAAGCGTGCTGGTGCTGGAGATCAAAAAGGACCATGCTATAAAATAATTAAAAGGTCAAGTGTTTACTGGTCGAGAGTGAAGCAGGAATTTGTTTATGTCTTATTTTAAGTAAGCGCTGATTCGTAACACGTTGTATTGGCAGTTACATTCATTTGTTTATAAGGAAAGGCAGATAGGAGTTAATTGAATGCATCACCTTAGTTGGTATTAACAGAAGATTCTGATGTGAACTATTAGAAAACAGATATTTCAATATCCTTAGCAACTCTACTTAATGGAATTATCTAATATTGATATCCACAACTGACGGTCTACAAAGGGAACCAGACTGCTAAGAGGCGTATTGTCAGGAATGGGGAATTGCAGTCAATGAGGAGAAGACCAAAACAATGACGTTCAAGAACGGTGCGGTGCACAGCAGAAAAAAGAGATGGGAGTATGCACGTCAGGCATTAGAAAATGTGAATAAATGCCCATATTTGGGAGTCACCTTAGCTATGAACGGGATCTGGGCAAAGCACAGACATCATAAAATGCAAGTGCATAATTAAAAATATAGAGGCATTAATTTTTTTGGTAAAAATGCCGGAAACACCGCTGAGAACAATAGAGATGGTGTACAGAGGGTTGTTAAATCAACTATGACGACGGCTCCGATATATATTTACTCTTTGAAAGTGAGTAATTAATATATCAATGTGTTTGTATATATGTATATATCATATAGGCTTATATATTTTGATTGTTACAAGCACGGTATTATCATGTACGGCGGTAGGCCCATGCAATAGCTATACTTACTTATGTGTACTTTAAAATTTGCAGCCGAAAAACGGGAATGGAAATGTCAGAACGGAGACGAAAATATTTTATTACAGGCAAGCTAATAAAGATAGCCTTTGTACCGGGGTACAAAGTATTATGCCGCCTATTTCAAGAGTAAGTATGCCGAAGCAAATGGGAAAAATGCGTGCGTTATCTCTGAAAACATTTGGCAATCTATTACTAAGGGAGGAAAAAGATGTTACTTTAGAAAGCAAGCTTGTAAGGAAAGTGCCGAAATTTATAACAGGCTGTTCTTGGAAAATTCAGGATTGTGGGAAGATAGTGCAGATCAGAAAGGGGGAAATGAGTTTATCCAATGGGCATGGAATAAAAATCACCGAATGAGCAGAACTTAGGGATAAAATAAATATTTTAAGATACCAAATGGTGAACATATACATCGGGAACAGGATAATAAACGAGGGAATCAATTTAGAGAGAGGCGTGGCGATGATATAGAAAAACTGGAGTACACGATCAGAAGTGGATTATTCTAGTTTGTTTTATTTTGAAGTTTTGAGGCATTCGCGGGAGGAAGCATTGGTAACAGAAGTTTAGGAGTCAGTCAGTCAGTCAGTCAGTCAGTCAGAATGACAGTAGTAACAGCAGTACGATAGTAACAATAGTGGCAGTTAGAATCTGCATCAGTTATTCAATATCATAGCAGAATAGTTAAACCGTAATAAGAGTCAAAGTAAATCGTTCGGTCAGTGAGAGTCAGTCAGGCAGTGCAATGTAATAGTAAGAATAGACACAAATGTGTTAAATACGCGATTGTATACAACAAACTATAATCCGACGAAGCCCCGCATCTTCCAGAACCTTCCAGATTGACAAATAAATCAAATGTCCAACCACAGCTGAACTTCATTATTACAGTGAACAATCTCCTTCCTCCCTATTGACATTAGGTCATTGAAAACAGTCAAAAAGTACCCCGATATCACTTTCCTCTGCATTGGAACCAGAGAGTTAGGAAGAATCGAACTCATGACTCCAAGAGCCGAGGCAAGACAAGAAGATCATCAAATAGTCTGATTAACATAACAATCAATCACCCATTCAATTCCTCTGCATTGGAACCCCAATAATTACCGTTCCAAATTGCTGCAAAGTCCATTACTACTACTTTTACTACTACCGCTATTTTCTAATAGGACAGCTCTATACATGTAAAATTCTGAATAAATATATGTGAAATATCATTTTCGACCAAAAAAAAAAACACTTACGTAGTAATGAAACCGAGCCAATGAATTATAAACTTATAAGTGTTTTCTGCAAGATATGTAGCAATGATCGAAACTTAAGCCTGCAACGTGTAAATTCCGAAAACATCAATATATTTATGATCTCATTTTACAATATATGTGCACATTGTCAGCTTAATTAAGTTAGCCTTCAAGTTGTCAGTTAATATACATTTATAAAAATGTCTATTGATTTAAATAAAATAGAGCTGTAGGAATTATTAATATTGCTGAGATATTGGGTTAGGATTAAGAATTTAAAATGGAATTGTATTTTGCAACACTGTCTAGTGACGCAAGAGAAATTGAGGGGAGAAAATACTTGGGTTAGTAGAATCAATGCGATTATGGGAAAAAATTGGCTTGGGTATGGCATGGTATGATAGAGAAAGTAAAGTAAAAGATGTGGAGGGAAATTAAACAAAGAATTAATGATATAGTAACACAGGAGATATTAAGTAGTTTTATTGTAAAAGGTCATTGAGGGTTACAGGAGGTTAAAGGAAATATGGGGTAGAGAGAATTATGTGGATGAAGGTGACAATGGACGAGGGAGGGAATCATATGGCCCCGGACAGGGGTAGTGAATCAGAAAGGAATAAAAGGAGGTTTAAATATAGAGGAATGTCCGACGTGTGGAATGCAAGATAGTTGCTGACATGAAATTGTGGAATGTAGAGAAACTAAAGAAATGAGATCAAAACCTAGGATTGAGATGTGGGATAACTTACCAACAGAGATAACGGCAAACAAGTTGGTGAATATGAAAACAAGACAGAAAATCTTTGAGTTTGGGAATTACTTAAACAAGGTTTAAAAGAAGAAAAGAAGAAAGTAATTAAGAAATGAGGACTTAAATCGGGAGAAAGATAACTTAAGCCGAATTTTGATGCAGTTAATTTTGTAGATGTAAGTTGCCTGATAGTTGAGTAACTGCAAGGTTGAAACTATTTGGGCCACTTGATTACACAGCAACTCGGGAAGATTTACTAGAGTGACTATGGTGTAATTTCATGTATGATTGAGTGATTGTAAAAGAGTACTGTGAAAGCTTGATGTATTATTAAGTGGAAATAAATTCAATACCATACTGTTGTAAATTTTTGCGAATATTTGTGAATTTTGCAGTCATACAACAAAAATCTTCTATATTCAAATACTTTATTTTATTTTAATGTGGTGTTTGTAAATTTCATACTGAATATAATGAAATTTCTTTGGAACACCGTTGAGTTTTCTGAACATGAAATTATCAGCGAACCTGTTAAAATTTAATGAGGCGATAAAAATGGTGAGGTAAACATATACATCAACCAGTGATCTTCCTTATAGTCAAGTTTACTGGTTTTTTTTTTCTTAATGTCTTTTTTTTTTTCTGGACCATATTTGTGCGAAATGAAAGAACGATAGTTTTATGTACTGCAATTTTGTAATTCACTACATGTTGTACTTTCATTCCTATTCAAATATTTTGTTTGTCACTTCACACGTATTTCAATGATCGCCATTATTCAACCGTAAAATGACGCTTATGATTGTTGCAACTGAGAGCACTACAACTGAACCGTGAATTCCAAATCATGAATATAAAATGTTGTAACTTTTGGTAGCAATTTCAAACCAAAATACAACGTATGGTACAGCGGTGATCTAGGGAGAAACTTATAGATGACCTAACATCAAATTAGTGAGTGTTTAGTGAAATTAAGTGATAGCAAATATTAACAAAAAATATTATTACAACTGAGCCAGTGTAACCGAGAAAAAAAAAACAAAAACTCATTTAAGCTTTTACATTATAGATAAGATATTTCGAATTTCCCATGGTGCCTGCCAGTAAATCAAAGTAATTCCAAATAAAGTGTCTAATATAAGTTGATGAAGTTTAGTGCGTTCGCTGGTGAGCGATTTGACGATGACTGGACACACTTAGATATTAATATGAAATTGAGTGATCAGCAAAATTTAAGTTAATGTTTATGATTTTCACATCTTCAGGCAATAGCCATTTCTTTGTTGTTGTTTTTTAAATCACACAAAACTATTTTACATTTGCGTAACTTCAGATGTTTCACTTTTAGAAAAAAATAATTGAAAATTACATTACATTACGACCAAATCGCATTTCCCTTATTAGAGTAAGACTTTAGATTATTTCACTTCATCTTTTAGTAATCGTAGATGTTGCTAAGCTTGGCATAAATAAGTTTCATGAAAAATCGAGGATATTGCAGTTCGTTTTTAATTAATTTCCGATATTTCATAAAAAAATTTACATATTTTATGACGCATTATTTCAAGTCTTTATTTACATTTAACATTAGATAATTTCCAAAACGTTTTCAATTCATTTACTTACCTGAATTCCTTTATCTGAGTTGTGTTGAAAAGTACAACTACTGCCAATGTAATATAGGAGCATACGGTAGTATTTACCTATTTATGATGTGCTTTCTTAGCTCTGATATCAAAGTTTCTCAATAATCATTAATTGAGACAATGACAGGAACGTTGTTAACGGAAAATCCTGCGTTCACTTTAAGTTAGGATTTAAATAGTTACAGTTGTGTTTGTAATTATTGTTTTCTCAATATACTTAAGAGAATGGAAGTACTGCATACAAACTAATTGGCTGGTGATAACGCAATCAGCGAACCTTAGTAGTCATCATTTCACTCCATTTGTTGTAAATGAATGAAAATAAGGAAAATGGATGGACTTAGTACGGGGTGTTCAATTTAACTAAATATTAAAGAATTCAACTTTAAATAATTACAAAGTATTTATCAACTATACATTAGCGTGCTGCAGGGTTGAAATAAAATACAAATACCGTTATACAAGACTTTTCTCTAGGTTCAGACGTCTTATCTGCAAAATGGGCATAAACAGCATCCACCATTTCTTCGTCATACTCGAGGGTCCTTCTTGAGTTTTGAAAAGAGGAAATAGTCACTAGGAGCTAGATCTGAGCTGTAGGGTGGGTGGTCCATCTCCGTGAAGTCACATTTCTTTACAGCTTCCTTTGCAACAAGAACTGTGTGCACAGACGCGTTGTCGTGAAGAAGGCGCCCACCACCATTCAGCTTTTCTCTTCGATGGAAGCACGTAGTCTGTGCAGTAGGCGAGCATAGTAGTCCCCATTTACTGTGATGTCCTCTACTAGAAGTCAATGAAGAGTATTCCTTCACAGTCCCAAAAGATTGTGGTCATTATCTTATTGGTTGACTGAGTGATCTTGGCCTTTAGAGGCGATGCTGCGCCACGTTTTGGAAATGGGATCATAGTAGAGGACATAGTTGCATCTCCTATAACAATAGTTGGCAGAACTTCTATCTCGTTGCCATGGAGAGCTCCAAAATGCCTGACAACAGATGACTCGTTGCTGCTTTTGGACTAAAGGAAAGAAGTCACGGTATCCATCTTGCAATAACCTTTTTCATGTATAAATGTTCATGATAATGCGAAGGAATGAAGTACTGTTGTTTTAGAAATACCCACCTTGATGCTATTTCTGTAACTTTGAGTCGCCGGTATTCGATAATTTCTTCTTCCACAAGGGCGATATTTTCAGGAGTGAGCGCCTCTAAGAGTCAACCTGCACGCTCTTCGTCTTCAATGTTTTCTCGACCATTGGAAAAAGTTTGGCCCATTCTTTTACGTTAGAATATGAGGGGGATGCTTCCCCATATACACCCATATACATATTTAATTTCATTTCATTTGTAGTAAGTACTTCTTTTCTGAAGAACTTAAATACCTCTCCAAATTCCATTTTGAACATGTTAAAATTTTCTACACATAGCCTTCTTTATGCAACTATATCTGAACAACTGAACTCAGCGGAACGAAAGTTACTGCTGCAATTATTTACTTGGCTGATAAGGTATGACACCAGATAAGGGTTTCGTGAAGGTGATAATACTTATCGGCGAGGCCGGAAACTTATGAACCTGCCCTTTTATATACGACACTACAAAAAGCATACATTTTCTTTGAAACCCTTCCATGAATCAGATTTTAAGCATAAAATTGCTATAAATGTTTTATAATATTTTTTTAAAATAATTCAGGAAAATTTTCACTGAGCAAATATTATTAATAATAATAATGTTATTATTGATTCGATTATCCCTGCAAGGTTTGTAAATTAAACTAGTGGGAGTTTCAAAGTTAAAGCTTTATTCACAAGATACCTAAAGAGGGTAACCTATTGACAACATTATTGGCACCGTGTGCAGATAATAAAGCTGGCGGATAATTTACCTCCATGAATATTTTCGAGTCTGATCAATGTAGGGCAAAACTAGAGTTCTTCAGAGAAGGTTTTAACACAGTAGTTTGCGAGCTTTGGTAGACGTTTCGGAGCAGACTTTCCTAGCTTTCAGACGGTTCCTTTGTGTATTCTTTACAATTATTCCGCATTCACATCACTTGACACAGTTCTTGTGTTCAACTTTAATTGAAATAAACCTGAGTTTCTCGTAGCGCTATAAAGCAATTCGTAGTAATTATTACTGTCACAATAGACCACTATCAAAGGAAAGAAAATGGTGTTAACGCGAACTCTTACTTGCAACTTAGCCTTAAGAGTTTAAACAAAAGAGACTGAAGAGAAAAGTGTCGTTTTATTTCTGCTTTTATTGTTTTATCGCCAAGTGCTCCACTGCCGACAAAACACTGAAGCATCTGAACGGCCTGCACCGATTGCACCTTGTTGTGGGTGGCCTTTGTGAGCATGGAATTACCAACAGGCGCATGGAAGTCAAAGACGAAAAACGATTTATTTTAGAATGTCCCAATCGTAATTTCGCCACAGATTTGGATATGACTGCCTAGTTCTTTCTTTGCCAATTGTCGACCAACAACTGCATAATCAAAAACAAGAGGTTTTTCTCATTAATTTGAAGTTGGGATAAAAGCATGGAATATGATGTGCAAGCATTGATAAAATTATGATGCAGATAGGAGTATTTGCAATTTGTAATGATCAAAATAATATTAAGCGAAAAAATATTTATAAGAAAAGTTTTGCTTTTAAAGCCTTTTTCTTTTTGTTATGCACAGTACCAATAATCATTAGAGAAAAAAATTGCATTTATTTCAACATTTTCTAATTTTTGGGTCCTTTAAAGGTCAATTGTAACCCGAAACAATGATAACAGTTTACATTCAGCGGCCGCTTTCAACTCTAGTGTGTCCAATAAGCAGTAGAAATGTGTACTCTACTCTCTAAAAGTAGTAGTTTTTATCACTTTGTTGAACGCAAAGTTGTTTTTTTTTTTTCAGAGAGAACGTAGGTTTTAACGGTCGCAGTAAATTTATGCTGGAGAAGAGAATTCCAAACATTTCGTCCCTAACTACAGCGGACATCTTCGTTGGCGTGGATCAAGTCTCCTCGGAGAAGGTATCACTGCATCTGAGGAGCTGGTTGTCAGAGTCGCTATATTTATATTGCCCGTGCTCTCCGCTGGTTGGTCCGGAGCTGGTGGGAGGAGCCTCGCCTCTCCTGTGCTGCTGATCTCTTGTAATAGGCTCGCTATGTTTTCACGTGTCAATTGCCGGATACCAGTTCTTGTTTCGTTTGAGAGCTTATTTCTTGTTGAAACTGTTCGGATACTTGTAAATTTCACTGAATTCTTGTTGCTGTTTCGCATGGTAGTGTGTAATAAAAGAAAGGACGGTTCAGTTTACATCGGTACCACACAACGCAGCATCAACACCAGACTCAAAGAACACAAAATGAACTGCCGTCTAGGTCAGATAGATAAGTCCGCGGTAGCAGAACATGCCATCAAAGCGGAGGGTAAACATATCAAGTTTCAGGTCACTAGCGCCCTTTCTTCTATTACACACTGCCATGCAAGAGTGCAACGAGAATCCATTGAAATTTGCAAATTTCAACAACAAAGATGAAGCTAAACAGCACCTGGTATCCAGCAATTGAAAACAAAGTACACCATACAATACGTGAAAACGTAGCGAGCCTATCACAAGAGAGCAGCAGCACAGGAGAGGCGTCACCGAAGATGCCCGCCGTAATTGCGAACAAAACACCTGCGATTCTGTTCTCCAGCAGACCACGGCAACACAGCTCGGAAGAAAATTGTAGTTGCATTTTGACATATGAGGGTGTGCTAGGATGGTTTGGTTTTAAATAATATATGTACCCTAGTGAAAGTATAATGTCTTAAGGGATGGAGGATATAAGAGGGTTGCAATAAAATGTATCTTAGCTTAAGGTCATTGTGTAAGTTAATTTTGGGTTCTCCTCAAAATAGAACAAATGCAAGAACACTGCTAGACCTGGGAAAAGTTAAGCTGAAAAGAATAATTTCGATCGCGTGAGAGTTAGTTGCCGTACATTTCGGTTTAAAATGCCTCTTAAGATATAAAGATAAAATTTGAAGGATAATAATTGGTTGGGAAGGGATGAGGATCGATTTGAGTAGAATAGATTAGGAGGTATTTGGTTATCCAAGAAAGGGGAGGTCGAAGGGTATTTCGAGAGTATTTACACCAGCTTTCAGGATATTAATAAACGCTTTCAGTTTGCTGATTAATGCAAGTAGATATTTACTGCTTTATAAAACGCTTTAAATAGAATTAAATAGGAAGAGGAATACTAAAAAGGAGAAGGAAACAATCGCACTGTTTCCATGGGGGTAAGGAGAATAAGAAATCTAATGGAGGGCAATAAACCATAGAGTATATGCCGAATAAATGCAAAATGATGGGGACATAATTTACAGTTTGTAATGTAGAGAGAATAATGACTGGAGGAAAATATTAATAAGAGAGCGATTACTGAAGACTAACAGAACTGTAAGGTAGGGAAACATTTTCATAGTTATAATCAGGCGCTCATTTAAGAGAAGCTCCATGAAATGCGCAGATGAAATGAAAATACTGAAAAGCTAATGAATATAAATTTTATATAATTAAAACTATATAATCAGTATATTTATTAAAATTGTAAAATTTTCTCGATTGTGAATTATGAATTGTGAAAAAGTCCATGGTAATCTGTGAAAAAATGGTCTGAGCTAAATTCTGCAGATTTTTTTACATAATTTTCTTAGCATTAGAGAAATAATTTAGCTAACGAAAACTTCATGATCCTTATGAACTTATTGGGAAGTGAGGTATATCTTTATTGAAACAATGAAAAATATTGTTGCCAGTTTAGAGGAAATATTTATATAGTTGGAGGAAAACATGTTTCTAGTTTCAGTATTATAATTTAACACTTTTTATGTTTAATTTCTGGACCTAAGTCAAATAAAGAATTAGTAAAATGAAGGGAAATGGAATCAGATTAAGAACATGGTGAGATAGAGTGAAGACCCTCCATCAAAATAATTTGTCGTAATCTCTGAAACCCGAAGTCCGGATATTGCAGTAGAAAATTAAGAAAGAAATTGTTTTCTATAACTAAATAAATTTTATGAACTATTAAACGAATAATTTATTATGAAGATGTCAATTGCTACTGATGGCCATACCTTTATCTGGGCCAAATTCAGCTGAAGATCTCTTTGTACTTAGAATTTCAATTTTTCTAGTTTCAATAAACTATCATTACCGGTTATATAAATAATCGTCCAAATATAACTGCATCTTATTTAAATCTTATTTCATAGTTAAAACTTGGTGTAGTACTGACTGGCGAAACACGTAATTAGCACCCTACCTTCCCAAAAGTAATAGCAATTTTCTACCAACACAAATTTGCATGATTCCAGTTAAAGATCTATTACTGAAGAATGTGTTTTTAATCCCATATTTTTAATATTTTTAATATTATAAATACTTTAATGTTATCAGTCAATTAAATACAGTTCTTGAAACGAGACGAAAAACGAAATGTTCTTTAATGCAATATAGTTCTCTCTATACTTCAGGGAATAAAGAAGTTTCTTAGTAGTTTTAATAAATAATGCGGCTTCAATGTTACAAACTGTTATAGAACAGAACTCATTAACTTTCAAAATTTAACAAATTGTTCAAGCATGACTAGAATTAGAACTTATTAATTCTTACTTAGTTAAACATGACATTATAAACCCAGCGCCAAGGAATGCTTCCGATGTTTCCCGAGTCTTTTATTATTGTTATTTATTTATTATTATTATTATTATTATTATTAATTTATTATTATTATTATTATTATTATTATTATTATTATTCATATCTGTTACTGACATAAATGAAATATACGCACTTAGTTCGTCTATTCATATACCTACGTCTATTAATTGGCTAAATTCTTCTTTTATCCCCTTTAGAATGGTATTTAAAGCATACTTTTCCTCTTTCGACTTTTAGCTGTGAAATGAGTAAAACCAGGGGTCAGCAATGCGCGAATGAATATGATGTAGAAAGGTAATCGCTAAATTAAGCTTTATAAGATAATGTTTCTATATTTATCACTCGTTTTGTTGAAGCTGAGAAGACAAGCTATTTCAAGATGCATAGACTTTGGACATCTTTAGGCACTTTACATCAAGTTAGGTACACTCAAATACAGGCTAAGGTAAATAAAAGCTGATGACTGAGAGGTGTAAGGGGAGGGGATGATTTATAACTCGGGATTACCTCCCTCTCCAAGGCGATTATTTACAGTCCAATACAACATGATTTTATTCCGTCTCCGCCCTACTCTGGTCTGTGTTTAAAAACTCTGCTGCCAGAAAGCTGAGACACAGCAGGACGTGATGTTGAAAGCGTGGTTTCTTCCTTGACAGAACATAATTCAGACAATAGTATGATTGGGGCGTGTCTAGAATATCGCTGTTTTAGACTGCAATGTTGCGAAGTCTGTAAATTAAATTGACTGCTGTGTCAATAATGTTCATTTAATTAAACTTCCAATAATATATTTTACTAATATTTAATAAGCTAGAAAATAGCTTCATAAGCCAGTTAAACTCTATGAAGATTTTATTCTATGTTTTATTCTTGAAAATGTATCCGTTTATCAGTTCCATTGTAAAACTATACTGACAAGATAGAATATGTTATTACCTCTTAGTCAGGTAACACAAGTTAAACTTTGAGGCATTTTAAATTATGACATTGCTTTATAAAATACTTCAATAAGCTATCTATATATCAGCAGTGTTGCAATTTAATGACTCCTTCCAGTTATTGTTCCCAACTAATGGTGCGAGAAGTACGATTATTATTTTCACTTACTTTTGTAACTTTTGGTACTGAAGGTAAATGTAGCGAGTGTTTCTCAACTCAAAGCGAAAAATTAAAGAAGTTTTTGCTTATGAATGTTTTATTCTGAAAATGTCCCATGGTAGATATTTTAGTACTTATTCAAGCACCAGTCCCAAAATAGTAAATAGTAGGCATGAACTTTAAAACTTCTACAAATATCTTAACAATAAAAAATTTCGCAATTTATAATTTTTCTCTGAAAACAAATTGTAGCCACGCGGTTTAAAAGTTCTGTTTTTCAAGATGATATTAAAAGATTCTAATTACCCTATTCTAAAACAATGCCCAAAGCAACATTGGGAATATGTCTTATATGTATTTTGAAATGTATTAGTCTCTAGCCCAATCGCGCAATTTTCAAGATTGGTGGCAAAAACTTTCCGATGAATTTTCTTCTGGACAGAGCACTGTAGTTAGGAATTAACTGAATTGTAGCTCTCTAGAGAAACTAATTTTTGGAATGATCACGTGAAGCGCCAATACTAACAGCATGCAACCGTTTAAACAGGAAACGTTGTCTCAAAAAATCCCATTTAACTATAATTGCTTCTGATGGCAATTATAACAATTGCATTTCGTTTCAGGTATTGTTTAATCCCAAGAATAGCATAACAATCAAGGGTATCAATGCTACAATTAGAATCAGGACTTCAATATCAAAAGTGTTAGTGTAATATATAGATATGTCTTTTTGATTAATCAGTAATATTCAAGTTATCTTCCTGTTATACTAAGATTGACATTGCACATATATATATATATATATATATATATATATATATATATATATATATATATATATATATATGTCTTTGTTATGTTTCTGTAAAAGGAATGGACGTGCTGGATTTTTATCGGAAAAGTGGGGAAGAGAACATTAGTCTTACCTGGAAAATCCTTTGTTAAACCTTACTCTTTCAAATCCTCCGAGACAGACCCGCCAGGAGCCAAGGGTTATTACCCTATAAACGTGGGCACGTCTAGAATTATGAGTTCAATTGGTAACTGCGCTCGTCATCAAAAGAAATATACATGCAGAAACGCGTGTTTTACAGAACCCAAAATATTAGCTATTTCAAAGGGAGGTCACATATACTGTTGAAGCGTGCTTAATCGCAGACTTTTAGTGTAGGAATGTAACAAAAGGGCAGATGTCTCCTCTTTCGTAGCGTGGAAATAGCAGATGTAGGTCTCCAGGCAAAACTCAAAAACTTCAACCAATCAACATATTACAAAAAACCCGACGAATAAAAGCGCACATAAATTAAACCGTAACTTGTGTGATCCAATGAAATTCTAGAAGGAACAAAGTTCAATAATATTTAAAGAAAATAAATTTTCGCGAGGAGTGGAGTGAATTCACATAATAGATTTAATATTAACTAAAGTAAGTTTTTAAGCATTCGAGTAGCAGTAGCAGTAGCAGTAGCAGTATCAACATCAGTCATTAGTTATTCAGTGTCATAGTAGATCAGTTAAGTCTTCGCGGAGAGTCGAAATAAATCGACCGGTCAGTGAGAGAGTAATAGTAAGAATACGAGGTACTAGTCACGCCGAATCATTGATAAGGTATAGCCGTCCAAGTGCCATCGCGATAAAGTCTTTACAGCAAAGTCGAGTTGTGCGATTATAAAGCGTTTACGTGAAATTATAGTAACTGTCAGGTTTCAAAATCGTGTTAAGCTGAATAAACCTATGAGTGAAGGCAATGAATTATAACCTGAGGGTAGATAATAAAGTAAAAATAGGACCAGAAAATGTACCATACGATAGAAGCTTAGCTATGTTCCTGAATCCTTCAATTGTGGAATAAATTATAAGTCTAACCAGAGCCGAATTTTATGTTATTACAGTGAAGATTCCCTTCCTCCCTAATGACTTCAAGTCATTAAGAACAGTCCAAATTACCCTGAGATTCCCATCCTCTGCATTGGAACCAGAGAAATGAGAAACGTCGAACTCGTGACTTAACAGCCGAGGCAAGACCAGAAAAACATCCAATTGTCAGATTAAAAAATAAAATAAGTCCCCATCGATATTAAAATCCCCACCAACTATTATTCCGGTTCCACAGTATGCTTTAAAAAAATTCGAATCTATCCTTACAATTAAAGTGGTCAAATTTACTGTCTGAGGTTTTTCATCACTTATTCTTACAGTTGTAATTAACTTGAGGGAACGGATTCTTTTACAGCTGGGATAAATTACAACAATTATTTTGTATTATTTATGAACGGTCATTTTTAAAGCTTAAGTAATTTATTAGGCAACCTTCCGTGTCCAGATTTCAACTAATTAAATTTTTCTGTCCACTATCTTATTATTGAAGATGGAATTACTGAAAAATACTAAAAGAATAATTTTACCGCAAAATTGTGGAAAAAAGGATGCCACAATAACAGAAAATGAAGACATTATAAAACTATAAGCCTTTGTCATAGGATTGTTTTTCATATCGCAGCATACGATACAGAGAAAAATCTTACCAATATAATTAAAACTGAGAACAACATTAAAAATTAAAAGTCACGATAAAGATGAAAAGGTAGAGTGACTGAAGGGTGGGGAAACGTTCCCGGAAATGGGAGAAAACAATTTGCTTTGGAATGACTGTAGAGTTCGTTTGTGCCGCTTTTTAATCTTATCTCACCTTGCAGTGCCATTTCGCTAGCGGATCATCTCACCCCCAGGCTGTTTAGACATTTCTGACGTACTAGTATGGGTTGAATAAGCGCCATTAGCCGGCTAAAAACCTTTCTTCGTGAGCGCGAACAAAGACGGCGTAATTGGAGCTTTCATTTACATTAACTAACTTCTCCGTGCCTTCCTTTTGCCAGAATTTTAATTCTTTATCTTTTCGTCGAATGCTGGCATAAAGGAAACTTGATAATTAGTGAATGTTCTCCGATAGTAGTCGACAAGAAATGTTATGGATCTTCGCAACAGTGTTTCGCAACGTTAAAGTCAGATTTACATATACTACACCCGATCAACGTCAAGGTGAGGCTTTCTTGTACTCTTAGCAAATTCCAATTATACATTATTTATTCTACATGATATTTATAATCTATATAGCTACTGTTTTAATTAATTAATTAATTTAAATAAATGAAAAGCTCTAAATGATTTTCTTGGAAATACCATAGTTATGTTAGTATCAAATGTTAATAAATTCACATACTTGGGAGTCACCTTAGCTATGAACTGGGCAAGGTACATAGGCAACATAAAACGCAAGTGCTTAATTAAAAATATAGAGGCATTAAAGATTTTAGTAAAAATACCGGCAACTCTACTGAGAACAATGGAGTTGGTGTACATTACTTTGTAGATTTCTACGGCGAGTGAGTGCTCAAAACGTTACAAAACCAAAACCGAGGACGCTACCGTGAGACTGGGAGTAGCAGATACAGCAAAGTTGAAAGTTTTCATCCCAAAACTTTTGCATGCATTAAATAAGTTGACCATGATCGGAGAATGCAGTACTGTGAGTGGTTTCGGAACATAGTGCAAGAGGATGAGGCCTTCGTAGGGAACGTTGTTTGGTCCGATGAGGCACACTTTAAGTTGAACCTGTAAACCACCATAAGTGTGTCTACTGGTGTGCAACAATCCACATGTTATTTTGGAAAAGGCTGTTAATTAACCTGGAATTAATATTTCGTATGGGTTGTCATCTAGGGGTCTAACTGGATCATTCTTTTTTGAAGGAACATAACTGGCCCATAATGCGCACATCCATCTTACCCGTCATTCATACACTCTATGGAAATGAGAAATTAAACTTCCAACAGGACGATGCACCGCCAGATGTACTTGCGTACCTTGATGACAATCTCCCAAGACACTGGATAGGACGAAGAGATCCGATTGAGTTTCCAACGTGTTCTTCGGATCTAAGTCCGTTGGACTTCTACCTATGGGAAACTCTTAAGGATGTTGCATACCGTAGGAAACCAGCTACACTAGCAGCACTTCGGGAAGAAATTGAAACGTCATGTGCTGCATTTGCTAAGGACACTCGCAAACGTTGCTTAATCAGCAGTTCAATGTACTCAGAAGTGTATCGACGCCGCCAATGGTGGGTATTTTCAGCAACTGTTGTAACAGTAAAAGACTAAGATGATTAGTGCTCATCATTTGCTGTTTGTGTGAATTCAGTTTTGTTATGTTAATACAGTTTTTCTTTGCTTGAAGTGTGTATATACATTTTGGTACCCTCTGTATTTTCAGATATTTAATGCCGTTGAGCTAACCCTACTAAATAGGACGCTTGTCCTATAGGGATGACACAGAAACATGCTACTATTACCCTTTTTCTAGCATTAGTTTTTTTCTTAATTGTTTACGAATTTGTTTATTTAATTATTGAATATTTACTATAATCTAGTGATAAATTATGTTGTCTTACATTAATATCGTTTAAAACGAAAGCATTATAATCGAGGCTTGGGCCTAAGGCCTGTTCTGGGTCCTGATGGGACAGTATGAAGCAATGAAAAAATATCACTAATATGTAATAAAAATAGTAAATATTATAGGTAAAAAACGACACAGTGAAACTAAACAATGAAAAAGTTATGTTTTTTACTACTGAGATAAATCTTAAGGAACAGAGAAATTCACAAAATGTTTATATTTATGATAAAGTAAAACTGCGTACAGTACTCTTCAAATTAGTCAAACATACTGCTGAAAGCTTATTTATTAAAATATGTATCTACTTATATTTATTTTTAAAAATTTAAAAGTACAACATATTCAAATTACAATGCCTGTATAAATGAAAATAGCAGCATCCAATTTTATGATACTTTCAAATGGTAAAATAACATACAAGTTGACACAAATATTATACTGGTTTTAGTAATGAAAGAAAAGCTAAACTTTTCTACAAGTATTGTTCTGCATAATTGATAAAGATTCAAAAACATTTTATGGCCCCAAATAAATAATATATCTTAGCCCGAAAATTAAACTAAAATGAGCTAACTTTAACATAACCTAATTTTATCATTTCAAAAACGACCGTGACAAATCCTCATACCCATGCATTCCCAAGAGCAAATGCTTTTCGATAATGTAAATATTAATAATTATATATATATATATATTATAGTAGCAAACTGGGACGTTTTATGTATTGCTAAAATGCTACCTTGACGTTTGACTCCATGGCATTAGCGAAAAGTTTGACTTTGTCATTTTGTGTCTTTCTGCTGCTGGTAATGGATAAAGCGATGGATATCTCTACTCTAACAAGTTTAAATGCATGCAGGTGGCCCAACAATAGATCCTTTTGTATCTTAGTTGTTGAAGGTACTTCAAAATTCTTTGAAGGTACAAGTGGGAACAGGTGTCGGCGATTTTTTTTTTTCGATTGATTTATTTATGGACGCTCTTTAACATCTCAGGTCATCAGCGTCCCATTCAACTCAGGGTGTGAAACGGCCTACAAATTTTGCTCAGAGGCCTCTCTTTCAGGTTTGAGGTTCTTTTTCGTGCCGTAAATGTACGACACGGGACCCACGGCTTTACTTCCCTTCCGAAGGAAGCCATACTTACGATTTTTACGCCCGAAAAAATCCATCGATCCTGGCCGGGTGCGAACCCGCATTCTTGGATGTAGGAGGCAAGTATGGTAACCACTACACCACCAGGACCGACAGGTGTCGGCGATGAAATCGTTATATCATATGATGAGGAACTCTGCAATGAAGTGCCAGAAAGGCGATACATTTAAAATAAGCGCGTTTGGGAGCCCAAGAGCTCACCAATAATATTTAAATATTTCAAAGGCTCAGGAAAGCCGTGGGCGCTATGATGTGAACTCCACGTAAAGCTTCGTAACCACGTTTTGGATTTCACATATAGTGGAAACAGCACGTTTCACTAACAGATCATTTTTACCACATCACTTTGCCAGGGGCAGTAGACGAGAGGCGCACAGATGCAGCATATGTAGCACGCGTCATCAAAGTCATAGATATAATGAACCAGGCGGCTAATAACTAAGTGTAATGTAAGTAAATATGTCAATGCGTTCAAAGGAATGTTTGAACTACATCTTTCCATCTTCCTCCTCCCTTAACCAATAACACACGAAAGGCAACTTCGGGCCCCTGAACGACCTGGAGTATGAAGTGGGACCCTCGATCCAACGATAACATAAACATCGGCATATAAAAACCGCTACAAAGCATATATGGAACCATGGTAAGTGACACTTGGTTAATTGATGCACTCTTTAAGTTTTATATAATTATATATTCATAAACAGTGATGTGCATACGGTTTTATATACTTTAGGTCCATAAAGTATTAAAAGAATATTTGTAATTTAGCAAACTACTGCACACACTTTACTCTTCAATTAATTGCAGTAGGCTTATTCCGGGCCTATACTTCTTTGTAAGGGGACGCCTAAAAGGTATATCAATTAGATCCCAGTACAGAACCCGGTGACTTACTCTCAGATTTCAATATTAGTATACTTTAATGTGGTTTAATTTGTTTCATAATAATTTTTACGATTCATATATTAGTGTCGTGGTATATGTACATCACATTTATTAACAATACAAGCACACTATTTACATGTAACCGAATATAACATTTTACGTATAATAATAAAATATTTAACAA
Organism: Metallyticus violacea; assembly: GCA_030762175.1. Lineage (NCBI taxonomy): Eukaryota > Metazoa > Arthropoda > Insecta > Mantodea > Metallyticidae > Metallyticus > Metallyticus violacea. Next base: position 89,058,219 of record CM060845.1, read on the forward strand.
TATAAAATCCATATGAAACTATCGCATGAAAACGGTTCTATTTCTTCACCATCGTTTACTAATCCATTGTAAAAAACATTCAATATGTCCATCACTAGCTATGAATGTTTTTATTCCATGCAGATATTAATTTGTATCACCTCAATTTCCATTCCATTTTTTCCTCAAACCTATTAACATAACCTCAAACTTTCGATTATTTTTCTCGAACTTATATAATATCTTCAAATGTTAGATGTTCATAATAAAATATAAAGCAAAGATGGTTCTTCTGAAATTATTTTGACAATTTAGCTCCTAAAACTTTCCTGCTGCAATTTAATTTCGCTCTTAAACTCATGTTTGACATGGGCTTCGGCCCCGAAAAAAGTATCATGACAACAAACACAATTACCTGAAATCTACTGGGTCACTAATGTACACGGCGATCGCAGCACGGGTTATGGTTCCCGGGCGACAGGTCGAGCATAAAGGCAGTAAAATGCTCCGTACAACGTCGGAAACACAATGAACTTCAGTGTATATGTTGAAAATGTCATCCTTCCTCTCATATAAAAGCCCATACAGCGAGAATGTGTTGTCACTCACTTGTATAAGCTTATCAACTGAAATTTTGATTATTTCTTGTTAAATATTAGCCTGGAGTTCTTCTAATGTGGGCGGAAATTCACTATAAACTACACACATATACCGAGGGTGCCAAAAATGTTTACACACTTTCACAGCAGATATCTATTTAATATATTTCAAAGTTGCACCGAAAAACAACGTAATGTATAGTACGATATTCTGTAAGTGCACTTGTCTACTTGCCATAGAAGGACTCCACGAGTTCGAAATATAGCGATCTCAAGTGTGACTTTTTCTAAGTGTTTTATCCTTTTCTACTATTATAATTACTGTTAATTTGTTACATTGTTAATAGTGTTACTTTATATATATATATATATATATATATATATAAACAATTGATTATAGATCTCTCTCTCTCTCTCTCTCTCTCTCTCAAGCAGGCCGTGCAAAACAAACTCCTGCAGATTACAAGACCTTTCTGAAACATTAAGTGAACTCTACTAGCATAAGCTCCAGAGTTCCATCATTTTTATTTCTAGATGTGCAGAATATATATACTTTCATAAACTAAGGTAGGAGTTTGTTTTAGTAGTTAAAACTTATGATGATATAAAATATATTTTCCCAGCATTGCCGCTTTGGTCTTCCCCAATGCAGTCTGGCTGATTGCATTTCATAATATAACAGCGTTATAGCATTAACAATAGAACAGCTCTCCATAGGGGTATAAATACATGTTACTGCGTCACTATTTCATAACTTCACGTTATCCAAAAATAAATGTGAAATATTTTTTTTAAAAAATGCAAAAAATAATAAGAGAGCGAAAAATCTCGAAAATAAAAAGGAGGAGCGAGAGATAGAAGTAGAAGCACATTATCCAATGTTTTAGAAAACGTATAGCACTAGCATATCAGTAAGCAACTGACATTTTGCAAAGCATTAGGAACACACAATTTTCAATTTAAAGAGTTTTGAGAAAAATTTTGAAGACCGAATGTCTCTTCCTTCCTTTCTTTTTTTCCCCTTCTTCTTTCTTCTTTTCCTCTTGCTGCTGCTCATAAATTCCAGCTTAGCTATCAACTAATTACGCCTCGAGTTCGCTATCACGAATATTGCAGCAGGGGGGGAAGTGGAATCGGCTCCAGAGCAGAATTATGACTGTTTTATTCCGAGGAGAAGTTACTTTTCTCTCTTCTCCCTGCGGCAACGTCCATTAATCTAAAATATGGATGCCTCCCAGGAAGTTGTTCCTGTTCTAATTACGAAACGGTTTTACCTTTCTTCTCTTAGTTCGGACAGGCCACGAAAAACACGCTAGCTTCAGAAAATAACATATCTATACAGAGAGGGCAGCACAGGAACTCAGGATTTCATCGCCTGTTGTGTTAGTTCTATAAAGGAATTTGAATAAGATGGCGCATGCTTCCAATACATCAACACCTAAATATTAGTATAAGGTATACGGCGCTTCGAGTAGTGCTGAGCATATGAGCGATTAGGAATTGCTATACTATTTATTATATAGTTAAATGTTTGTTTTTGCGTTAGTCAACCATTTAATCGTTGAACATAACGAAACAAAAATTACCGGAATGATTAGAGCTGAAGGCTTATGTTCAAGGGACTCGGTATTGTAAACGGTTTTAAATTAGGCTTAATGGTACAAAACTATAACAATAATACTGCAGACATTAACAAACACCGAGGTTCTGTATGTTAGTATAGTATTTAGCGTTGCTTACTACTGGCCGGGAGACCTGGGTTCGATTTCAGTTACCTACTTAGGAATTTTTCTAAGTTACGGAGGCCTGGAACGGGGTCTTGAGGACAATTTGGAAGATGCCTAATGGAGAGGTGGCGTTCTTCGATCAGGAAAGCCGCGTTAAAGGTGACCGGCGGGCTGCCATGCTGATCACATGTCCTCCTGCAATACTGCCCTCAATCAATGAAGTTGCAAGATGGAGGTAGAGGATGCAGAGATCGCTTCGGCAGGCCAAGGCTCTCGCCGGACTAATGAGTGGGGTTAAAAAAAAAGTTCTGTTTGTTGTTTCAAACAATAAATAAAACATTTAAACGGTTTTACTAAACCGATTCACGTGTTTTATTCGTCTTTCCCTATTGTTGTTTCATCCGATGTTTCAGGCTGGGGTTTGATATACACCCGGAGAACTTCACATTCCATGTAACCATAACTATTTCCTTCATTATTTCGGGAGACAATATATTTGTTAGTATTATGCGCATCCTTTCCTGAGTGGATCAATAGTTCTCTCGAACGCAGCTGAAGAAGGCCAAACATTTGAAATGCCAGAAGAAATAGAATATAAAGCTGTTCTGAACAAAGAACCTTCCACCAAATAAAATAGTTACCTGTTTCATAACATTGGACGAGGCTTATATTATGGATCATATAAACTATATTTTACTTGAATAATTGGAACAGTCATTTTATTTTTACTAATAGCTACAGCTTACATCCCATGCTGAATCTCTTACACAGAATTCCGTGGAGGCCGAAACTCTGCCAAGCTATTGCTTCATTGTTTAATCTAAGGTATTTGCTTATCTCAGAAACGTAATATAGTACTCAAATTTCTTCCGATCATCTAACTCCTTTAAATTTGGGAATTATCGGAGATGGACAAGCCTTTCGAGTACTTCAATTCCATCACAAACAAAGACACTACTGATGAAGTCTAACTGTCAATTCATCCAATTTTTGGTCTTTTATTACAGTTATGATGATATCTTGGAGTTTATTGGAGGTGCAAACTAGTGGCCATATTATAGATACTGATTACATCACAACAGAGGGTATTAACGTTGAAATTGATGGGATATTCGACATTGACTGGCATATGTTTCGGTAATGGAATTGGAGACGAAATAATACTTCTCTTTTTCTTTGCCCTCATCTTGAGCTGCCCTTTTCACAGATTGTTGGCAACGGATGATATGGCCCCGATAACAAGAAGCCATTACATACTTATACTCCTTTCTGCAATATTGGCATGTTGTCTTTATCTTTGTATTCTCATTATCCAGTGTGTCAAATTGGTCCCAAATGCTTGAACAAGGCCTCATTACGGAATCCTGCAAACAGCATACTACAGTATCAACAGTTCATTATACAAGACGCAACATTCATCTTGCGCCGTTATCTAAAGACATAACACCAATCGGAGTCGTTACGGCTGAGACATAGCAAATCTTACAGTGTGAAAGTTGTGAGAGTTGTATCAAAATAAGTCTATTGAACCAATAAAACCAATTTAAAAGAAAATAAAACCGAGGTATGATTTTAAACAAATAACAAATGTGACTCAAAAATATTTAGGCTATGTAAGAATACTAAAGTAACGTTTATGAATTGGATATTTAGGAAACAACGCTGTGCAATAAATAAATAAAGTAATTTAAAATTGACCAGTATGTAAAAATTCTAAATTTATTTTTGAATGGAATATTAATTGAAGTTGAAGATTATAAGTTTTGTAATAAAGTTATTTGGAGAGAAATTTGACATTATTACGGGTAAATATAAATTTCATTTTTTTTATTTATTTTTAATTAAAGGAAGGAAGCCTTCCGTTTCTAATGGGAAGGTTGAACTTTCTGACTAATAGATTGACGAGGAAACAACTTTATCATACAAATTATTTTATAATTATTTTCTAGATGTCATTTGCTTTATTAAAAAAATTTAAGGTCTTGAAAATGAAATGTTTCAGTCTCAAATAACAGAAAATTATAATAATTGAGCTGCAAATCCGAAATATCACAAGCTAGTGCTCCGGTGCAAATGCAGTTCTTTATATACATTGAAATTTTGTACATGTAATTAATATAAATACAGAAACTGAGGCAGTATAAAACATATGACAGTTATACATAAAGTAAAGGTCTCATTCCAGAGATTAGTGCATGATAATACGACATATACCTACCAGTATAATATAAAGATGGGTTTAAAATATAGTTAGAATTATATATACTTCATATCGTATGTTTGTTTATTAATTATTTGATTAATGTTTGTGATTTTAAGTCAACCAAAGACAAAATGGAAGGACACGATAGCTTTGGAATTGAAAAGTATTCATTTCATTAAAATTGACTACCAGTGTCTAATAATATCACCCGTTCTCCAAATAATGTACCTTTTTAAAGCTTCCCAATTTTGCAGGAAGTAACATTTTGGAGGAAGTAACATTAACACCAAACAACCCCAGACTCTTAAATTTTAGTCAAGATATCTTCTAAAATGAACTAAAATTATTCTCTCGTTGCAACAATGTAAACGCAAATATACTTAAATATAGATATCATTCATATAAGTAATATCAATACTTTTTCTACCAGGTTCTTCAATGGAGAGGTCTTGTTTCTCTGCATCCACCTTACCCACCAAGGTAGCTGCGCAAACTACTATTAACATATATTCTATCTTCCAAAGTTTTATCTCTTCACTCATTTTCTTTCATTCCCATATTAAAGACCAGGTAAACTCCTTCCTATTTGATGGCGTTGCCTTAGGCTGTTCCTTTTTACTGCCAAGTATAATTTTACCCTTTTTATATCAGCTGTCCCGCACGTAATGCGGCCGAACTTAATGGTTATCTTCCAAGTTTACTGCTCTGGGAAATATGTATGTAACGTTTCCAAAGCCCGCCTATAAATATGATCAAGACTGTGAAATATTGCCAACATTACCTTTGCGTGTTATTATCTTACTTTCGTATTAATATAAGAGAAAGTTCTTACACGGATTTACATTCATAATGAAAATACCAAGATAATTAGATTCCCAAAATATTAACACAGAATATGTAGTTTGGATTTCCAATGATGGCTAATGCAGGGTTCTATAAATAAGCAATGTGAATCAACAGCAAGTTCAGCACTGATTTTGGCATATTTAAGATTATTTCAAACGTATATCACCTCTCTAAGAACAAAACAAAAAAAAAAAAAAAATTAAAATTCAGTTATATATAATTTAACCACCGCTGAATTTAAAAATGAATTCGTTTTTTCGTTAAGGTCGCAGCTGTCCTAGAGGGCCCGCTAGCCATTCAGAGATTGGTTTAACAGAAAGTACGAAGTAACATGAAAGTATTCAAGAAGATGACTGATAATTTTATAGAAAGCTCTCGTGTGCATTCGTCTTTGAATACTTGCACATTCTGACCACCGTCACGGGTGACAAAGGTCGTTAAGGCGCGGAGTCGTGAGTGGGAGGTCTGGGTTTCAAATTCCGCCCCTCCCTGACTGAGATTTTTTCCAGGTTTTCCTCAGTCCTCACAAATGGCAAATGCTGGGAAGGTACACAAAACTTAGGCCTGGAACGTTTCCTTCCTTAAAAAAAAGTCTTTCCCAATGTATTATTTCATTTCATGTGTTATCAGTGTCCATCACCTGTGGTGCCTCGGTAGTATAAACGGGCATTAAACATCATTAAAAACAATTCTGATCATTCGTAATGAAGTAATAGAAATCAACAGTCTTAGACGTGATTTTTTCAGCCTCGAACCATCAGGATAGTTATCATTACCATTTAAATTAGGTCTATATATTATACATTTTCATATGTGCTTATACGTTGTAATGCATTTATGATGTATATTTCATATTTACTCCTGTTATATTCACAATGTGTTTGCTGTAGAAGTTTATTTCTATGCAATTAAACCTCAAGGTTACTTTGTTGTTGACGCAGGAACCTGTAGACCCTTGTCAGTATTTGTATAGGCTTGCCCTGAATCCCGTTAGTTTGTGGAGTGAGGCGTTTTAAGAATTTCTAAAAGACGGACTGCTATTGCAGGGTATCGTCTAAAGTACACTGGAAAGGCCCTAATATTTGTTGGGTAACACAAGGTTAGTAACTTTTCTCCCCCACTGTAGCCTAATGGCTCACTATAATAAACACGCCTAATAAAAACGCTTGAAAGTATACCAATCAAAAATAATGAAAAATAGCAAATAGGCAAAATAGCCAATAGGAAACTTGAATTAAAAATAGAAAGCTGAGATTCATATTAGTTCAAGACCTTTAAAGATTAAGAATAACGTTCCAACCGACGGACTGGGACCATAACAAAACGTGACGAAATTCGAAGCCCGTGAAGTACAGAGATGGGTTACAGTTGGGCGATAGTCAGAGAAAAGGAGTTTTTGTACAGTCAGTAGTGTTGAGAACAGTTTGTGCAATAAGTAGGAGATAGTTTGTATATTAATTGTCAGATAGTTAAAAGTGTGACGTCATGTAGTTTGTACAATAATTTCGTGATAGAAGAAATAGATACAATCTGACTTTAGTTAGTTGACTAGAAAGACGCGTGGTTAACTTCAGTGAAGTATCAAAATAAGACTGCCTGTGAGCGTAGTCGCGATTTGTACGACTTTGATGTTGAGAACCGATCTTCACATTACTAGTCGGAAGTGATGAGTGTTAAAATCCGCCAAGTTTCATTTGATCAGACTCCGTATATCACGGAGATTCGCTTATAACAGAATAAATCAAACCAGTTAATCCGGATAGCCAGTGTAATATGTTACCAGTGACCACTCTATTCCTTTTACCCTCAGGCAAGCAATTTACCTCAAAATCGAGCAGAGTTTCAGCCGGAGCATCAAAGAAATTAACAACTCTACGATAGAAAGCACAGGAGGAGGAGGAGAACAGGACAAACGAATAGATCTTTGATTTAAGGACATCAAAATTTGTTAATATGCTTTTAATCATACCAATAAATCATTCCCTAACTAAGCAAGCGACCACATACATCCCCATTCACCATAAAGTGCTTCTAGTCTTAGCTACATCATTACGAGCATTTTCGCCAAATCCTCTCCGTAAGCTCCGAAGTACCACTTGTCTTCATACATCTCTGCTGATCAACACCGGCGTTTTATAGAACATCCAATGTCGTCAATGAATTCGAAACTTGATCTCTAAAGAACTTTAAGTGTTGTTATGTACGAGAGCAGGTCCATAAGTTTCCGGCCTCGCCGATAAGGATTATCTTCATCACAAAATCCTTATCTGGTATCATACTTTATCTGTTAAGCAAACAATGGCAGCTGTAACTTCCGATAGTTCAGTTGTTCAGGTATAGCTGCAGAAAAAGGCTATGTGCAGGAGATTGTGTATATTCAATATGGAATATCGAGTTGTTATTAAGTTCTTCACAAAAGAAGGACTTATTCCAAATGATCAAAGAGCGATTGAACGGTGTATAACGTATAACGGGAAACATCCTCCTCATATTCTACCTTAAAAGAATGGGGCAAACTTTTTCGAATGGAAGCATCGAAGATGAAGAGCGTGCAGGTCGGCCCTTGGAGGTGCTCACTTCTGAAAACATCGCTCTTGTGGAAGGAGAAATTATAGAAGACCGGCTGCTCAAAGTTACAGAAATAACAGCAGGTTGAGCCTTTCTACAACAACAGTCCTTCGAATTATTCATGAACTTATAAATTGAATAAAGTTAATGCAAGATGGGTGCCTAGATTTCTTTCCTCAGTCCTCAGACCTAGCAGCAACGAGTCATTTGTTGTCAGGCACATTTGGAGCTCTGTCGTGGCTACGAGAGAGAACGTCTGCAAACCATTGTTACAGGAGATGAAACTATGGTCCTCTAATGTGATCCCTTATCAAAAAGAGACTTAGTGGATTGGCGTGGCGTAAACGTGGTGAAGCACCGCCTCTAAATGCCAACGTCACTCCATCAACCAAGATCATAGTCACAATCTTTTGGGACAGTAAAGGATTACACGGCAAATGGGGAGTACTATGCTGGCCTACTGCACAGACTAAGTGCTTCCATCAAAGAGAAAAGCCGAGGAAAACTGGTTGGTGTGCGCCTTCTTCATGACAACGCGCCTGTGCACACAGATCTTATTGCAAAGGAAGCTGTGAAGAAATGTGACTTCAAGGAGTCATCCACCGTACAGCCCAGATCTAGCTCCCAGGGACTATTTCTTTGTCTCAAAACTCATAAAGGACCTTCGAGGAAGTAAATTTAAGTGTGAGGAAGAAGTGATGGATGCTGTTTATGCCCATTTTGAAGACAAGACTTCTGACTACATTTTTTTTTGGGGGGGAGGGGAGATTAAAATGCGAATTCAAAGATGTGAGAAGTGTATTACAATAAAGGGTAACTATATTTAAAAGTGAAATACAGTTTCTGTCTTTATCATACCTAGAAAATGGTTAGGCCGGAAACTTATGAGTCTATCCTCGTATGTTGGAACCCGAGGGTGTTTCTTGTAGTTTTATTGAAAAATTCAAGTTAACAACGTATAGTATCCACTAATAAAAGACTGCTATATTAGCTATTAGTAAATTAATGTTCGGTTTAATTTTTAAAAGATAAGATCATGTTCAATGATATATTTATAAAAATGAATTTAATTACAGAAAAATTTTAAGGGAAAAAATGTAAAGCTGCTGCAAATTAAGGATTTTTAAAATATACAATTTACACTACCATCCAGAACATTAATATCAGCCCGACAGTCAAAGAGCTGACTTGGAATAAATTGATGCCAACACCAAGAGAAAGATAGTTTTATTAATTATGAGCTCTTTACTGCATTCTTATAAACAAAATTTAGACACAATATGTCTTTCCTTTGTGGTCGAAAGAAATGACTCAGTCACGCTTCCAGTTACGTTTTGGCAATAATACGCAGAGAAATTAAGTTGTAAATTCTTTCCTATTGAGAATTTCTGTACCAGTTTATTTCCAATAGTATCCCACCATCTTGTAAGTTTTGTACAATAGGCGAGAATTGTCACACATATATAAGTTTTGTACAACAGAAGAGCATGTGCATGCATTTCTCGAACGTTGCTTTTTGAGACCCGATAAATAGGGAATTAGAAGTAAAACAATGTATATCTGAGGTTCAACGCGTCCATTTTGATATAAGGAAGAAATTCTGGGAACCAAACGAAAAGTGGCAATTCAATACATAAAGAAATGTTCACACTCTATCCATTTTACCGTGGACCATTTGTTCATTTGTTTTAAGGAAGAAAGTGTTCCAGGCCAAGTTCAGGGTACCTCTCCGGCATTTGTCCCATTGAGGAAAATCTGGAAAAAAACCTCAGTCAGCAACTTAACAACCTCGGCCACTCGTGGTGATCCCTAAAACAGAGATCAATACAAACTTTTTGGTGAGATCATAAATGTTTACGGGAATATCCGAAAATGGTTATCGATTAGTGTAATAGTTCACTAAATAGTATCTGAATAGCATTTAAATTTGTTGGTAAGTGGTCCACACTGTGATACGCTGAAAATTTTGAAGCAAACACAGGCACATCCACAAGGAAAAAGCCATTCGTACAAAAGGCTGACGTATCAAATGATAAACATATTAGCTTTTAGGCGCATTTGTGGACCTTGAAACACTAATTTTTGCAACAGAACATGAAGGAGTATCTTCTGAAACCCCTTTATTCTCGTAAAATGTTGACAAGGCAAATGCCCGGTAAAATTAAGAGATAGCTACTCTGCGATAACAAGACTGGTCGAATGGAGACCAGTGTCACAGCAAAATGACCTCTTTATATACACCATATTTACAACCGTTAAGACGCTCTTTAACACCTCAGGTCATCACCGTTCCATTCAAATCAGGGTGTGAAACGGCCGACAAATTTTGCTCAGAGACTTATTCTTTAGGTTTGAGGTTCTTTATCATGCTGTAAATGTACGACACGGGATCCGCGGGTTACTTCCCTTCCGATGGAAGCCATACTTAGGATTTTTACGCCCGAAAAAAATCCATCGATCCTGGCCGATCTTGGGTTTAGAAGGTAAGTACGGTTACCACTTTACCACCAGGACCGACAATACTAGAAGTAAATCAAAGTAGCTGTAATGCATATCATGTTTATAGATGGAAAATGGATGGGAACTGAATAATTTCACAGCTTGAATAAATAAATAATATATTCTTTATGATATTATTGTACATTGATGAACTTAACATTGCTGGCGATTTGACTGTATTATTTGCAAGCACATCGGAAATATTATATGAAGGTTAGTTTTCGTTTTCCAGAGTATTAGACCTCACCGTCTCTCTATTAAAATGATGAATACCGTTGCGCTAGCCGGATCTCGTTATTTTTTTTTGCGGGGGGGGGGGCTCACTGGTTGCAAGATAAAGCAGGCGGTTCGCAGTACCGACATTGCCGGCCGAAAAGCTTCATCCAGCTAGCAATTTATTGCGATTTTTTTGTTTTATACTACAGCTGACGTGAAGAGTGCTGCTTTAAATTTTGTTACTGGACTTTGGAATGGGTCCACATGCTAGTATTTCAACCAAACTTTTTTTACTGCTATTAACGTATGCTGGTTGGCCACCATAAACCTCCTTAAAAACTGGTTGGTTGCTGCTAGCTGAGTTCGAGATGTATGAAACATTTATCTGGGGGTTCTTCAGAGGTACTAGGCTCATAACTCGCGACAAGCTGGTACAGAGCGAGGGGCAGAAAGGGAAAGCAACTGCGGGTAAGAGCAAAAAACAAAGCGCCAAGCCTGTTCAAAAACTATACCTCCTCCCTTCGTACCCCGCAAATAATGAAACTGAGGTAATCCTTTATCGACTCGCCGCACGGTGCCAATACTCTGAACGTTAGAGGGGCAGGGGACCTTGTTAACTTTGGGAACACGGGTTGTTTAAAATATTACTGGCGTCCGTTCAGACAAATGGGGTTTTGAGGCTGACAAATTCGGAATCGATAACCTAGGGAAGGTGCATGAGCATGGTCCGCATGTAAAAACAGCCATCGGGATGGATTTTATAGCCTACTTTCATTAACACTGTCTTATTTTCATATCTCTACGTACAAACTTCTAAATGATTCCGTTACTGTACTTCTCCTCTCATTACTAAAGTCCTTTTAATCTGTGAATTTTATTATTAACAAATGTATTATTTAATTGCTATCTAACATTCTGAAGAATTTAACTGTTTTACGTTTAAAATTAATTATAAAGGGACAATTCTTCCAAAAATGCAAATAAATTTAACATGATTGTAAAATGTACATTAATTACTCACAGAAATCGTATTCTGGAGAATTTATCTATGTATTTTAATTTTTTCAGTCGCTCATCCATTTTAAACAAAGGGAAATATGCAAATAAGTAAAATCTAATGCAAGGACACTGAAAGGAAAGTTAACATGTACAAAATAATTTATTAAAATAAATAAATTTAAATGCTCCTATGGATCCAAAAGCTAATTCAGAGAATTCAAAAGAAAAAAAATGAGAACAAAAATAATGTATGAAACCTTCAAGGATAAATACATAAAAGAAACAGTGAAAATTACAATACAGGACAACTTAGGTATGAAGGAAAACATTTTTGAAAATTGACTATTCACCACTAGAAACTAAGATTTTATTAATTGCTAAATAGTTGCTAAAACGATATTCGGACTTGTAGGATAACAATATGAGAATTAATGGCTTTGTCACCTCCCTCTCCTCTATGGCGCAACATCTTATATCGGGCTTTGGCCTACCGCAGCGACTGCTGCATTCTCTAACTCGGTCTTACACCATTACTAGAAGACATCATCCTGGCGCCTAACACGCGACTTTCGAGATCGAAGAACACCACCTTCCAATTGTCTTCACGAGGCTGGGTGAACCCTGTTACAGACGTTCCTAGCCTAGAAAATTGATAAGCAAGTCGAAGAATCGAGCCCTGGACCCCCAAACTCAGCAGTCTGCAACACTAACCTCTAGACTAAGGAGGTCATCAAAGTTCATGCTAACTTATTATTTTATAGGTATATTTTTTTAAAGAAAATAATAAGTCTAACCAGCTTCACACTTATCTCACTACATTCCGATTGAATATTTTTTTAATGCAAACACATATTTTCTTTTAAATTTTAATTTTAATTGTGCTTTAAATTACATTACTTTAATGAGGATATTACTTTCAATTCACTTGCATAAAATTAATATTGCCTGAAGAATGCTGGGTTATCTAATGTTCAAGAACTAATATTTTAAAAACAATTCTAAGTAAATTGAAGGACAAAGAGCATTTAATGTTAAAATTATTTCTTTAAATTTTCTTCAATATTACTTTCAGAAAACTGCTCTCAAAGTTTATTAAGATACTTAATAAAACTATTCTTGCTATTCCAAGAAAATGGAGCCCATAGCAAAGGGGTATTAGACATATAGAAGCTTAACTGACTAGGTTGTCCATGCGTCCTCGTCGCAGATGTTATGTAAACTACGAGGGTAGGTCCACAAGTTTCCGGCCTAACCATTTTCTAGGTATGATAGAGACAAAAACTATATTTAAGTTTTCAATATAGCTATCCTTTATTGCAATATACTTCTCACGTCTTTGAATTAACATTTATATCCCCTCAAAAGTAGTCAGAAGTATTGTGTGCAAAACAGCATCCATCACTTATTTGTCGTAATTAAATTTCCTTCCTTGAAGGTCCTTCTTGAGTTTTGAGAAGAGGAAATAGTCACTGGGAACTAGATCTGGGTGTAGGGTGGTTGGTCGATCTCCTTAAAGCCACATTTATCCACAGCTTCCTTTGCAACAAGAGTTGTGTGCACAGGGGCTTTGTGGTGAAGAAGGCGCACATCACCACTCAGCTTTCCTCGTCTTTTCTCTTTGATGGAAGCACGTAGTCTGTGCAGTAGGCCAGCATAGTACTCCCCATTTACAGTGGTGTTCTTCTCATCGAAGTCAGTGAAGAGTATTCCTACACAGTCCCAAAAGAGTTGGCCATGATCTTGTTGGTTCATTCACGTAGTCTGTGCAGTAGGCCAGCATAGTACTCCCCATTTACTGTGGTGTTCTTCTCATCGAAGTCAGTGAAGAGTATTCCTACACAGTCCCAAAAGAGTTGGCCATGATCTTGTTGGTTCATTGAAGACCTTGGCTTTTAGAGGCGGTGCTTCGCCAGGTCCTATGCCACTCCATTGATTCCCTTTTGGACAAGGAACCATAGAAGAGGACCATAATTCATCTCCTGTAAAATGATTTGCAGAACTTCTTTCTCGCTGCCATGGCAGAGCTTCAAAAATGCCTGACAACAGATGACTCGTTGCTGCTTTTGAACAGAGGAAATAAGTCTAGGCACCCATCTTGCACTAACATTATTCATATTTAAATGTTCTTGAATAGTTTGAAGGACTGTTGCTTTAGGACAGGCCCAACCTTGCTAATATAACTTGCTAACTTCCATAAATTCTCCTTCCACAACAGCGATGTTATCAGGAGTGAGCACCTCTAAGGGCCGACCAGCACGCTCTTCGTCTTCAATGCTTTCTCAACCCAGTTAGCCCATTCTTTTACGGTAGAATATGAGGGGAATGTTGGCTTATATACACCGTCCAATAGCTACTTAATTTCATTTGGAGTCCTTTTGTGAAGAACTTAACAGCTCGATACTTCATTTTGAACATGTCACAATCCTCTATACATAGCCTTCTTTATGTAACTAAAGCTGAACAACTGAACCAGCTGAGTTCAGTTAGCTGAACTGAAGTTAACTGAGCTGAAGTTAACAACTGCAATTATTTACTTAACAGATAAGGTATGACAACACATAAGGGTTTTGTGAGGGCGATAATCCCTTTCCTTCCGAAGGAAGCCATACTTAAGATTTTTACGCTCAGGCCGAGTTTGAGCCCAACATGAAAAACTCAACAATCGAGAAAGTTGGAAGTCTGAAGCTGAGAGAGATAAATTAAGCATACTGCTGAGTACACATTTTAGCAAATCGACATGAAACTTGGAAGTACCAAAAGAAATGAAAAATGCATGCGCTTTGAATGTCCGCCTCAGCATATTCTCGGCAAGCGTATTTTACAAAAATATTGGCATGCAGGACATACTGAAAGAAGAACAGCAACTAGTTCTCAGTCCTGGAACAAGATCAATAGTCTCAGGCTTTAAGTAGAGGAGAGAGAAGAAGTGCATAGCAACTATGAATTTTCTTTGCTTGGAAAAAACATTAATCCAAAAAGTAACAGACCATCGTTTTAACCAAACCAATGGAATTGGTTTGGTTAAAATAGATCTATTTCAATGACGCTTTACAATATGATATATAATGTAATGGTAGTAATCAATTAGCTGTAAAATTAAAGGTAGTTTTATATTTAATTCTTGGCTCGGGCCGGGCCGGGCCGGGCCGGTACAGCACAGAGAGTCAGTGATTGTCAGAGAGTCAGCGAGAACATAGGAAGTTGTAGGAAAAAATACCCGAAGTACCTCTTTAAGTATACAGCCACTGTTTGCACATTCTTCAACAATCTAAGGAAAATAACTACGACTTGAATAAACTTGCAACATACATTATATTTTATTGATAAAATTGTTACACATTTCAGGAAGATCATAGTATTGCTAATTTAGCTTAAAGTGAAAATGACTGATAGAAATTAAATGTTAAAGTAGCTATCTCAGAAAAACATAAGACTCGATATCTTACAGAGCTATGTGCAAAGGACTGAATCTGTCATATTCACATCTTGCCCCAGATGTACAATGTTTTAGAAATTTGGCCATGGCTGAATGTAAAGTACAGTAGAATGATGGGAAAAGTATCTACGCTTCTTTACGGGATCGAACAGTCGGAGATGGTCATCTATTGGCAGGTTAGGACTGGGAGGATGGAGGTTAGGCAAATTAGGTAAATGAAAGTGAAACAGCTCAGGTGTTAAAAAACTGATAAACGGGGAGGGGAGGGGAGACACAAATTGGTTAATCCAGCTGTGTGTTTGTACCATTCCTAACGTGACTTAAAGTGCTGAATAATTTTTTTAATTCTTTTATTTTATTTTTATTTATAAGTGTGTTTTTTAGTTTACTGTGCAATATCTAAACTAATATGTTGTATCAATTCCAACCGATCAGTGTATTATAAAAGCATATGTGCGCCTGTTAAAGTATAGGTAATATTACTTGTGTTATATGGCACAAAATAATTTAATTTAATTTAAGGTTGGTTTAATTGGTAATTCTACAAAGTTTCCTTCTAAGTGTGAGTGTGTCCTATCTATTACTTACAAAACCACAGTCACCAGTCTGTTAACTATAAAGAGGTTTCTTAAAGCCACGACGTAGCATGGAAATGCGAAGAAAGTTTGAGAGAGAAGACGAAACTTTATGAAGCAAATTAAACGTTGATTCATGAAATACAGACACAAAGAAAAAATGTCAAGGCACAGGTTTTCAGTCGGAAAACTCATAGCCACAACACTTTGGGAATCAAATAGTTTCTTTCCTAGAATCTGGGGTAATGCAAACTATTACATTTCGAAGCTATGCAATTTACATCTATTAAGAGAATCTTAAAGTGAAAAGGAAAACATTTTCCTGCAAAACGTTAATGGCTAGCATACGCACTTCATCTGTTCAGAAATCCCCTCCTCCATTTAGCCAAACAGTTGAAATGACTGTCTAAAACCGATAATCACGGAGTGGACATTTTCTGTACGTCTCTACGAGTTTTGCTCATAGTTGGCAGAAGTGTGCTCAATTATTTGATGATTATGTTAATTATTAAGAAGAATTAATTAAAAGAATATATTCTAAAAATCATTTTTACACTCATTTCATTTAATCACCGTAATGCTTATTGGGGCATTGTATTTCATTCAGTATTGTATTAGGGAAAGAAAAGAATATTATTCTATCAAAACTATGAGATAAAACTGAAAAAAGAAGACTGGTGGTGGGCACACTCTGGTGAGACCTATTTCTATAATGTGATTTTCTCTTTAATCGATACATCTATTGTTATAACTAAAAATAAGATATACATTTTATGTCGTGATAAGACAACAAAATTATACTTATTCGTTTATTCAATAACTATTTGATGTAATTTATAATACAGGGTACTTATTTCGCTGTGCAACCTCAAAATTGATCTTGTTGGTGGTAAGGAACTCGCCATCTGCCAAAGAAAATCATGTGACGCGTACGGAATTCATAGCGAGTATTTGTTTTTTGTTTCTTTCGTTATATATTACATACTGCACGATACTTAAAGCGCCTGTCCGTCGCAATTCATACCTCCGGACATTTCGTTTAAACACCTTCAGGGATTTATTTCACATACAAAGTAAATGTCCATGAAGATGAAAGAGCTGAGTGGCTTTACACGCACCGCCCATAAAGATACCAACTTGCTGGGGTAATAGTCTTAAAGACTTTCAAACAGAAGTTTGTAATCTATAGTCAATTTCATCAAGCATCTCTGATGAAACCCGATTTTTCAGTCATGGATTATTGTCGATGAAAGCGCCCTGCATTTGAGATTTGTCCAGCAATCTAAAAATAGAATTTCCATTTAATTATTCGTTTTTTTTTGTATATCTAGCTTTCCGCACACTACATGATATATAAATATAAATACAATATCTAACATCCCTTTTTACAGAACTGCAACTGAAAATTTGGCGAGATAAACTTGACTGAGAAAGCTCAATTGCCAAAGTAAATTGTACTTTAGCTCTTAATTTTATCAGCTATTCTGCGTCGAAGGAAAGTCAAGATTTCCACTAATGTGTACTGCTTAGCGGATTGAGGTGACGCTATTAATTAAACTGAATCTTAATTACTGCAGCATTGCTATTAAGACAGCTAGGAAAGTCTTGTTTTTTATCTTAGCTCAGTTCCAACATAGTGCGCAGGGGCGGTCCTGTTTAAGTATGCATAGCACATAGAACGTTCTATATTTTGAAATCTGGACACGAGGCGCTTAATTAAAAGAGTGAAGTTAGAACAACTGAAACATGAAGAAAGAAAAACTCTCTACGGATTCTGGGCAGGACCCGGTCATTGAGTCGCAAAGTTGGCTGACATAGTGCTAAAGCAAGGAAGGTCATGTTTACATTACAGCAACTTTTCCGTGTTATCAAACTGCATTTGTAGTCTTCCTCCACGCATTTTACGCTCTGCCGCACATCCTCATATAAAATGGAAACTAGGCAATGCATCAAGCTGCTGGTGATGAACGATGAGCATCAATACCCACGTTGACGCATGCATCCTTTGCGCAAACTGGCAGCTGCACTTTGTTTGTTGTTATTAAACGCAGCGTGTGATTAAAAACGCTCTGCTATGCTCTCGTTGCTGCCAATTTTTGGTCCCAATAGATCCCGTAATTTATAGGTCTACAGGGGCTAGTTCGATGCAGAACTGGGCACACAACCAGAATCTGAGTAAAAACATCGCGGTACCTATTTCAGTGATGGTCACGCCCAGAATTGCTTAATATTTTAAATTTCGTCGTCTTAAGTCTTCCACTGGGCAGTTAAGGAGTGCCGAAGATTCAGAAATTATAAAAAAAAAATTAATGAATTTTAAATCTTACTAATGGCAATTAAGAGTAGCCATGCTTATCTGTCATCCACATCAACAAAATCTATCCTGCACGCTCTTGGAAAGTTTCCAGATGATGAGCCTGGAATTTTGCTTTTCATTAATCCAAGCATTACCGGGGATCGGCTACATTTTTCAAAAACGTTTATTGTGTAGGAAATAAACTCTTCTATTTTTCATACATTCTACTTGCCATTAACATAATTAAATATTTATATGTAAGCGGCAGAAGCAAGCCTCTCCCTAATATTGCGTGGTGCCGGTTTTTAAACTTATCCTTGAATTTTGTGATTTTTAGTCGTTATATTGATTGTTAGTTGTTCACAATTTTAAAGCATGTGCTAAAAATCTTTCTTTAGTAGTGTTTATCCCCACTGTAATTTATAAAACCAGTAGCTTTATAGTTTCATTGATATTTTATTAATGGAATTGAACCCAAATTTATAATAAATTTAATAATCGGAGGTTAAGACTAAGTAGTGAATGTTGTAGGACTTAGCTCTAAGCTAATTACCCAACGAATTCTTATAGACTACATTTTCTCAGATACCAAAAGGAAATGTTTCATACAGCATCTGGCATATCACCAGAAGATAACACAATTACCTTTATTCTGGAGATTGTTATAAAGCTATGCATTGTAATGAAGAAACAGAGGAAAGAAGATGCTTCAAGTGAAACTGAAATTATTATAAATGCTTTTATTTCGATTGGAATAAGTAATGACCAAAGATTTCAACACATCGTTTAAAGTCATGTCGGTTCGGATGAACATATTCTTTGGTGTTATGCGTAAGGCAAGAATCTTTTGATTTTTACTACTTTTTCGTTTCGATCACAAAGATAATAACGATTTGTTCATGCATCAGAAACGAATTTGCAACTCTAAAAGAAAACTTTTAAAAGTGGTGATGATGATGGAGGTGGTGGTGGTGGTGGTGGTGGTGGTGGTGGTGGTGGTGGTAGTAGTAGTAGTAGTAGTAGTGGTAGTGGTAGTAGTAGTGGTAGTGGTAGTAGTAATGGTAGTGGTGGTAGTAGTAGTAGTAGTAGTAGTAGTAGTAGTAGTAGTAGTAGTAGTAGTAGTAGTAGTAATACTGTATTTATTTACAAAATTAATTTTTACAAATCTAAAGCATTCATTTCGCAAGGGTCTGGAACCGTACTTGCTTCCCCAAGAAAATATATGAAATTCAATATTTAGCTTTTAAGAGACAAATAATATAAATATATATAAAATTAAATAAATAAATAAATAAATGGGAAAATAAAAATATATAATAGAAAAAGTGTTAAATAAACAAAAAATAAAACATTACAAAAGTAAATAACACACACTACCTCACATATATGTACAAATAGTTTAAAAAAAGGTGACTAATGTTTCCCCACCCCCTTCCTGGTTGTAGGTATTCGCTAATCTGAGCTGTATCACTTTATTCACAAATTTACCTACTCCCTACTCCTCCTTGCTATCTGCCAGCAAAGTCCAGCACTGCCACTGTTTACAGTTAACAAATGGGGCCGGTAGATATCTCTTCCTCCATTCTTCAGTCCCCTTGCAGTACGCCAGAATATGCTCCCAAGATTCTTTCTCCCCATATATATGGCAGATTCTCGTACCCTCTCTGTTACTTTAGTCACCCCCCACGCGCCTAACCTAAACCAAGCGAGCCCCTGATTGCTGAATTCGGCCCCTGTTTTGATGTAATGGACCATCCCACATCCGATTTTCAGCTCCGATTGTAACTCACGCGAAACTTTTTCTGCACTCTCACAGTCTGTTGCCTATTAATGTCCCTCATGCGTTTCTTAATTTTCCTCCTGTTTGCCTGCTCTGCGATCTAAATGTTTCCTATATTTTCCAGACCCCTTCGTAATTTCTCCCCATTCTCAACTACTCCTGTTGCAGATAACCCTAATTAGTGCCTGATATCCATGAACAATTCGTAGTCGGTATTTCACTGCTAGAACCCTGCATTTTATAATCTTGCTATAGGCACCAAATTCTCTAAGGATTCCTGCAATTTGCTGTACACCTCCCCACTCTTAAAATAACTTACAGAAAACCAGTTCTCATTCGATTCAATTTCTCTGTTCGTTCCCAATCCCAAATTCGGCTGCATAAGACATTATTAATCGCACTACTGTTTCTAACAGCCTTACCCGGCACATCTGGAATTCTTGCTTTGTATTCGAAGAGTTTCTTCGACATTTACATTTGCTTTAAGTTTCGTCCGTCTTTCATTCATCGAGAAAGTTTTTAAAAGTAATGAAACGCGCCGCGAAAAAAAATGTATCTGGTGTTTGTTTCTTAATTTCAAAGACCGCTATTTTAAAACTTTTAAAAATATGCCTTTTTAATAAGATTTAGGACCTATTGAGAGATACCTATATCTATAAACTGAACTTATACGTTGGAAAGTTTAATTAATCTATTGAAGACTTCAATTAGTCAAAAGACTAGTAGTACCCATTAAAATAGCTCATAGTACATAATGTATTGCTTAGAATTATCAAGGAACAATTAATACTTTGAAGTGTAAATGATAGTTTATAGCATAAATTAAGCGGAAAATCTCCATGTCTAGACCCCACTCAAGGCGAAAACCGCATTCTACACGCGCAAGATTTCTGCTAAGTGCAGCAAGCAATGAACGTTTTACTATCGGTCCATATGTTAGGGTAACGTAGAGTCTGTGTTACTTTACTAAATAGGAACGCTACACTTGCCCTAGCATTCAATATTCGTTTACATAGAATTTGGTTAAATATTTTTATAATGAAATTCGAGTTAGGGCATTTTCTGAGATGGCATAGTACATTTCTCTAAAATATTTACAAATTACAAAACATAGCTATGGGATTGGAGCTTGTGCATAAACATTAACAGAATGGGGAAAACCAAAACTATTAAATGGCCAAACTACAAAGTAATAATATAATACAACAGAACAACAGATGAAACAGGGGAAAATGCAACATGGTGGCAAATTACGTCAAATGGAAAGTGTTTAAAACAAACCACTTTAAAATAATTGACCTGAAGTTTGTAATTTCGTTATTTTATATAATTACTCAGTGCTGAAACAAAATAACCGAACATTTTCTATTCTTTTGGATATAATGATTTAAGTTCACTTTTCAGCTTTTACATAAACTTCACACTAACTATTTTAAATGTTCGGTTACTGATTTCTTAAGATAAAGCAGAGAGCTTTTTAACATGACAATGAAATGTTCCTGGCCCATTGACGTTCTCGGAAGCGCTTCAGTAACCGGTTATGTACATAAAGAAACAAACGGAAAGCATTGCGAAGATTAAGTGTAATAAATAAATAAGAAAATTAGAAATTGTAGAGTAAACTTTAATAAGTTACAGGAAAGCATCTGAATCTTCTCCAAAAAATGGAAAGTCTAAACTAAATAATAACTTTATTTATGCACTAGATTGCATACTGCAGTATACAAGCTATCACGCAAACCCAAAATGTACTTTTGTTCTCTACAAGGCTTGGCTGTGATAAAATCAAACCATATCAAGGCTGAAGTGCAGAAAATGTATTTGTAGCATGCTTGCTCATAATAAAAATGTTATGTTCATTATTATTTTAGTACATTACTACAGATGATAATGACGCATAAATTATTTGAACATTCACCTACTTTAATATTGGTTGATTGTTCGTATATAACTGATGGAAATACTTAGAAAAAGAAAAATGTACCAACTTAAAAATATGTATTATTAGAAACAAAATCCAGTTGTTTTCACGTGCTTGTTCCTCCATTTTTTCCCTTAGAGTTTAGCTTAGGGAATAATTACATTATGGAATGGCGCGTTTTTAATTTCTGTCAACATATTCGAACCCAACCAACATTGTTTCAAAGATTCTCTATTACATGAATAGAAACAATGGTGATAAAAACCACTATATATAACAAAGTTTTTTCTTTTAGAGCCCCCTTTCTATTCGACTTTTAATGTTCATGTTCTGAATAATGACTATTACCTCTCAAAATGTGCGGAGCCTTTTTAACACTCGATAGGTGGAACAAAGATAAAACAAATATGGTCGTTTTAAATACTTTTGTGACGTAAATTAGAAAGATGATGGATATACACCAAAACTATAAATATTTCCAAATTTCTGCAGTACAAGATCAAGAAGAGTGAAAATAAAAAGAAAGTTATGCTCAGTAATGGCACCTATATTACTGTATAAAAAGTTTAATGATGCACACCCATTTTGGAATCTTTTCTAAAATCAGAGCTACCGAAACGACAGTGAAAGACATACTACAAAATGTTATTAAGAAACAAAGAAATAAATCAGAAGTAGACCAAATTGCAAAAATCAATCAAACAAATAAGGAAAATAGTGTCTTGAATAAAAATAAACCCTCCATTATCAGTCCAAAAGAAGAGCACATAGAAGAGCAAGGAATCGTTGACGATAGTACGCTTTTTCTAATACCTCAGAAGAAAAAGGCAAAACAGCAATTTTTATGTCTTCATAAACGCATTGCTACCATCTTTAACTTTATATTATGTTGTATTACGTAAGCTCTTACTGAAATACATTTAGTTCACCATTAACAACGTCTTAACCTGAAGCTATATTTTCTTTTTCTCAAGCAACTTTTTTATTTATTTTTTATTTTTCTTTCTTTCTTTTTTCTTTTTTCTGTTCTCGCCATTAGTGCGCAAATTTATAGCCTCGTACCAGCTAACATGTATTTCTGTTTATGCTTTTCATGCAGTACACGTTTAATAATATGCAAAACTTCATGGAAGGAACACGGGTCGAGAAAAAATATGGAAGGTATTATTTCTTTCTGGAGCAAATTATAAAAACTTCCATTACCTTCACGCAACGCCACGTGGTATGAAATATTTGTAGTTTCTCACGACACGTAACTCCTAATTGATTGCTTCATCCTTGAATTGCGTGTTATATTGTGTTCGTTGTCCCACGCCGAAAGAAAGAGGTCAATTTTTAGATCTAAATGTGTGTGTGAGAATTTTGCGATAAGGGGTAAAAGTTTCCATTGAACAATTTCGGGAGATGTTACTTTTTCAGATCCTAGAGTCGAAAGTTGCTTGTTCTCGTGAGTTATACTTTCGCGTTTCCGTTTTTAAAAGCTTATTCATTTAAACTTACATGAATAAGTTAATGATATAATTAATTTATAAAAATTTGGTTAAATATTTATAGCTTTCTGTAACATTTATCCTCTAGGGTAGCCTATGGAACTCCGACCCGGCCACGAAGAGCCAGATAATGAAGTAATACTGGCACAAAGGGGAAAAGGAAAAGGAATGAAGAAGGGAGCAGTGTAATAAGATAAATCTAACAGCCGTACAATGCAAAATGTATACACATTCTCTGCAACAAAGAATTGTGATAATGTAATCATACTTACGCACAGCTTACATTATGAAAATGTGGAAGAATTTTGCACCAAATATTTTCCTGTTAGTGTCCCTGCAAAAAGCAGTATACGATTTGGTGAAAATGTGGCGTACAATAGATGGAACGGGCTATTCAAACACGGGTCTTTAGAACCTCACTAAATGGAAATGTAAATTGTTGCTTTAGTGTACGAGGTGGAGGCCGAGTTTCCGGGGCTACCCTTTGTTTCTAGTACCTGATAGTGAATTAAAAATTAATAATTATGTTAAATACATAAAAATAATTAATATAAAATTTCCAATAAAAAAGTAAAATTTAAATTAATCTAATTTAAAATACAGAAATAAAAAATACAATATGAATTAGAATTCAGAAATAAACCTTAAGAGACTAACACATATGAAGTTACTACATTTTATAACGTTAATAATAAACTATTGCGCCATCTGTTTGCTATTATAGCGTAAAGCTTAAAAAAATCCAACTGCAATGGGCCAAAAGTTCTCTGTGCCTATTGTTTGATGCTATAGAAGAGACCATGCAGGAAACACGCGTCTCCAACTTGAAATAGCTCATAAAAAACAAACCGTACTGACAAAGAGGGAATACTGTTGAAATATGCCGCGGGACACTGTTTTTAAATCTTGGAAAACATGTGCATTAAAGTTAGCAGGAAGATTAAAAACGTTGAAAGGATAACTTCCGTTATGTTAATGCGCAACGGAGTATGAAGTGCCGAAAACGTGTAGGCAAGAAGGAAAGATTATACATCTGAAGCCTCTATCTACTCTTTTGCTTATACTTTTATCGCCTGTTCTACAAATATCTTTATTCTTATTCACAAAGAATGTACTTTATATTTTTTAATATGCATCTCTCTCTACTGACCGCCACGGGTGGCCGAGGTCGTTAAGGCCCACTCGTGAGCGGGAGGTCTGGGGTTCGAATCCCGCCACGACCGTCCTCCCTGACTGAGGTTTTTCTCAATCCTCATAAATGGCAAATGCCGGGGAGGTACCCTAAACTTAGACCTGGAATGATTCCTTCCTTAAAAATTATCCTTTCCCAATATATATAATTTCATCTCAGGTATCATCAGTGTCCATCGCCTGTGGTGCCTCTGTAGCAATAACGAGCGTTAAACACTATTCATTCATTCTCTCTACTGAAAAAATAGTTACATCATTTATGCTGTATTTAATAAACATGAATATATTATAAAAAGTAGAATTTAATTTTAAAATCTATTTTTTTCTTAAATATCCCTTAAGTTATATCGTTTCAAAAAAAAAAAAAAAAAAAAAGGAACAAATCACATAAACAATATTAATGCATACATATTTAAACAAATTGAAATAAAGTAATCACCTCTATAAGCAAACAGACGTATTATTTAGGATAACTGCTCGATAAATCTGTACAAACTTAAAAGATGCTACCACTAGATTGTTTTCAAAGTTACCTTGACAACATGGTGACAGATAGGGAAGCTTAATGTAAGACTCCATGGTCGAATGGTAGCGTTTGTGACTACTAATCCGAAGGTCATGGGTTCGAGTCTGGGTCAGATCTAACTGTATGGATTAAGGTTTATTCAGAATTGTTCCATACCTTGAAAATGTAAAAGTCACAGATTTCAGACGCAGGGACTCCGAGATCATTTTCGTCATTATTCATTCATCCCTATAGACTTACACCTACGGTATTCAGTCCTCAAACTACAGACGTCGTGATGAGAATAATACAGTCAAAGCGACATTAAATATATTAAAAAAAATAATGTGTTTAAGAGCAATTTTCTGGTTACATTTCAAAAGTGCCAAATAGAAAAAAAAATTGAATAAATCAAAGTCCGCATAAACCAAAATAAATCTGAACAATCATTAGGGTGAATTTGTATTTTCGCTTAGAATGGCTTGATGAGATTAAATATGGCGAACGAGCACAAGCGATGCGGACCGTTCTTGAAACCCCATCGAAGCAATGCCTCCCAAAATTGTTAAAAATTTTTAAACTATCGGTGAGATGGGGGCCTCGTTTGCTAACGATTAACCAGATAGATAACGAGCTATCACTGACGTGTAGAACTTTTAAGCTGGTCACACTGAATCTAAGTGAATTCTGGAGACAGTACGTAAAAGTTATTAAAACGTGGATGCCCTTTTTTGAAAACGATAAAACTATAAACTAAGACGATGTGTAAATGGAGTTATTAAATGAAGTAATCAAGAAGAATCGTCCTCATTAGCAAAGAAAAGAATGCTCTTCCATCAAATGAGTTGATAGCGCAAACATCTGCGATTGCGACCTCAAAATTATTGAATTTTAGGTATGAAAACCTTCTCATACCCCTACTCTCCGGGTTTGGTTCCCTTGGACTGCTTCCTTTTCCCAACATGAAGGAATGGCTAGCAGAGAAGAAATCTGCATCAAATGAAGAGATTCTCGCCGAAAGAAAGGCGTATTTTGTAGACCTGAAGAAATCACATTTTATGTTGGGATAAACCAATTAAAAATTGCTGAAATAAGTGCATTTAAAAATATGTTATGTTGAAATTCTAACTATTTATTTTTTCCAAAAAAATTATATATTTTATATTTTTGCACGGGCTTGTCGAACAGATATCGTAGTTATGATTATTCCATTGCAATAATTTGACATATTTGTTCATTTTATGTATATCGTTCCTTGCTCTAGATTCGTAATTAGATCACATTTCAACACGAGTACTAACGGGAATATAATAGTTTCGGTAATATGGTAGAAAATAAGGACTGTAGTTAGAGTGAACTTTAAAAGCCTGCTGGACAACCAATCAAAGCGCGAGCTACATATAACATTATTGTGCTGCATTAAATACCATTGAAGTAGCACCTTCTGTATATTAGGCACCATTTGGTGAACGCAACCAAATTCATGTGTTTGCCAAGTTTACCTTGCCAGTGATCCGCGTGAGACTTGAGTTCATCTGATTATTCATGTTTGGGGGAATAAACAACTCTGCAACTAAATCAAGAGGTGTTATTTATCGTCGCATTCCATATCAAATGCCCATTCACTCAGCCTTGGCTAGCTTACAGCTGCTAGAAATCAGCGGAAAGCCCTAGAGAGAGCATCATATGGAAGCAGATTTGGTGTCTGCAGCAGCGGTGGCGAAATCTGCGAAATAATTCACACAGCTGCTATAGACCTAATACCCATTCCCCACTAACAATCCTTCTTCAAACAAACGCTCTTTTTCTCAGTGAATAACGATTCCAATAGAACATGCAAAGATATTATAGTAATAAGCATTCTTATAATGAAGTCTTTTATCTCTAGAATATTTTAAATATATATAATGAAATACGTTACTATTAGATTTATTAAACGCCCTATGCTCATAAAATGGATACAATAAAACTATCTTGAAAATGTACAGCAGTTTGCTAAAAATTAGTGAGCTATTCCTTGCCCGGCAGACAAGTACCCACTCACTACTGTCTACATAGAGTATAAACAACGCACTGTTGCCTAATGGTATATCATCTTTGATCGCAGATTCTATGGAGAAAGTCTTGGATAGCTGTCCCAGTGCAAAATTTGCTTCTTCCGCTCTTTGTCTGCATAGCGGGAGTCAGAGGATAGGGTCTGCTGACGCTGCTTTTTGCTGCCTCTCGGTGGTGTGAGCTACACAAGCTGGTGTGTCTGCCAGCATTTGCTTCCTGACAAAGAAATCGGTGATGTTAGGACGCACAGTAGTCTGGTCCGTGTGCCTTGGTATCTTTTAAAGATGTTGCTTTCACCGCTTCCGGTTTTTTTAGGTGTGCAGGAGAATAATTCCTTGAAAACTTTACACAATGCAACTGGGACGATCTTAATGTAAAACTGTTTCTGTTGAGGTTATGTTGAACAAACTGATTAAGAACAAACACATACTTTTACTAGGTAATTTAACGTTAAATAATGCAGAGAATGTATTTTTTTCTATAAAACTACCAATTCATATTATATTTTGTATGATAATACCTTCTTTGGTTTCTGTGCCTTTTTGCATTTTCTTATGAGCGTCTGATCACAAATATTTTACAAAAAATACTGTTTAAGAAAAAGGACTTTTATAAATTTCAAAAGTTTGGTTCATATTCATATTCAGCATCGCAATTTTATTACAAATGTCCACCTACTTTTGCCAAAATTAATGCCTAATTTTTCTATCATTTTCATTACACCTTATTGTATAAGTTTTTAACATTGCATTCATATCCATTTGGTGTCTGAGCATGATATATGTTACGGTTTATACATTTCCGTATTAATCTAGCAGGTATATCTTTCCATGTTTATGATTCTCTGTTATATTTTTTACACTTTAAAGAGAGTAATTAAACACTAATTATGTGATTACAATGGTGCATTTACTCATTATAATATCACATTCGGTATTTACATCATATATATTATTTGTGAAAGTTTTTTTCCTGAGAAACTACATGCTTAGTACCTCTGCAAACTTTTTCAGCTATTACATTCAGCCTCAAACTTAAATCACTACTTTCACAAAAACCAATATTCGTTAATGCGTAATCACTAATATTTACAACGGTTTCACATTTCTTCCCCTAGCTCAAAATTATTTCTTAAACTCTTTGTGCTTTAGACATCTTTAATAACATTTTCTTTCACTCAAGACCGGCTGTAATTAATGACAGGTAAGCCACAGCACAAAATCTCCCTAGGAGCACAAATGTAGCTAAAGTGTAACACAATTCAAAATTGTAACTAAAATATTGAAGTGATACAAAAAATGGGATTAGGGTCAATAATTGCCATCACATTTAAGTAATATTACCAACCTAATGCCGTAACATGAACATTCGCCGGTAGATCTCGCCAATCCGACAGATACTGTGAAATGACAACAAAACCATGAAAGATTGGCACATTCAAAGATATACGCGTCAGGATAACCTTTTCGTCCCTTTTCTTTGCACAGTACTTGGATCAGCGATTTTCTTTACTTTATGGGTATGTTCCTTTGCTTTCTGCATGCCTTTAACATTGTTATTCAAATCGCGACAGTTAGTGGTAGCGTTTTCTTGAAAACTTAATTGTGAGGCTGTCCGGTCCAGCGGTTTTTCCGGTTAGCGTAGCCTTGAGAAAAGTGTGATTGTGTTTCGGGTTGCGGAGAGGGTTTGATCCTCAAGCTTTCAGGTTCTTTGAAAGATTCTAGTAAATAATCTTCCATTAGAATGTGAGAGGGAACTTAGTACAATTTGCGAAAATTGTAATATGGCATAATGAAGAATAGACAAAATATCACTATCTGAGTATAAATACCTATATTTAGCGTCAAGCTGTAAAATCAGATTTGCCTACATACCCGTTCAATATGGAGTGCTGATTTCCCTTATAACATAGCAACCAAAGGACCCCTTACGTCTGTAGCCATCATATATTTACCAAGTGTTTCGGAATGGGATCTAAGATGTTATTGTATTCTTGCACTAAGTTACATACATTGAACTAATGTGGCAAAAAATTTAAATTCAATTATATACAAATACTTCCAGAAGCACGATATATTTTCCTTATAAAAATGATACCACTGAAACAGTATAACTTACAAAAACTACTTTAGTATAAAGCTAATACGTAATAACTTTCTGAGGTCAGTAAATTGTAATCACTTAAATTTCGATAAATAGTTTAATTATATGGTATTTCATTTATTGTGATAATTAAACAAAATAAATGTAAATTCAACAAAATAATTTTTTAAGATACATATTAACATTTTTAAAACTAACAACGATATAATCACTTTGATAATAACCATTCCCTTTTGTGTGTGCTGCCAATTTGTTTACCAGTCCCCTTCGATTTGCAGTGTGTTAAAAAAGTTGAAAATACAAGCCAAAAATACATGTATGATGTCGTGGTAAGCATATATGGTCCACCGCCTGTGTGACAGAGGACAAACAAATTATTGAAAATCAAACCCCACCACAACTCTTTGGTGAACATGCCCCTCATGACCACATACCGCGGTGGGACATTGTTTATGCATTATAATGCATTTTATATAACAGAAAAACTGAAGAGAATCCGTTCAGAGAAACAAAATATTCTCAGAAAGAGGTTCCTTGATGAGTTAGGTATTTTAAACCCGCAGTAAACTGGGAGAACGAGGGAATTTTTTATTAAGAAAGTAATAGGGCTATGAGGTAATTCAAAGTAAGCTGGGAGAGCAGCAATCAACATGTGAAAATATTTTCTTTGTTTTAATGTAGTCTTAAGATCGTGAAAATCTGTTAAGGGTAAGAGAGGAGTTGTTTCACAATATAAATAGCATTAACTAATAAATATTTAATAAGTACGGGGGAAAATCTGGTAAATCCAAAATTATCGATTTTTTCGATGTTATTCAGTAGGTCAAACAGCATAGTTGTATTTGGTTTAACTTTACAAGAATAAAAACAGAGAAATGTAAGACTTTTAAAGGACATGTAGTAGAAAGTCTGATAAGTCCTAGGGAAACTAGAAAACAAATTGACAAATCCAATGAAAAAATTAATATTTTACAGTTTCCTACACTAAATTGGAGATTTTTTTTTAGTTTTTAAAGCCTTTACTTTGATTAACTACATTGGCATTTATGATGTCTCTAAAAGTGGTTTTTAAAGCAATTTAATTATTTTCAGATGTCAAAAGAATGCTTAATGAGCCTAATATTGTTATTGTTTATTTAGGTACTAAAATATATGGGAATATTTAATAAAAAGCAACGTTTTTTCTATTAGGGAATATTAGTGTAAGAATTTAATGGTATTACCAGAAATTATTAAAAATTTCCCCAATTAAATATCTATGGACTGTAAAAAAAATTAAGTCTATCCTGTTATCCTTAAAGCAGTACATGCAGTTTCATGAATAATGTTTGTTATTTTTCAACTTTGTTGTTTTAAAGCAGAAGAAAAATGATAATAAAATAAAATATATTGATTACTGAACTTTTCATTTTGTTTTCCTGTAAATTAATAACTTGTGATTTATTAGGTTTTCCCCTTTATCTTTAATTCAATATTCCTTATACTATATATATATATATATATATATATATATATATACATTTCGCTTAAAATATTACAAATAGTATGTTCGATATTTTCAGTGTTTTTAGTTTTGGCGGTGTTGAAGTTGAAATAATTCGCTTAGACACAAGGAATAAATTAATTATTTCCAAGTAATATGCATATACCAATGATAACGGCTAAGTTAAAGTTATCTCATGTATACATACTTGTAAGGTTCTTGTTACTCCATGCATTATAATTGCAAGTTTACACATGGTACCTATGATATGATTGCAACATAATATTGGTGCTAGGAAATTGTGTCTGAATATTAAGAGGCGTAAGGTTGCTTCTTTGCAAGCAGGCGACGAGAACCTAAAGGCCGTTAAGCTGATCAGAGAACCTATCATGTGTTTTGTAAACAAATTCCCCTGAAGGAATGAAGGCTGTGTCCTTGACACAGAATGCTACTGAATTTTCTTCTATTATGTTAAGTAAGGATAGATGTAATAAACACATTATGGGGGTGAAGAGACAGGCCGGTAATCTTTCAAGGAAAACTCTAACGGTGGAAGTTGTTTACGTGGACGTTCAGAAAATCACGTAGACCCTTGATCTAATAACGTAGAAAGATCTTATAAAACTATACCCACCAATAAAAGGGCGTATATTCTGAAAGCTATCCGAGATGTTTCTGACGCTTAAGTTTAAACGGGGAGATAGCGTGGGCAGACCGAAGGAGCAGCATATAGTTTATTTAAGCTTGTGATTTTGCGGCCAGCATCAGTGCTCACGAATAGATCAGTATTAGTGGTCAGTTGCGTCAGTATTCAAATCAGTTCTCAGGGAGAGTATTCAGTTCAGTTCAGTTCAGATCAGTATCCAGCGTTGGTTTAGAGCTCAGTATCACTTTTTCGTTTTAGTGAGTTAAACAGATAATCAGGCATTCGAGTTTAAGTCTGTGAAGTTTACAACTGTAAAGAAGTTACTTTGGACAAAATTTTATAAAATATTGTGCTTTGACTGGAGTCAAGGGATTTAGTTGCTGTGTTTATGAGTCAAAGCGTCAGTATAGCATAATTATAGAAAGTGTTGTTACTAGTTGGCTTTAGTGATGCTAAACAGGTATTAATAATCACGCCCTCATAATTGTCAGTTTGAGTCGTTAACTTGACGGGAAGGAATAGTGCATCAGAAAAAGTGGCGCGACCGAAACATCGCTGGAGATGTCATAAGGTAAAGTAAATTTTAACATAGCCACTTTTAAGCGTATATTCTTATACTGTTCTGTTGCGGGAATTGTTATTCATTTTGTGTAAATATAATCAAAATATAAGATAATTAATAAGTAATCCTTTGCATTTCATTATCTGTAAATATGATTGTGGTTTATTACATTTATAGAGACAAATACAGTGTTATCATATTTCAGCCATATACTACACCACGCAGTCCATTGCAGTATCCATTCATTTATGCGTGGAAGAGGATCCAGTGCCAAATTTTATGCACTGCTTCCATGCTATAAATAGAAATCACTCTTCTAACACTATTTTGGCCGTTTCGATCATAATAAGGAATATAAAAACAAAAATAGAACAAATCATAATTCAAGTTTTCCCTTCCATAACTTAACAGTGTTTGGATATAATTTGTTTCCATTTGTAATGCTCTTTATTTTCTCGTTGGTATTCGTAAACGCATCTTTAAGTCGTGTTAATAACCAGAAATAAAGTTATTATTTAGTGCCTTGTAAATTTGCAAATATAATTGCTCACCACGGTAAAATGTTTCATAGTAGCGAAAAAAATAAAGGAGAAGAGATAACCGGTGTAGAATATTAATCAATGTTAAAATATATTTTAACTTTTTATATCCCTTAATAAGATGATATGCATTATTAATGAAATCTTCCACTTTGTGTACTTACAGATCCTAAAATTCATTTTTCGGTCTATTCTTTAAATATTACCTGTCAAATTATATCTTTGAATCTGCCCTATAATTCTCGACGTCCTCACTGCGCTTATAGACTAACGTACTTATGTCCCTAAAACTAATTTTCTGTTGCAGTTATTTTCAATTTATGCAAATGTCTTAATTGGCCATGCGTCGCTTCCACATTACAAAATTGGTAAATGAGATGCTTTACAAGATTAAAACATAAATTAATAAGCTAGCAATATCTTCTATTTTAAAATATCCAAACGGTACAGCTTCCATTAGCCTCATAAATAATTCCCTGTAAATATATTGCCAAAATAACCTCGTTTAGCCAGATAGTATTACTAGTCCAGTCGACGCTTTGAAAATTGTTTTTCATTGCAGCTTTAACTGAAAGGAAACCACTAACATATCTGCAGTATAATATCCTCTGTTCTTCACCTACCCCCCACTAACATCTACTTATTAACTTTGCTTATAAATAAGTAAATTTATTTGTATCACGTTAAAACCATTTCAGATTCTTGAAACCGCAAAGTGGATATCATTATTTCATGATATCGAAAGAGCTTATTGCCATTACCTATATGAGAAAGATCCTGAGAATCATTTTGAAGGACAAAATACCAATAGTATTAATCAATCAGTTATCTCTGACAACAGACACCGCACAAATAGCTAACAGAAGCAAATTACAATGGGGCAGTCACGACGCAAGAATGCAGGACAATAGGTGGAACTACAAGATCTCCACGTGGGATCCCCGGATAGGAAAAAAAGGACAAAAGGCAGACTCAGAAGGAGGAGGACAGACCTCTTCAAGTAACACACAGGTCCAGATTGGTCAAGAATAGCTAGAGGAAGAGAAAAATGGAAATCTCTCGAGAAGCAACTAGTGCAGTGAGAAATGGAGTAACTAAAGAACAAATTAGTCGGTGTATCTTAAACAGCATATGAACAACTAGCGTGAAATAGTTCATTACGTTAGGAAAAAGCGAGCTTTCCCTACTTGTTAAGAGGCCTTTGTCTTTAAGGGACACAATAAGCTATCTTTATTTTATATGACAAAGGAAAATCACAAATAATGCAGCTGGGCATACTCCCCGGTTATAAAAACCATGGTTTCTTTAATGCTGTACGTTTTGAGCTAAGAAAGTCAAAATTGGTTTCTTGAGTATGTTATATACACTAGACATGTTCTTATTTTTTTTTTCCTGGCATTCTTGATAACATATTTTGGCTGCTCGCGGTTTCCATATTTGAGAAGTTTTACAGAGTAAACAGCTTCCAGAGAAATAAAACATGTTCAGAGTTTAGAACGAATAAATTGTAAACATTTATATTAAGATAGAATTACTCCAATGGTTCTTATGGACAGTAGTTAAGACTCAATATTATATCATCCCAGTAAATACAAGTTTACACCTTCACAAATATGTACCGTCACTGTCTTCATCCCACTGTCAATGAGCAGATCACTCCTCCCCCCCCTTTTTCTTTTCTTTTCCCCCCCACGAGTATATTAATCAGTATGGTTAAAAGAATAATGAAAAACATTTTAACATGGTTAAGAACTTAGTATGATTACTACCTTTATTTCATGAGCATTTAAATTATAAAAAAAATGTTGTGAAACTTTTTAATGCAGTGGATATACAATAAATATGTTATTTAGAAAGGAAACGTTCCAGGTCAAGGATTAATGCACCTTTCTGGCATTTGCCATTGATGAGGACTGAGAAAAATCTGAAGAACCCTCAATAAGGGAGAATGGTCCTGGTAGGAATCGAATCCGAAACCTCCCATTTTCGAGACCGTGCCTCGATCGCTTGTGTCGGTAAAATAATAATAATAATAATAATAATAATAATAATAATAATAATGAGATTATGGTAATAACACTGAGGATTTTAATAGCCCCTATTGTTTACATGCTTTGAGGAGGTGTTTTTCGCTTGTTCTGTACTTACATTCATACAATGCAGTGGTTAGGGTTCCGAGAACATCAAGTATAAGCACTCTTACCTGGAAAAAATTAAAAAAAAATTGTGTTTTAGTACATTATATCATTACTTTAGAAAAACAAAATAACAATCCAAATTAACGTATAATTGTATCTTCGTATTAATGATCGTCAACCTTCCGCTAGTGCCATGCAGCATTAATGCCTTCAGCAAACGAAAACTATAAAATAGCACAGGAGAAGAAGAACCAAAATCTAAATAATTTCTTAAATATATAACCTTCAATAAATTAAATATTTAATAAATTTAATTCTTCTAGAATTGATTATAAGTTAATTAAGAATATGCACCGTTAAAAACGATTACAGTGAGCAAGAGTATTGAAATATCTCTCTTCTTACAAGTTTAATGTAATCCATTAAAACGAATGCATATGTTTTGACGTCAAATTTACGCAGAACAAATCCATTACACGACAAATTCATCCCACAAGAGGACAAAATAAATTTTACAACAAATTTTCCACAACACTTGAATAATAATAATAATAATAATAATAATAATAATAATAATAATAATATACCTAAACTTAGAATGTACACCAAAATAATTTTCCTAGGGTTTTCATCAGAAAACCCAATAGGAAGAATTTCTTACCTAATTTCACAAATTAACCAAGATTTAGGAAACTATTAAAGGAATTTTCTATGACTTCAATTATAACGAAAATAAAAGTTCTTTAAACTATTTAAAAAAAACAGTACAAACAATATCCAAATTTACAATAACATACCAGGGGAATTTTCATAATTTTATTCATAATAAAGATAATTTCTCGTTCACTTTCTTAAATACAAACAATACCCCAGTCACTGGTAGTAAATGCTGAAGTTAATCACTACTACCCCTCACCCTAAAAATATTAAATTTAATATCAAAGAAAAGCTATCCATATAAAGTCTATTGAAAGTCAATCCAGGACATAGAATGGCTGCTCACTCCGGTATCCCATTCAGAAACCGAGAGATAAAAAAAAATGTTCTTGGATACAACCTTAAAGGACAACCAAATTGAAGGCTGATGCCACGTATCGTAGACAATAAATATAAAAAATTACCTTACATACTCTGCCCAATGTGCAATGATTACTCTTTTGGAAGTAATTCCGAAGAAGTAGGCATCACAACGTGGAAAAGAGAAAGGAAAGAGGAAATAAAGGAAAGTGGACTATGTAGCATGATATATTAACGCCATTAGCAAATAATTTTATAAAGCATTACAAATAAGCTTACTGTGGTGCTATTTGCTACTTAACAAATAGCGGCACCACTTTATTTAGACTGACTGACATTTTATGATCACCTTTAGGTTTTTGAATTCCTTATTAGAACCCATATGAAATCTAATCAGTCTAATGGGCTCTGTAAAAATAATAAATGCGTTGAAACGGAGCCAAGCAGTTAAACTCTCAAATTACTTGGCAGAGCAATGAGGTAAAATAACAAAACAAGTGGCACTTATCTTCTTATATTCTTGTCCATTTACTATTTTGCTTTCTCCGGTTCGTTTCCTATATTTCCGCTTTTAATTCCTTTTCTGTTTGATTTTAATCGTCGTCTTGCCATTGTGCTGTTACGCAAGGTATATATCCTATTTTAAATGTTTTTCCTTTCCCCAACTCTGACCCCTTTTTCTCACTTGTTTACTCCCCTGCATGTTAGTAGACCTGTTTGCTCCTGATGGTTAATCCACGTGCCTGCAAGTATTGATCGCTAATAGGCAGTGACATATGTTTACCTTACTTAATGTTCTGACTATGCTGCTAGGAATTGAAGGGGCCGGCCCCACGGTTGGCATCGATTGAGCTTCTGGCTACGTTCAACGGTAGCGATTGTCAGGTAGCTAATATTAGTACGAGGGTTGCTGACAAATGATTTAGACTAATAACAGTTACCGTGTAATGCATGGCCCGAGCTCCCAGGTTAGGTTTCAACTCTTTCCACGTATTCTCTTTGAAGAGTTATGCATCGTTGCTACCGCTCTGGTATCGTTAGCATGGCTGTACTGTGCCACTCTTTTGGACAAATCTCTGACGGTTGCTTACAAGCCATTCTTCTTCTTCAAGCTTATTTCCCATAGCCCTATGTGGGCCTTCGGCTTACCGCGACGACCGCTGCATTTACAGTTCATTATGGTTTGAAAATTTGCCACCATTTCACTGAAGAGGCGCGCTTCAATGCTTCGTTCCCAGCATATAATGGTGAAACCATAATTCACCACCAATCACCAACAACGCGAAGAACCCATCAGGATGAGCACTGTACTGAGCCAGCAGCTCTCGACACCTAGCCACTCTGGTTTTGTTTTCGTTTGGGTGTCAAGGATCGTGAAATCCAGTGCGCACATCTTTTGCCCATTGCAGGTTGTCATGGATAGTTTGGTGCAACGTCCGACTATTGAGACTGGTTTCTCACTCCAACTCATCAAATGTTATGTCGTTGTTTTCGACAATAAGCTCAAAAATGCGTGTATTGTTCACTTCTGTCTGGAAGGTGCACAACCGACGACTGTTCTTACTCTTCTCAGCGATTTCATTCTCACTTTCAAACTCTGTCACCCAGTTGAAGAATGTCGCACGTGACGGGGCACTGTCACCACACACACTGCCGTAAATGTTTGCGGGCCTTTTCACACAAAAGACGCAGTCCACCTCAACCAGTGATAACCACCCTCCAAGATGTGTCATTGACGATAGACATGTAGTCTTGTCAGAAAATGCTCTATTCATAAACTCCTGAAATCTACTGATAACATTATTTACTCTTCAAGGTAGACTCTTTCAGGTCACTGAATTGTCGCAGGTTTGCCTTTTCCAGGATTTGCATACCTGATCATTTCTAGTAAATAGCCCTCGTAAAGATAATATTTCTGTTTGAACGAAACCTCCTCGCCGAAGTTACCACTAAATTGCTTGCGTTGAGCTGGCTGCACTTTAACTCGGTGACCTAGGTATTACTTTTATAAATTATAACTAAGCAATTGCAAATTATTATTTATTTAGGTTTTTCGGGGAATTTGCATATATGCATTCAGGAATATTGTTATTATTATACTGTTAACATTTTGTGTTTGCTTGGATCAAATTGGGAATTCATCTAGTTGCTTTCAGTTCACTGAGCAAGATTACCTACATGTTGTAATATTATCAGTGCATATTTCATGGACGCAATAATATTACTTATTCATTTGTTTTCAAGGGAGAAACCGCCATGTATTTATATGTTTTTAACTTTTAACTGTTATAATAAATTTAATTAATGTGTTTTATCAATTATTTTCTATTCATATTTAGGCAAAATTCTAATTTTCCTGGATTTGCACTATATTTTCAAACATACAAGGTTAAATCATAAACAAATAGGTAGCACAGTTAGCCACATTATATTATTATCACATTAGCACCATCGAAAAGAGCAATGTAGTATATTTAATAATGAAATGCATATGTGATATTATTATTCTAAAACTTGATGTACTATCTATTCTGTCCATATTTGGGGTATGAACGATTTATTCTAGAACAAAAACCTTATTTTAATATACTTCTATCAGAAGCGTTCTAATTTTTACATTCATTTTTTGATAAATTTATTGAGTATAAATTTCTATTTATATATTTTACATGCCACTGTTTTAGCAGCTGTACACTGAAGTCAACAATAATTATTTATACAAAAAAAAAAAAAACTTCTTTCCTCAGTCACAACACTGCGCTCGGTGTTCTTTGCAGAATGCCGTTCGATAAACACTCCGGAAAAAAGGTTGTCATTCACTTCTTTTTTGACGGACATGTGCAGCAGATGGTCTTTCCTTCAGGTGTTGGTGGTCTTGAAACTTGGTCTTCGTGATTTTCTCCTTTCCTGATAAGAGAACAAATGGCACTACTCACTGAGCATTTTCCTGAATAGATGCAATTTCGTCCTTTTCTCTTTCAGTTAGCACAACATCGTCATTTCAACATGATCTGATTTATCCTCACTCAATGAATTATCAAAATCGAGATTATCATTTGAAATGCGTTCTTGCTCCAATTCATGAAAATTAGTGCCTTTTCTCAATGTTGGATCATTTATATTCAAATTGGGAGACATCTGGGAAAAAATTCGATGATAATAATGATGATAATGATGATGATGATGATAATAATATCCTTACAACAATATTTCAAAATATAAAGGACAACTGTTGTAGAAAATATATTAAGAATCTCTTAACTGCCACAAGGCATGTTGTTACAACACTTCGTAAAAATTACAACGATGCTTATGCACTCAAACAAATGAATACCTATGCTTGTGTAATTTGTAATTATTCTCCGCAGAAAACGCAACCATGACGTTTACAAATGATGGCCGGAAAGATACTGACCCCAGCTGACAGCTCGTCTGATAATGAACGCATGCATGTCGAAAAAGTTGCTAGCATTTGTGTTGCAGGGTTAAATAAGACGGCAGTCATTTGTTTGGGTATGCTAGTGCACTGCACAAAATGCTGAGGCACTAAGGTGCTATATAAGCCTTTCCTTTAGGCTAGAGTTTCACAATGACCGTACATCTAAAGCAGTGCGGAACCCAAAGCACGGAGATTGTTTGGACAAACAAAACTGATTGCGAGTTCTCCTGTTTGCATGTACGGTTTAAAGTCCACCACATAAATTCGTTTGACACCCCACCTCTCCCCGTGGTTATTGACTTTCCGACAGGGGGACCCAGGAGACCGAGCCGGTCGTATAACCTCTTCATTAGCGTACTAACGACCGGTCCCTCGGTACCGCGGTCACGCGGATGACTTGCCACCCTGGAGACGGGCGTTCCAACCCGGACGTTGGAAGAGAGTTTCCTCTGTTATGCGAATCAAACTCAAGGGAGTTTCGCTTTGAGTGCTCTTTCAAGTGGACGCTATTGTCTAGGGAAGGCAGATATAGAAACTGCACGTATCTTCACAATAATCCGGTTAAATTTTGCACAATGTAAAGTGGATTCCCATAGTGTCTCTCTTTGCTGTTTTAGTGCACACAATATCTAGTACCATGAGTTAAGAGGAATATATATTGAAATCTGTGATAAGACTGAACGGGAAGGACTGGCATGGTTTAGAACAGCAGTAATATATCTAAGTGAAATAAAAAATGAACATAATAGGGTATGTGTGAGGACAAATAGTACTTGGTATTGTATATCAGGAGTGTAAGTAAACAAAGTTTTGGAAAGAACAGTTCCTATCACAAATGTAGGAAAATTTACAAATGAAATTAGAGGCAAAAGAATTTTAAATCTAAAATCAGATGAAAATGTGACGGAACTTAGAAAACACATAGGCAAAGTGAGATAAAAATGGATATGGAAGGTGGGTTAAGATAAATGAAAACAATAATGCTGACAATTGTTTCTATTTAGAAGTGAATATAGATACCCATTACATACTCTGACCTGAGGTTAATTGTAACGCGCAACGGAAGGAATTCAACTGCATAAAGTCAGGGTGAGAAAGTGGGAAATTTAAATTTCTTTAATAGTAGTAAGTTTACATTTAAGGTATGTTGTTTACTTTGATTTTAATATATTTACTTGTTTGTGATATTGTTTGCAATTGGTTTTATTTATGTGTTAAAATATTTTATTTGCATGCAAATTATAAATTGCAATATATAACAATAATAGTAATTTTGCCTTTATAGTTTGTTTGTATTTTGTTTATATTTACTTCATAGTTGTACAATTATGATGACATTATTTTTGTTTATTACATGCTAAATTGATCTTTGGCACTTGAATGGAACAATTATACAAAATTGAATACTTGTAATGTTAGTTCTGTCTCTCACTTTTTGAAAAATTATTTTTTGAACTTGAATTGTTGTAAAATTTAATAGTAATATGTAAAGCTATTAAGATAAATAAATTCCTTAATTTTTTACTACTACATGGCTAGGGTTAAAATGTCGGACTAAGTAGAGTACAAAATTTCAAACGCTTTACGTACACAAAAGAATTTACTTCTTGTAATGCTGCTAGTCACCTATCTAAATATTACATCCGGAGGTATAATTTATGATTTTTTTGCATTACCTCATCCCGTGGACCATTGAGAGGGATTCAATATATTCCCTGCACTTTATAGCAGATGTTTTACGAAACAGAAGCAAGAAGATATCTGAGAACATATATTTATTTTTGCCACATTCTCAGCATTCTTTTATGTTCCAGACATCTGCAGCTACTCCTGGGAAAAAATAATGTCATCCGCGAGACAAACGAGCACATCAGCACATTATGTTTGCGTATCTTAGAGTAAAAGTTTTCTCAAAAAAGCAAAAGCTAATGGTGAGGTGCATATACAATATTGATATAAAAAAGAAACATTTTAATATGTTTTCCTTCATTCTGTTAGTACTTTAATCGTAGTGGGGAGCCGGTTTAATCTGTTCTTTTTATATAAATTTTGATTATTACAAATGTTTACAGAATGAGGCCTAAACAATGGAGACAAAATGCAGGAAGTGCTTTCTGACGGGAAAACTAACAAAACCGCCCATATCAATATATGTCCGTAAATGTACACAAACACTATAATTAGAAGACCTGAACAGGGTTGATAGAGGACCTAATTTACTAACTTATACAGCGCATATAATCTAGTTGCATTAAATACTTTTTTCAAATCGCGTTATTATACTAGTTTAAAACAGTGTAAAAATAATAATAAATGTAATAAGATATCCTGGCCTATATTTTGCACATATTATATCTACAACTAATTAAATAAAAAGTAATTAACAAAAACACAACAACAAAATCCCAAAATAAAACATTCATACAATTCTCTAACTGGAAGCCAGTTAACATAATAAAACTGCAACTAGTAGCCAGTTATAATTTAACTACTAAACATATTCAAAACTAGAAACTGAAGCTAAAACTACCAAAACTAAAACTAAAACTATTATCCATCGGAAACTGAAGGTTATAGTGCTGTTAAGCAGCGCCCCTTTACATAATGTATTTATTTCCTTTATCAATTTTATTGATTTATAGATCATTATATTTTATAACTATTCTACTGCACTTTATTTATATCACTTTACCTTGTTCACTTTTATGTGTTCACTTGAATTCCATTTCCATTTTCTATTCACTTACTTATCTTTACTTCACACTCCAGTGTTCAAATTATCACCGAAAATAATTTAAGATTTAAATTTAAACTAATCAATAATTTACTCACTATACACCACAAGCTTACACTTTCAACATTTTATAAACCTTCGTTTCTTCATTCGTAGTTCCCATACTTCGTCCTCTTCTCCTCCCCTTTGTGGCTGTCCAATCCATCATCTGACCCCTTCTACTCCTACCTGCATTTTCACAAAGCAATTGCTCCTGAATCCTTCCCTCGCCGTCTTCATTCTTCCCCTTCGGTCACCGGTTGTTTAAATTATAGTCCAATATTATTGAAGCGTTAATTTATATGCTTTCTTGATATTGATTTTTTGATTGATGATATGTTGTCATGTCATGTTATTGTCCATAATATCTAGCATTTATAGTTGTCATTATTAAGGTTTATATGGTTATTATGGTCTGTGTTCTTAGGTTGTTATCATTATGTCTGTTGCATTCCCATCTTCTTTCTTCTTCGCGTCACCTTCATACTTCTCGTTGCTAATGCCATATTGTTGTTTATAGTTACCGTTATTTATTATTGTCTTTATTGTGTCATATGTAAGATTGTAATCAATGTTGTCAAGTTGTTGTCAATGTCCATTATTATAAAACTACTGATAATATTGTGGTATAGCTTGCGAGTATCAGTAATGGAAGATTCAGAATTTTGAAGTCCAGCTCTGTCAAGAGGACCAACCGCTACAAGTGTTAGCCATTAGTACTATAATGTGACATCACTGTTCTTTCTG
Source organism: Metallyticus violacea (assembly GCA_030762175.1). Taxonomy (NCBI): domain Eukaryota; kingdom Metazoa; phylum Arthropoda; class Insecta; order Mantodea; family Metallyticidae; genus Metallyticus; species Metallyticus violacea. The sequence goes on from CM060845.1 coordinate 89,100,551, forward strand.
AAGTTAGACAATTTCCTGCATATAAAAGTCATACTTTCCACTTTACTCGTGTAGTGAAAACAGGAAATTACTGAAATATGCATAACAGCAAAACATGTGAGATAAAATTCCTAGCTAGGTAACTAAAGCAGAGGTAGCAAGGTAGTGGCTTTCTCTGCGCAAGATTTTCATTGCTATAATTGAAATTAACTTCGAAATGGAATATGACTTGTAGCAGTTGAAATAAGTCATGGTTATAAAATACTGGAAAGTAATAAAATCCGTGGGAAAACTGTGTTTTAATGACGAGAACGTATTAACCTTTGATGCAGCTCTCCAGTTTACTCTATCTCCTACCCCTCTGAATAAAGCTTTTTACCCTCAACGCTACTTTTTATAATCCACTATCCAAGAAATAACTACATTTAATAGAAATAGATCAAACAGTATTAACTTCCTTCTTTTCATAAAACTTTTGCAACAGCATCTTTCTATTTTGTGAGGGCAACAATACAACTTGCAAAATTCACCAATTATTCTACTTACTACCAATATAGTATGTTTAGCACATCAAAGGAAGTTTGTATACTCCTTTGAGTCAAACTCTCAGTTCTAATAAAAGAATCAATATGGTTGACTGAATAAACTATTGCTAAAACTAATATAGATTTTGAGTCAGTAGAATTTTAATAACTAGAAATAACAATGGTATTTGCGTGACTGACAAAGCACAACAGAGAGAGAGACAGAAAGACGGAATTTAATTAAATAGCTTTGTAATCCCCCTATTTAAACAATAAAAATACATTCTGCTCTTTTCATGCAGGAAACTAATAGACAATCACATTGTTTACTCTCTGAAATTTGCACAATGAAGTTTGTGTCTACAGAACACATTGTATACTTCCTAAGTGTTGAAATCATAATTTGATTAAAATTATTATTTGGAGTTGGTCTACCAGTATTTAAATTAAACTTTTCTCTTACAATGTTTCCTATAAAAATACTTGCAATGTAAACATTTCATAGTGCACATTTTTACAGTTTATATCTCTTCATAGAAAACGAAATAAAGCAGCTACTTCAAGAATTCACAAGAAAATTTACTGACCTGAAATTCAGCAACAACAACAGTACTATCAAAATCATCGATAATCGTTACTAGAAAGTGTTTGCATAAGAAATTTGTTACTTCAAAGTTTTGTTTGATTTGTTTGCACTTATTAACTGCTAGTATTCAGACTGTGTTGCCATTAATGTACTGTTTCACTAAACAAATCTAATTGTCTTTTGAAATATTTTTTCAACGTTGTATTTATTCCAATTAACAACACAATAATAATTTTGCAACCTTCACACAATATTACCGTGAATTTCATAATACACAAAAAATAAATTACTTAAATATATAAGTAAATAAGTCATACCTCTATTGCTTAAGGTAGTTTTAATAATAATAATAATAATAATAATGATAATAATGATTATGTTAATAATAACTTAATAAATATCCAGAACATGGAACACCTTCTCCTTTGTCAGTAAAATAAGTGAATACAATTTCATCTATAAATAGCTTTTCAATTTAGTATAGTTCCCCTCGTCCCTCGCCCCAGTTTACAGCCTTTTCAGACCTGAGCTGTTTCATCTTCGACATGAATCCTCATCCTTGTCTGCCAGCAGAGCCCAACACGCCTTTTGCCCTCTGTTAGAGCCAGTAAAGGAAAGCGGCAGACACTTTTTTCTCAACACTTCAATGCTGCTACAGTTCGCCAGGATTCTTCCTCTCCATATAAAGGGCAAATTCTCAGTCCATTTTCAACTGAGATTCTGAGTCAAGCCCAAACCACGCGAGTCCCTAGTTTAATGAGTCTGGTCCCTTTTTTGATGTACTGCTCCATCCCCCACTCATATTTTAACCCCGTTTGCACTTCTATTGTGATCTTCTCTCCACAAGAGAGCTGCCTGTCTATATCCTTCAGGCGGTTCTTGACCTTCCTTCATACAGTTCTCCTGTTACTTTGGCCTGCTATCCAAATATTTCCCAACCCGATGGTTTATAACCACTTCCACTACTTTTATGGTCTTATTGCCTTTCAATCTAAGCTGCTCCTTGAAGGAGGCTGCTCTAATTAAAGATTGATCTCCCAGAATAATTTGCAGTCAATATTTCATCGCTCTAATTTTACATTCTGTCGTCTCACTACGACCCAAATTCCCTTTTAATTCCGAAGTTCGCCGTACCCCTCCCTTCCCCAAAATACCTTTGTAAAACAGCGTTCTCACTTGATCTAGATTCTCTGTTTGCTCCAATCCGAAATTTCCGCACCATAGGTCATCGTGGATCTAACCAGAGCCCCGTAAACCTACCTGCCAATTTGGAAATCTGGCGAGTATCCGGAGAGACTTCATGACCTTCATTCCCGCCTTGTGTTTCACTGTGTCAATGGCTTCCTCCAAAGTCCGTTTACTGTAAAAGTAAGTCACAGGTACACCAAGTTAACGTTAACATAGGTATGTCCTCCGTACGTCCAAGTCTCTTCCCTGTTATAGACTGCTGCGTTGTTTAAAGTTTCGTTCTATTTACATTAACTGTGAGTGGCCATTCATCGCAATACGTATCCAGTCTGTTGAGTCCCCGCTGCAATCCGTTAATTGTTAATTGAACATAGTACGATAAAATCGCCGGCACCTAAAAATAACCTCTCCCGTTCAAGCTTATCGAGCCATTGGTTTGCTGCGAAACTGCATACCAAGTCCCTTACAGATAATAAACGTAAATAGAAATATCAGACCCCTACAGACTTTTTAACACACAAAACGCGTCAAGCAATAGTTATAGGAAATTGTGGGTAATGCAAACCAGTCGGCCTAGTAGAAGAACCTTGCCTGATTAATTTAAAACCTCATTTTGGTACGTACAGAAAGATCTCCGGGTTGTCGCCGTCTACACACCTCTAGTCAACGAGATTTCCTCTACTTACCGTTATATGAATGCAGCAGATTACTTTGCTGAATGCATAACAATTGACATACTCAGCGTTGGATGGTAGACAAAAGCCATATCTATTATAGCCTTCATTTATAGTCAAATGCATAACTGAAGCAACGAATACCATCCAAGAGATTTTTCTTTGATACTGGACCAGCGCACAAGTGATAGACGTCGAAATATTTCACTATCAAATAAGATATTAAAAGGATTAACTTTTAAAGATCTTCTGAAAATAATCCAGTTCACTGTGGCCAGTCAACAGGAAAATATAAAAAAAGACGAAAGTTGTCTTGTTCTTATTGGCTATGATGGTATATCTGATCTATCGAGTATGAGTATGAGTAATTCATAAAAAACAATCTATATGAATTTGAACAAAATAAAAAAAATTAAGTGTACAATTACAAAACTACTTATTTTATAAAATTCCATTGTTAATATTACTAATCGCTTACTTTCTGTTCTTTCTAGCACGTATATACCCATTTAAAACCACCGTCTACCAAACTACAAATATTACATAAATTAGTCATTAGTTTTTATAATGTTATTCTGTACAATTTCAAACGGTGAAAGTCCAGGTTTCAATGTAACGATAAAAGACAAAGGTATAACAATTGCATACTCTGTAAAATTTAAGCATCAAAATATAAAAGGTACTTTATGAATTTTCAAACTGGAAATAATTTGGATGGGGGGATGAAACCTAACAGTTAATCAACGTTGGTTTTAAGCTTTGTCTGACGTATTTTGCGTTAAAATGAAATGCATATAAATAATTAGTTATTCAAAGTGGTAAGTTTTGGAAATAAATCTCAGCATATGCATGTATTTTTTTTAGTAGAGTTTAACCCCCGTTTTAACTACTGAGCCATCATGAGCGGTGGACACTGATGATACACAAGATTTTTTTTTTTAAAAATGGTTTTTAACGCCCGTTTTTACTACCGAGCCACCACAGGCGCTCACCACTGATGATACATGAAATAAAACGATATATTGGGAAAGCATCTTTTAACGAAGGAAACATTCCAGGCCCAAGTTTAGGATACCTCTCCAGCATTCGCTATTTATGAGGACTGAGGAAAACCTGGCAAATACCTCAATCAGGGAGGACGGAACTGGTGGGAATCGAACCTCAGACTTTCCGCTCATGAGTCCGCCCCTAAATGATCTCGGCCATCCGTGGAGGTATATATATCTTTCTCTCTCTCTCTATATATACATATATAGAGAGAGAGAGAGAAAGAGAGAGCTACATAATAAGAATTAATTAGAAATTAATAAGAACTTAAACAATTACATAAATACCGTAATATTCGGAACACTTGTGTTCGTCAATAAGACAAGTCAATATATGTACACATTAAGCGCAATGTTCTCATCATGCTGTGTCTATTTTAATAATGTTATTTTCTAATTTAGATCCCCAAAAAGAAACAATTCAAAGCTTAAAGGGTTCACAATTTAGTGGCTTACAAAAACTGATCGCTCATATTAAAGAAAATGGGCAGAAACACATAAAACTCAGCCATTCTGTAGTAGTGTTTTAACTGCTGACCCTCATTTTGCCAAAAGCTTTACCAAACAAAACGGTTTGTCACCGAACTCAATACAATTCAAAACCTGATTACATTTATTTCAAAATAAATATTACACACTTATAGAACTTACTAACAATTTATTAATAATTAATACTTAAATTATAATTTATCAACAATACATTCACACTGCTTGTATTCATTTCCCCATTCATTAAACAAAATGTTAAATCATATGCCTACAAAACTTACATAGCAGCAGTTATCTGTCTAACAATGGTGGAAATTATATAATTTAAAAATATATTACATCAAAATGGATCTTCCATGTTTATATACTTTCACTATTCACAGAATAGTTTTAAGAGCAGGAGTAGCAAGGGTGATAAACTGTTAACCCAGGTCTCAGCTGAACATAAACACAAACATTGACCTTATGAAATTAAATAGGGTGGATTTATGAGCTTACATTGAAATATAACAACATGAAAATAGTCATAAATTTTAAAATATTACAACATTTTTATCTTTCTCACTTTTTGTATTAGCTATTAGTCTTTGAAAATTATATCTTGAAAATAATAAGGAATAAAGATTAGTTGTTTAAAACCAGCAGCAGTATTTCTAATTTCAGAGTTATGCCGGTGCGATTGCTTCCTGTAATATTGTTACACTGAAATTTTCGTTGAGAATTCGGATTCATAGAAAAAAGTAATATCCAACCTTGCCTAAAAAAGTTTAAAACAGTAATATCAAGATAAGTGATTCACACAGTTTGTTTTAATATTACTATAAAATGTTAACGCTTTATACTTTTTTCATTAAGTGAAAATATTAAACACCGTAAAAAAAGAATACTTAATCCTTTTTATATAAGACATTTAAATATTTATATCACTGCTTATATTATGCGTATGAGAAACGCAACATTCTGAATATAGAAGCGCAACACAAATGCTAACAATGCAATGGCACAAATTATTTCGATCAGCTTTAAAAGATCATAGTTTGGAACGTAAATCATCATGCAACTAATGTTCCATATTTTTTGAACACAGGGTACTAGTTTCACTTATTGTCATTTCCGGCTCCGGCCTGTGTGAGGTGTGCAAGTTCAGTCAGATATCTACATCAAAATGGAGGTGACGAGCGACGAACAATTTGCTTTGAGCTCACAAATCTTCAGCTGAGGTCTATGCAACGTTATAGGAGGTATCTAGAGAGTTTGTTCTTAAAGCACAGCTCGAAAATGGTTTAAAATGTTAAAGGGAGAGATGATCAATTTCTAAGAAAATCGACGCTTCAGTTTGTGCTCTAACGGAAAAATCCATTAGCCCACCGCTGTCATTTTGAATCGTCGTATAATATTAAGAGCACTTTAGGAAATTCTGGAAATTTCTGTGAGTGTTATCCATATGTTGGTAACTGTAAAGTTGCACATCAGACGGTAGTTTCTAATACTGTTTCCCGAACAAAAGGGTGCTCACATGCTGGTTTGCGTGCAATTGAAGATGAGTTCCTTTCAAATGCTTATGTGTTTATTTATTGTTCAGATGAGATCTGAGTTAACAGTTTATCAACCTTCCTGCTCCTGCTCCTTTCCTAAAACTATTCCTAAACAACGCCATGAACGTATATAAACATGGAAGATCTTCTTGTATAATATTTTATCCCCAGTTTCATAATATATTTTTAAATTAGCTCATTTCCGGTATTGTTGGGCAGATCCCTTCTGCTATGTAACTTTTGTAAGCCAATGATTTAACATTTTGCTCAATAAATGGGGAAATAATAAACTATAAGCAGTCTGACTGTATTGTTGCGAAATTAGAATTTAGGAATATCTCACAAAATTATTGTAAAGTATATCCCTCACCAAGTCGATCCTGGTGGTGTGCCTTCTAAACCCGGGATCGACGGATTTTTTTCGGGCGTAAAAATCCTAAGTATAGCCTCCTTCGGAACGGAAGTAAAGCCGTGGGTCCCGTGTCATACATTTACGGAACGATAAAGAGCCTCAAGCCTGAAAGAAGAGGCCTCTGAGCAAAATTTGTCGACTGTTTCACACGCTGTATTGAATGGAAAGCTGACGACCTGAGATGTTAAAGAGCATCCGTAAATAAACCAATTCAACAATCATTCTTGTAGTCCAGTTTTAACCCCGTGCCACTTTAACTTTTTCCCAAATTGAAAAAACGCTTTCGTGGTAGGCATTTTCCATCTTCAGAAACAGTGCTAAGGGTTAAGGAGACTATTTTGAAGAACCTGTTAAAAAAATGGTTTCCAGTTTGAAGACTGGCCGAAATGCTGAAACAGGTGCTTTGCATACAACAGGGAATTAGAGAAAGATAATCAAAATAATGAGAATAATTAAAGGTATGGTGTCAAAAATTGTGATAATTCTTTGTTGAAGATCGCTCGTATGATAAATTAATGAATTTAGAAAATGTATTACTTCAAATAAATATTGAAAGTTATATTTTGTCATTGCTTCTGAGCTCATTGCACCGCTTTTGCGTGTCAGAACTACTCCGTGCTGATGGTTGTTTGTGGACAGTCAGTCGCAGTTTGCTGACACAAGATTAGAATTGTGTTGTTATAAATCAGTATGAGGGGCTCAGATCTTTATATTTTACGTGTTATTATAGCTCAGTTTGAAGATAGGAGATTCCAATAGCTCAAGCATTTTTTTGAACTGCTTAATGATCTTTATTTATTTATTGTCTTTTGACTGCATGTCTTACCGCTAACACCTGTAGATGTGAACATGAATACTGTCGTGTAAGTCTGTAGTTTGTAGAGATTAAAGGAAATTAATGGATGACCATGTGGCATTTATCTCCTCGGAGTTAGAAAAAATTCGGAAATCCAGACAGATTTATTTGAACAGAATTGTAACCCTGGACCTCCAATTATTAGCCACAAACAATACCAGCTATTTATTATAGCGTATCAGTAAAGTGATTTTTATTGAGTGCATTGTATGTTACTATTAAAACATAGAAAAAATAAAATATTCAGTATAATTTGATAGTAAATGGAAACTTATTCATAAGTGTAGAATAACTATATAATTGATTTCGGCTTCATTGTTTCTCAAATTTACCAGGGGGGGGGGGGCTCCTTGTAGATTCGAATCATGGCTTTAGAGTTTTTAAAGGACAATATACGCATTTTTTTCTTGGTGGTTGGGGGGAAGAAGTTATATGGCGGAAGAATCATAAAGTGACCATAAAATCTACAATAAGGGGGACGATTCACTGCTTTGGTGGGAAATGTTACGACTTCGAGGTCGTTCTCTAAGGCTCTCGGTAAACAAATAAGTACACTGCTGGACATTAACCAGGAACATAGATGAAAGAACTACAATGACTAAAAATTTTGCTTGGCATCATTTAGCTAGTGTTTCTGCCTCTTCCGACTTTTATAGGCTCATCGCCCAAGAAGTTCCATTTTCTGAACGTGCTTCGTCACTTATCATCTCTAAAACAAAATCTGAGTGGCATTGCTTTATTTGTACCAATCAACACTTTTTTCCATTTTCTGTCAAACTATGTAGAATCGAGCGAACACTAACTTCCTCACAACAAATGATAATGGATCTTTTGTATTGCACGCATATCTGTACCTGAAAATGCCAGAATCTTGCCGTACACAATTCAATGATCTTTAATCATTTGCAGCACAATATTCCAGTAGCAGGTGGACGCGTATGTAAGCATGTTTACGTCCAAATTCCGCAAATGTATAGTCCTCTCTGATGGCATGTTCAAAACTATTTTCATATTTTTAGATGCAGTGTTTCGGCCTCAAAGGCGGTTAAAAAAATAAAAAACAAAGCTTGGTCTGTCAATAACAATGCTTTTTTAAAAGTGATATGCATTTATTATGTACCAAAGACAGACTAGTTGATTACGTAATTTGTGCAAGTTGCTATTCATTACCAAGTAAAACTAATGTGTGCTCGCTACTATTGATAATACTTGTGCAGGTAGAAGTACGATGTCCATCGACGGAGTCGGCAACTTGTGCACCACTTGCTTTCAGCTGCATTTTTGTATTATTGGACTTACTTATAATATTCTAAAATACAGTTTGAGAAACTGAAATTATTATATAAAATTAAATACCCAACTATTTTAACATAAAGTTTGTAAATAATGTTGTAGGAATAGGATTTAATAATTATACATATAAAATGCGGAATGAAATACGAGGGAATTTCGTACTTTTTACTTAAAATGTTCCATGTGTAATTCACAATCCCTGCTCTTTATTTACTGAACAGAAATAAAACTTAAAACTTTCCTTTGCAAAGACTGCATACAGAACCTTTTTAAGCATTGCAATTAAATAAAGATTAATCACTCGCGAGTCTATTTACAAAAATGTTCACGAGAAAAAAATTAAATTGAACAATTGAAGAGCGTTAGCTGTTTTTATAAGTTCGCTAATACATTCCGAGTTAATACTTTGATATCCCTACCTGTGCGGAGTGTGTGTGTGTGTTTGGAGGAGGGGGGTAGTAGTGTTGGAGCGTGTAACCGTCACGTCAGCTTGCATGCCATGCCCGCAGCAACAGGATGTCTCGAAATACTTGTAAACATCTAAATTTCCAATCAGCCACATCAAACACAATCCATGTACTTGGTTGTATTATCCCTCTAGCAACGACTAAAGCAAACATACCAAAAATGTATTGAAAACTAAAATGATTACAGCAGTCTGTTTGAAAAGAGGATATGTAATCAAACACTGTTTAAAATGGAATTATTTTAATGTTGTTTAAACAAACTTAATTTTAACACAATAAATCAAAAAATAATAAGCGCAACATAAAGATTATGTGGGATATTTAAACAGGATTAAAAAGTAAAATAGTGAAATTTATAAAAACTAATTAGCAATGTATCTTCACATATAAAGCTTACTACTAATAAAAAAGTCTTTCACATAGATATTAGCTACGATTCATAACCAAATGTTTGTACATTTATGGAAACACGCTTTTCGTTTTCCCAATTCTAACGACTATGTTTTACCATCCGTCTGGAATGAAGCGCGCTTTTATTAGCCTCTATGACAAAAATACCTGATCACAAAGGTTCAGTTCTATTTAACATGGCAGATTCTAACAGAAGTGAAGGCAGTAACACAGCTAATATAAATAGTCTCATATATTACCAATAATTACGTGTTTCAGCTTATTTACTGGTAACAAACACTGCAAATAATTCCCTATTTTATACTACGACATACTTTGTAAAGTCGCAGCTTAAAAATCAAATCATTGAAGTAAGGGATTGATTTATTGTCTCGATCAGAGCTTTAAAGATTTTTGTGCATCTGTTTTATTTACGGACGCTTTTTAACATCTCAGATTATCAGCCTTCCATTTAATCGAGGACGTGAAACAGCAGATAAATTTTGCTCAGAGGTCTCTTCTTTGAGGATTGAGGTACTTTTTCTTGCCGTAAATCTACGACATGGGACCCACGGCTTTACTACCGTTCCGAAGGTAGCCATATTTAGGATTTTTACGTCCGAAAAATGCATCACTCATGGCCGGGATTGAACCCACGATCTTGGGTTTACGAGGCAAGTATGGCTACCTCTAGACCAACAGGACCGACGGGCTTTAAAGAACTGACAAAAAATAATGCACATTATAATTGTTATATACTTAATATATAGTTTAAGTGCTAATGATAAACATATGTACATCTTATTTCTGTAATATTATTCGGGCTATATATTGTTTATAATATTTTGATGATGTCATTATACAATAATTTATTTTTTTTATTTGCCACCACGGGTACCCGAGCTCGTTCAGGCCTGGACTCGTGAGCGCAAGGTCTGGGGTTCGAATCCCGCAAGGACCGTCTGCCTGACTGAGGTTTTTTTTCCAGGTTTTCCTCAGTTCTCATAAATAGCAAATGCCGGGTAGGTATCCTAAACTTAGGCCTGGAACGTTTCCTTCCTTAAAAAATCCTTTCCTAATATATCATTTAGTTTCATGTATCATCAGCGTTCACCACCCATGGTGCCTCAGTAGTAAAAACGGGCATACTTTTGGCCTCTACTATTCCTGACTTTCCGTACTGCCCAAATGTCTTGTGTATAGCTACACTAGTGGTTCCATGTTCATGATAGTGCATTATAGAAAACAGGACAATTCCATTTAAAGCGAGTGTGAATAGCCTATCCTTGCAATGTTAAATTGACCAACTTCAGTTCCCATTTTCTCAAGGACTATTAAATTTAATGAAATGCATACTAATGCACTTAATTGAAATTTTATGATTTATTTTCACAACTATACTATGAAGGGAATGATAAATTATTTTGAAATGTTTTTTTTTAACTTTTTTGTCACAATTACACCTAGCTCCACCATAGTAGATCCACATTAACACAATAATATCATGAATAAGGTTAAAAATTTAAAGTGATAGCATATATATTTCCTAAAAATGGGAAAATTATGCAAAAAATGATTTTTAATAATTGCCGCCCCCCCAAATGTTTTAACTGAAAAATTAACTATTTGTAGGATGCACCAGCTAAAACCCTGCAACATTGTAAAACAAAGGATGATGCCATAAAACAAATGATGTCAAATTTATGAAACATAATTTTTTTTATCTTTCAAGACAAACCACAGCCTTTTACTGCAAATAGTTCTTGATATATACAATTTTAACTGAACGAGTGCTCGCGAAATCCCCCCAAAAATTACTTGTGTCGAGACATAAATAACAAGTACTTATAATGCTCATAACTAAGAAACATTAATGAAAAGAATGTGAAAAACAGAAAACCCAAAATATTAAAATTGTACAAAAACATAAATATGATTTTTCATCCCCCTTCACTTTAATACTTGTCAGCTATGCTACGATCCTGGTGCACATGTTTAAGAAAATGACATACTTTTCCCCAACAGAACGCGATGCTCTTACCTACAATAGATGTGAAACAAACACGACATATTCATTATTCAATTTCTGGTCTACCGTATACGTTGACACAAAATATATTTGTTATCGGTCCCAGTAACTTGCAAAGATGAACAGAGAGCAGCTGACAAAAAAATTCTTGACAGCGTAGTGATGAAGTTAGCATCACAATAGTGTAATAAGGGACGGAATGTCAACACAGATAGCTTTTTACTACAGTGAAATTTGATAACAAACTTAATGTTGAAGAGACTAGTCTTGTTGGTAATACTTTATATTATAAAACACTTGAAACTTCTCTGTGCGTAACTCATTTAGATATCATCCTGAATATTTATCAACGGGAGAAAAAAAAACTTTTTTCTGTAAGCTGAATGCATCCTAATGCTGAGATATACAACAATGCAAAGCGAAATTTGGTAATAAATTCTACAACAAATCTATTAAAAATCGAATAGCACAAAAATATTCTGTGCCGTTATGAGACATATAAGTGCATGTTTTCTTCTACATATTTGACTTAGTTGTCATCAATTCGTGGATTATTTCCAAAGCAATAACAGAAAATAAGATAAATAATAGACATTTTATCCTAGATATAGCAGATAGAACAGAGCACTGAATATATGGAAGCTAGAATTCAAACAAAAAGGTTGGAGGAATGTGAACGACCTTTTAAAAAACCGAACAATAGGGTCAAAAGAAATGTCCAAACAAGACAAATATAAATTTCAATAAAGGTCCGTTTATGGACTCGGCAGTAGTAGTAGTAGTAGTAGTAGTAGTAGTAGTAGTAGTAGTAGTAGTAGTAGTAGTAGTAGTAGTAGTAGTAGTAGTAGTAGTAGTAGTAGTAGTAGTAGTAGTAGTAGTAGTAGTAGTAGTAGTAGTAGTAGTAGTAGTAGTAGTAGTAGTAGTAGTAGTAGTAGTAGTAGTAGTAGTAGTAGTAGTAGTAGTAGTAGTAGTAGTAGTAGTAGTAGTAGTAGTAGTAGTAGTAGTAGTAGTAGTAGTAGTAGTAGTAGTAGTAGTAGTAGTAGTAGTAGTAGTAGTAGTAGTAGTAGTAGTAGTAGTAGTAGTAGTAGTAGTAGTAGTAGTAGTAGTAGTAGTAGTAGTAGTAGTAGTAGTAGTAGTAGTAGTAGTAGTAGTAGTAGTAGTAGTAGTAGTAGTAGTAGTAGTAGTAGTAGTAGTAGTAGTAGTAGTAGTAGTAGTAGTAGTAGTAGTAGTAGTAGTAGTAGTAGTAGTAGTAGTAGTAGTAGTAGTAGTAGTAGTAGTAGTAGTAGTAGTAGTAGTAGTAGTAGTAGTAGTAGTAGTAGTAGTAGTAGTAGTAGTAGTAGTAGTAGTAGTAGTAGTAGTAGTAGTAGTAGTAGTAGTAGTAGTAGTAGTAGTAGTAGTAGTAGTAGTAGTAGTAGTAGTAGTAGTAGTAGTAGTAGTAGTAGTAGTAGTAGTAGTAGTAGTAGTAGTAGTAGTAGTAGTAGTAGTAGTAGTAGTAGTAGTAGTAGTAGTAGTAGTAGTAGTAGTAGTAGTAGTAGTAGTAGTAGTAGTAGTAGTAGTAGTAGTAGTAGTAGTAGTAGTAGTAGTAGTAGTAGTAGTAGTAGTAGTAGTAGTAGTAGTAGTAGTAGTAGTAGTAGTAGTAGTAGTAGTAGTAGTAGTAGTAGTAGTAGTAGTAGTAGTAGTAGTAGTAGTAGTAGTAGTAGTAGTAGTAGTAGTAGTAGTAGTAGTAGTAGTAGTAGTAGTAGTAGTAGTAGTAGTAGTAGTAGTAGTAGTAGTAGTAGTAGTAGTAGTAGTAGTAGTAGTAGTAGTAGTAGTAGTAGTAGTAGTAGTAGTAGTAGTAGTAGTAGTAGTAGTAGTAGTAGTAGTAGTAGTAGTAGTAGTAGTAGTAGTAGTAGTAGTAGTAGTAGTAGTAGTAGTAGTAGTAGTAGTAGTAGTAGTAGTAGTAGTAGTAGTAGTAGTAGTAGTAGTAGTAGTAGTAGTAGTAGTAGTAGTAGTAGTAGTAGTAGTAGTAGTAGTAGTAGTAGTAGTAGTAGTAGTAGTAGTAGTAGTAGTAGTAGTAGTAGTAGTAGTAGTAGTAGTAGTAGTAGTAGTAGTAGTAGTAGTAGTAGTAGTAGTAGTAGTAGTAGTAGTAGTAGTAGTAGTAGTAGTAGTAGTAGTAGTAGTAGTAGTAGTAGTAGTAGTAGTAGTAGTAGTAGTAGTAGTAGTAGTAGTAGTAGTAGTAGTAGTAGTAGTAGTAGTAGTAGTAGTAGTAGTAGTAGTAGTAGTAGTAGTAGTAGTAGTAGTAGTAGTAGTAGTAGTAGTAGTAGTAGTAGTAGTAGTAGTAGTAGTAGTAGTAGTAGTAGTAGTAGTAGTAGTAGTAGTAGTAGTAGTAGTAGTAGTAGTAGTAGTAGTAGTAGTAGTAGTAGTAGTAGTAGTAGTAGTAGTAGTAGTAGTAGTAGTAGTAGTAGTAGTAGTAGTAGTAGTAGTAGTAGTAGTAGTAGTAGTAGTAGTAGTAGTAGTAGTAGTAGTAGTAGTAGTAGTAGTAGTAGTAGTAGTAGTAGTAGTAGTAGTAGTAGTAGTAGTAGTAGTAGTAGTAGTAGTAGTAGTAGTAGTAGTAGTAGTAGTAGTAGTAGTAGTAGTAGTAGTAGTAGTAGTAGTAGTAGTAGTAGTAGTAGTAGTAGTAGTAGTAGTAGTAGTAGTAGTAGTAGTAGTAGTAGTAGTAGTAGTAGTAGTAGTAGTAGTAGTAGTAGTAGTAGTAGTAGTAGTAGTAGTAGTAGTAGTAGTAGTAGTAGTAGTAGTAGTAGTAGTAGTAGTAGTAGTAGTAGTAGTAGTAGTAGTAGTAGTAGTAGTAGTAGTAGTAGTAGTAGTAGTAGTAGTAGTAGTAGTAGTAGTAGTAGTAGTAGTAGTAGTAGTAGTAGTAGTAGTAGTAGTAGTAGTAGTAGTAGTAGTAGTAGTAGTAGTAGTAGTAGTAGTAGTAGTAGTAGTAGTAGTAGTAGTAGTAGTAGTAGTAGTAGTAGTAGTAGTAGTAGTAGTAGTAGTAGTAGTAGTAGTAGTAGTAGTAGTAGTAGTAGTAGTAGTAGTAGTAGTAGTAGTAGTAGTAGTAGTAGTAGTAGTAGTAGTAGTAGTAGTAGTAGTAGTAGTAGTAGTAGTAGTAGTAGTAGTAGTAGTAGTAGTAGTAGTAGTAGTAGTAGTAGTAGTAGTAGTAGTAGTAGTAGTAGTAGTAGTAGTAGTAGTAGTAGTAGTAGTAGTAGTAGTAGTAGTAGTAGTAGTAGTAGTAGTAGTAGTAGTAGTAGTAGTAGTAGTAGTAGTAGTAGTAGTAGTAGTAGTAGTAGTAGTAGTAGTAGTAGTAGTAGTAGTAGTAGTAGTAGTAGTAGTAGTAGTAGTAGTAGTAGTAGTAGTATCAGAGGGGGTATTGAAGAGAGCTCCCACACTTCAGCCATAGGCTTTTTGTGTTACCTCCAAGTCCCTTACAGTATTCCAAATCCTGCGTTCTTGATGAGATCCATAACCTTACTTCCTATAAGGGTTCATTCATATTGGAATATGGCTGCGCGCCGAAGAATTTCTATCTTCTTCTCTCCAGGGCCTCACACTCGATGAGTAAGTGCTTCGCAGTCTTGTGAGATTGGGCACAGTCTATATATGGGCTCTCCCTGGAAGAGTCAATTTTCCGGAAGTGTTTCCTAAATTAACCATGTCCAGTAATTAATCCCACCACCCTGTACAAAAGAATGTAATTTGGGTTGAATGTAAATTATGTACTGGAATTATGCCATATTGTATTTTTGTATTTTTATTAGCCTTATCGACAGATAATTGAAAAATAACTTTTAATAACATGGCAATAAAGGTTTTGCATTCGCATACTATAGCTATATTACTGTGTGTTTACTATTAAATATATTTTTAAATTGATAAATTAATGTTTAATTAACTAAATTTGGTAGTTAGTGTGTTTAATATATACTTAATATCAGCGATCAAAATGACCGGTTGGACGGTTCTAACTATATATAAATAACGACGGATGTAGTGTTAAAAGAAAAACATAGTGAAATATTTTGGTAATTCTGATGTGTAGCAAAAATAGGTCAAGGTACTTTTGAGGAAACTATTAGAATTGTTCCATTTACCAACAAGCTTCAAACTTAGGTATCTGAAACATATTTAAATTCCTATTGTTATTGGCAAATATCCCTTTGTTTCCTAGCAGACAAACAAAAACATTTCGAGGATATTATAATGGCTTTGGTAGGTAAAAAATTGAGAAAATATCTTCTTCTTTGATTGTTTACCCTTCTACTGTACTAGAACTTTACCCCCCTGGGACTTCGAGCCAATGCTAAGTACAGATCGTGTTAGGGAACTTCTTAATTGGTAGTCAGTCCAATGTGGAGTCGCTTTGAAGGCATCACAAACACAGATATATAAATTTTATATTAAAATAAGCCGAGGGCCACTATCAAAACCTCGTTAACTAACCGGCAGCAAAACTCGGAATACAAGCACCATGGTCCGCTCGGTTAAGAATTTATTTCTAAAATGAAATAACATTTAAGGACCATAATCAGTGCATGATTAGACATGGTTGCTTTTAATAGTTTGCTGCTATATTTTCTAAGCAAAATGGTTGCATTTTTATTAAAAATATAGACCATAGCCTAAGAAGTTAATATGAAAAACTTCCAAATAATGTTTGTAGACATAACCTCTTTACACGCTTTTATATTTACTAAAATATCAATAAAGGAATGGGCACAACATTCGAAACGAAGGCAGAAAATTCCTAAACATTTGCTTTAAACGCCCACTCGAGACTGAAATGTGCTTAATATATTCACATCGGGGTGTTCTAGTGGAGTCCCTGGAGAGTGAGCACTATTTTCACTGAGTTACAATAAAACAGAAGAATGGTATAGGTACAGTACAGGTTTTACGTTGGGATGTTGTCATGTTCCAGTAATGCCGCGGGTTGTTGTTCCCTTTCCAATTACATTTTGCACAACAGCTTGTTACTATGGTAATAGTTACTTCATCACTGCGCTCGGTTGTAATATAAGGCTCACTGTTTTATGTAGCTTAGTTACTGTACTACAGAGCAAAAATAAATATTACTCAATATCTCCAAATCATCCTGATGCAGTACCTATATTAGAAGTACACGCAGTAACATGCTAATTAGTGAGATTGTTTCCCACTGTACAAACCGATAACTTTTCTTTCATTTTGGTCGATAATAGTGTGGTTAACTCAATGAAAACTGGTATAAAACTAATACCATGTATAGCAATATGAAATGTTTATTTTAGATACAAAAAACTGAGTTCATTTCATGCAGGGGGTGAACGTCAAAGAACTTCTTTAATTCACAATGATACAGCAAGCTATTTGAAAGATATCGTGATTATTATTGAACAGAAAAACATTTTCCTCACAGCTGTGTGTTACGCCTAGCATATTGAAAACACTAGAGTACAAATATACAATATTCATAAACAGTAGAGTTGAGACTAAAAACTCGTGGACACACGATATCAGCATTAATATTATACGAGTTAAGATCTAGGTGAGTTTAGATTTTTACTGAAATATAAACGTATGTAGCAAACATAATTATCATAATATTCATGTAAGTAACGTATCATATATGCACAATACTTCAAGTAAATTGTACGTAGGCCAAAAGAGAAAATCTCTGGAAGGCCAAGAGGGTCATAAAACTCTATTCAAAGGGAAGAGTGTGATGCTATGTGTAAATGAACTGCCATTGGAGAGTTAATAAACTGAAGGACTTTTAAATCGTTGGAACTTTGAACCGACAGGCGTTGTACTCTTAGCCTTTAAACTAGTCAATGTCCACAAAATGTTTTAAACTTTCAAAAATGACAATGGCAGATGAACTTAAACCAGCCAATGGAAAATGAATGTTTGAATTTTTAAAGATAGACGCAAAACCTATGCGTGCTTGTGTGACCCTCTTTGGCGTCAGCGATTACTTGTTTTATTTTTAATATAAGGCGGTTGCTCGACTGGGTCATTCATTCTACATGTGCGAGAAGCAGTTCTAAGATCTACTTACGCACGCACTTCAAGTTCTACTTCGAACGGAGGCAAGCAGTTTCGATACATCGGTTAAGGAGTTTTCAGTTTCACACGCTGCGGCACTCATCTGTAAGTTTCACACGCGGCGAGAGGCTCTTGATGCTAATCTGATTTCGACGCAGGGACTCAGTTGTAATCTATACATCGTCACGCACGAAGCACTCAATTTCGCTTCTAAGTTCGATTCGCGGCAACTAAGTTTGTATTCGACGTAGCTAGGGGTTTATCGTACGCAAAGAACCACAGGAAGTGAAAGATTTAGAATACCATAAAATATCAATGTATAATGTCGCATCGCGTGCTTATTTCCACTATTGAACTCCTCTTCCAGTCCTGTTCAGTACGATTCAACAAAATAGCAGAGCTTACCCTGAGAAATTTGGGTCATTGAAGCGTGGGCAACAACACCAAAGCGATCTTTCATCAGATTTACCAAACTGATTCAAAATTGGCATCACAACGTGAGGCCACTCGACGTCGACAACAAATTACTTCAAAATTGGTGCCCAACCTGAGGCACTCAGCTGGAGGCTACTAACCGCTTCAAAATTTGGTTCCCAACATGAGGCCACAAACAGTCTCATAATTTAATTGTTGGGGCTCAAAACTAAATCGTTTCAATGTTCAGCGCAGTGTGCAAGTTTGTGTTTACCAAAGTTTACTTCATTTTCGTGGTTCTAAACCTCCTTTGTTTACGTATCAATAATTACTGTTAAATATGATGCGAATGGGACTTCACGCATCTTTTCTGAATATGAATTTCGACGCTCGAAGTGTATATTGAACCGGGCGGTCTCTTTTGATCGAAATATTAGCTTTATTTTATATTTAGTAAGAGTAAAATTAATAATTTACTGAAAATGCACGCTGGATAATACACCAACACGAGTCGTCGATGTCGTTAAGGCATGAACTCGTGAACAGGAGGTCTGGGATTCTGTTTCCGCCAGGGCCAATCTTCCTGACTGAGGTTTTGTTAGTTTTTTTTTTTTTTTCAACTTTTCCTCATATGGTAAGGCATCATAAAATTAGGACTGCAACGCTTTATTTACTTAATAATAAAATGTTCTCCTGATTGATCATTTCATCCCCTGTATCATCAGTGTCACCATCTAAGATGTCATTAAACACAAAAATTATATAAAATATTAAAATAATTCAATCTATTAAATACATACATACACACATTTTCTAGTCCAAGTTACTAATACAGAGACTGATGAATATTTCTATAACTTCCGCTCCAGACGAGAGAAACGGAAGACGAATTGTTTAAGCCAAGGAATGATTAACCAGATTACACCGGATTACCTCGTTTAACACTTTCATACTGACTAATTCGTTACATCTACCCAATAAGCGAATCAGTTACTGCTCCTATTAAATAATGTAATACACACGTTTGCTCGTCCATACAGTGTTTCAAGAATGCACTGTGTGTATAGCATAACATCGGTCCAGAAATGTTATTTTTTCTGAGAAGCCTAAGCCTTCATTTGTCAGGGATGTAAACAGTCACAGCAGCAACTAGCGAAAAAAGTTCCATCATGATGTAAAGATAGAGAACAATGGGGACGAATATGCGGGCAGAGACTGTATGTAGACAACAGTGTTGCCGGGTTTATGGAGTTCCAGTAACGCTGTTATTGCTAGTTAAAACGCCATATATGTGAAACTTTAAACGAGAAACGAATAAACACAAATTCTCCAGTGTAAATAAAGATAATTGTATATAAATGAGTTTAACTGCAAAAAGAGCTGTCAATAAAATTGTTCTGAAATCGATCACTCAAGCCCAAATATTGAATTATATTATTTCTTTAACCATCCGTATCTAGTAGATACGAGATATGGGGGTCCTAAATTTCAGTTTAATCCATTACATCACAAAGATTGCGATATGCTATTTTCTGCTTTAACAGAGTACCTCCTATATTTATCCTGATAAATAGAGGTGATAAATAATCCATCCACTATCCATGCTATTTATATCAATATATTCTTTATTCTGCTTTCGCCTTTTATGAAGCGTTTAATATGTTTCAGCATTGGAAGACTTTTCTAATACTTCCCCAATGTTACGGTTCAAAACATTAAGTACAGGGTATGTGCTCAGGGCTGACAGAAGGCTACTAAACCAAATAACCAAGCGGAGGCTTAGGCGGTAACACTTTGCACTCAGAGGCAGGCCTTCTAATCGTGTTGTTATATATTTTTTCCTTTTTACGAATTTTCCGCTTTCCCATTCATATTATTTCATTCCGTTTGCTCTATTACAAAGCCAGGAAGTAAGCTGATAGATTGCGCTTAGAAATCTGGTTTGATTTGGAACGGCCTTTCTATAAGCTCCCTGGAGGGTGCTCCGCCGGAGTCGGAGTGTTCTATCTGGAAACAACGTCTGCCTCCCAGTGTCTCTCTCACCTCATCCTTTTCCCCCGGATAGCTTAGTTAGGTTTATCTTATTTAAGGACGCTCTTTAACATCTCAGTTCATCAGCGTCCCATTCCATTTAGGGCGTGAAATGGCATTTTCTCCGAGGCCTCTTCTTTCAGGCTTGAGGTTCTTTTACTTGCCGTGAATCTAAGACAAGACTTAACTTCCCTTCTGAAAGGAGATATACTTAGACTTTTTACGCTCGAAAAATAATTTATAGATCCTGGCCGGGTTTGAACCCGCGACTTTCGGTTTATGATTATGGCTAGTTCACCAGATTCAAATTCTCCTCGGAAGATTCCCTCACATGGAAAACAGCCAGTCTTCAAGCAGGGCTTGTTGTTCGTTTATTTGATTTATTTACGAACGCTCTTTAACAGCTCAGGTCATCAGCGTTCCATTCAATTCAGGGCGTGAAACGGCCGACAATTTTTGCTCAGAGGCCTTTTCTTTCAGGCTTGAGGTTCTTTTTCGTGCCGTAAATGTACGACACCGGACCCACGGCTTTACTTTCCTTCTGAAGGAAGCCATACTTAGGATTTTACGCCCGAAAAAAAACCATCGATCCAGGCAGGGTTTGAACCCGCGATTCTTCGGTTTAGAAGGCAAGTATCGTTACCACTACACCACCAAGACCGAAGTAACAAAATACCCTCCTCTATCCCTAACAATAATCCAATCCAAACCTTGTTTTCTTTACTTTTACTGTTTTATTTATTATCGCTTTTACTCCTCGCTGTTAGTAGGTCTGTAGGAATGAATGAATGAAGTGAATTAATGATAGCGCAAATGAACTCGGGGGATTTTAGCTCTCTTGCATTCAGCTTTTTGGGATAAGAAAGAAACTACATTAAAAATTTACTCAGACAGCTTGACTTGACCGGGATTCGAGCCCAGGACCTCGCAAACGGTACCACGGAGATTATTACGTTTGTTTCCTTCATGCTCATAAAATGGACTTATTTGTGTTAAACCAGTGTAATTATTATTTGCAAACAAAGAAGTTAATTTATAAAAATCTAATATTTGAAGAGCAGTTTGGTTATGAAAAAAATAAATATAAATATGGCTACATTTTAGCGAGTAAATTGTTTTATCATTTTCCAACGCATTTTGGCTTTTGTTACTTATTGTTTAATTTCCTGCCATTTCCTCCCGCGTAAAAACATTAAATTGGCTATTGGTTGCCCTTTTTATTTCTTTTAGTTTGACAAATACGTTTACGATAATATAGTTTATTTTCAATAGAAAGTATTATCCATTTATTTTACTCCTCAGTAACAAATTGCTGTCATACTACACTGCGGAAAAATCAGTTTATATGATTAAGGTTGCAGTCTGTTCGATGAGTTATACGACCAACAAAAAAGGTTTATAATATCCAACATTATAGCTGTTATATACGATACTGTTTAATGCTAATGACTCAGGTTTGTACAGTTATTACACACTGTCTATCCTGTCTATCACTGCTTGTCTGACTTCTGCAATTATTGACGTGTTTTGTCAACAGCTACACTAGACCCATTTCAATGTTATGTTAGCTGAAATGGCAATATTTAAGTAGATAAACATATTTTATGGGATAAAGTATTAATTAACTAACGTACCCCAAACTCTTGTAAACACTTAACAAATTTCTACTCGACAAAGACTCGTTCCCTCTTCATTTTGTGACCTTTATACCTTCATTTGAAAAAAGATATTCATGCCGATGAGTTACACCTTGTATTTAAAATAGTTAAAGAACTTTGGCGAAAGGACCTTCTGCCATGTGCACGTTTTTTCATAGGACTATTTTAAACACCGATGAAACATTTCCCTAGCCGCAACGATTTCCCTAAGGATTTTAAATAGAACAAGGAAGCATTCATTGCCATGCTGAATTCTGACAGAAAATTCTGCGCACGCCCACATTTGGGAGGATATTGGGTTTCCATTTAACTGTCGCTCCACGCTCATCCCCTTCAAATGCCCAAGCGCGCGCGTCGCTGATTATGCCATTCGATTCGGAACGAGTGTTGCCCTCATTTGAATTTCAATGCCTAATTCTGAGCGTTATGCCGATACCCCATAGATATGACTGGACGCCCATATCTAATAGAATATGTATTATTTCCCGTTTCAGAAAATTGAAAGGGTCTCTACTCTCTGACCAAGACCTTTACGCTATGCAAAAGCCAAGCACCAGGCGAGGTCACAGCACTCATAACAAGAGGTCAGCCTTATCGACAAGCTATCTAATATTAGCACTGCAGGAAGAACGTTAGACATTGTCTTCTCTCTTTGCATGAACAATTAAACTTTGAATCGTAGTAGCAGACCTCTTGCATCAGTAATTATTCAGTACTAAAACATGAACCCCCTACAGTAGAAGTTCAAAATTCCTCTTACATATGGAAATAGTGTAAATGGTATAATAAAAACAGATATATAGAATTCTTTTATAAACCTTCGCGTGATGAAATCTTTGCTTTGATTAGCCTTAACTTAAACATTTTCTTATAGGTTCTATAAACTAATTGTTAAAAATTTACAAAATAATGTTTTTTTATATCGATTTCAATAGTGTGAAGAGGTGATATTTATTTTCCTGTAAAACGACGCATTGAGATTATACAAGAGCTTCTATCGTCTTTGGAATGTATTTGTTTTCAGTGCTCAACTGCGGCATTTTACAGAAAAAAGGATATTAGCATTAAATTTAGAAAAAAAAGTATGTTCACCGAGAGCTGTTGCAGTTTTGTTTGTACAAATCCGAACATAGGGTGACAAAATGTAGTTCTCTATTGATCAACTGCGTTTTACAGAAAAATTAACATTACTATTAATTTCAAAGTAAGTAAATGATTTATATCTGATTTTGGCGCGATTTTGTTTGTTTGAATTCTCCAGTATTATTGGTTAGGGACAAAAAAGACCGTAATTTTTTCTCTAACCAATATAATGTAGCCAATGTTTGCACATGCAACTAATTTGCGATTAAATGAAACAAATAAATGATTGTGTCTAGATATTTGCATCCATATATACCAGTAATGCTGTATATCAAAAGTTTTCTGTAGTTAGAATATATTAGGCAATTCACAGTGAAAGAATAGATGATATAAATAGAGAATAAAACCACCTTCTTACTGTGGGATTGTTAATCAGTTTTCATCTTAATGGGCGAATACGACACAGGAAACTTGGAAAGCCGAAAGGAGAGATTTTCACAAAATAACAACATAGTATCTAGGCCAATTAAACCTATATGCTGTTCAATATAAATAACAGAACGAAATATAATAGAAGTTAGGGACTTGAAGAGCCGCGCACTGTGCCACAATTAGAAGTGAATCTCTACTTTGCGCGAATCAGCCAAACATAATTCTGCTAATTTGTGTGGCAGTTAAATAAGCTCTGCATGCGCAAAAAGTGTGAATTTTACAATTGTCTTTGGCCTCAAAATGCAACACGACCATGGCATAACAACCCGAAAAGTTGTAGTTTTAGTAATGTGTACAATGTTTGTTTGAAGAATTTTCGGTATGCCTCATTTATTGTCGCTTGAATGCATATGTTTTCTCGCGATGTGTACTGAATACTATAGGTGTAAGTCTGTAGAAATGAGTGAAATAGAAAGAATGGCGCAAATGAGCTCGGAGTCCTTGGCGTCTTAAATCTATCTGGCATTTCCTTCTCATGGTAAGGAAAACTCCCAAACAAACCTTAATCAGATAACTTGGTTTGACCGGGATTAGATCCTAGAACCTCCGGATTAATATTCGAAAACTCTCTCTCTATATACCATATAGGTGGTCAGTATTGCATTTACGTTATATGTACATTTTCTTAAAATTTTTTCAAATAAATACTAACATATTTACAGTGCACATGCTAAGATGTTAGTATATAGCACCCAGTGTTCAAATGGAGCCTTTTAAGACGATTTCTTAATAGTTACACAGCTTGTAGTTAAGATTTAGCGAGTTTTCTAGCCGAAGTTCACTTTCAAGAAATATCTTTCATATTTTCTCTGAACTGAGATTTATCCCAATTAGCAAACGTTGTGGTATATAACTGAATGAATTTTACTTCCAAAAGTAATCATAATAATGTGATTCGCGCTACAGAGGTAACGAATTTAAGGTTTAGAGAAAGTTTTGCACACTTTCTTTCAAGTGTGGATGGCTCCAAGTATATTGTAATCGAATGTCTTTAAATGATAACATTTTTTATTGTAACATGCGGAGAGGACTTTAACCTCCGTAAAGAGCCAAGTATATAAATATCTGAATTAAGAGGGCATTCTTAAATATTTCTTGAATATCTGATTTAATTAGAATTAGGAAGAAATAATTTGGATTAAAAGTATTTGAGGAAAGATTCTGTAGAAATTATATTTGATGAAGTTATAGAGCTTTAAACTTAAGAAATCAAGGTAATAAGTATGTAAAATAAACACACTTTTGAAAACATTAATTCTTGCCTTATATTAATGCATATAGAGTGGAAATATGGCCACTAATACAGTGAGCGCTGAATAGAATAAACATTTATCTTGATTGTAAATTGTAAGGTATAGACAATTCTAAGCAATTTCAGGTGTAAGGACAGGTATGGTAGTAATATACGAAGAAAGTTTTCTGCACGCGGTCACGCTTATAGATATTTCGTACTTTTGCCTCCCCTCCCAAAGGGGGCTACTTCTGGCAGGAAGGGATTAGAAAGGGAATTATGCCTGGCAGCCAGATCCCAAGGCGGTTATGCAACATTTCCTCAGATAGTAAGTCCCAGACCACGGCAAGCCCGCGAGAGCCATTACGGTATGACCAGTGTGGTTCGAGATGGCCCCAAGACAGAACCCTCCAGACGCTGGGACAAAATCGCAAACCAACCGCCACGTCACATGGCACCAACCCAGCTTGCCTGATGATTTGGGCCTTTAACCAGCACTATTGAATTAAATAAGAAAGCGGAAAATACTTGGAAATGAAATATCCATCCACCTCCAAAGAAACCAAGAGAAAACACATAAAACCTAAGGTCAAGATGGCCGGGATATGAGTCCAAAACCTTTCAAATGCGTGTCTTAAGCCTCTCCCCCTTTTTTAATTTACGTACGCTCTTTAGCATATCAGATCATCAGCGTCCCATTCAATTCAGGCGACAAAGTTTGCTCAGAGGCCTCTTCTTTCAGGCTTGAGGCTCTTTCTTTATTGTGCCGTAAATGTACGACACGGGACCCACGACTTCCCTTCCGAAGGAAGTCATTCTTAGGATTTTCATGTCTGAAAAAATACATCGTTCCTGGCCGGGATCTTGGGTTTAGGAGGCAAGTATGGTTACCACTTCACCACCAGGATTGCCTGAAGTCTGAGCCATACTGCTCCATTAATTTTGAGTTTAGTTCAAAGGAAAATGTTATTCCTTTGCTTTTCAAGGATTGGCATCAGTGTGCATAGGTATCCTTATTTGAAATAATAGAAGCTTCCATGCTGATTAGCGGAAGTTCAAGATTACGAACAAGGAATGTGTTGCGTGCTACCGCATATTCTTTGAAGTGAGTTGAAATCTTCTGTAGTAGTTCATCACTTTTTCTCTCCCTCCCACACTTTCTTCCTTTCTATTCGCAGTTACCATATAGCCGTGTTTACAGTTTATCCAGACTTCTACAGCCTATTCTCCAGCTCCCATTCTATCATTTCTCTTCCTATCTAACGAGCGATGACAATTTCATAAAAATTGTTTGGTCGTCTCTACTGATCCATACGCTGCTCATACCATGAGCTCTGTTACACATGGCACCACATGCTTAAGTGCCATTGCTGAGGCACTGCTCCTACGCTACTAACAACAACTAGAAAAATGTGAAATAATTTTGCTTAACTGTATTCGGTAAATCTGCGGTAAAAGTCAAGGCTGTAGTTTCAAATCCTACTTTGGCCGCGCTTCTGACTGAAACTTATTGAGAAATAATGTTGGGTGACTTAAAGGAAGTAATTTTCCCTTCCTTATAATCGCTAAAGGTTCAACTGATATGGAAATTATTTGCACTTATATCAAAACCCTCCCACAAGTTTTTAGTATAGTAAAATGTCTACAAGCCTGAAAGCAACATTAAAAGCTTTACTGCTATCCAAACAATGGTTTTTGTCATAAAGATTATATAGTGCGTGCAGGAACAGCCAGCCCTCCATTCTCTAACTCAAGGCTGGTGTAATCAGCTTAAAATCGTTTATAAACATCAGTCGGCACGGACATACAGATAACGCAAAGTACACACTTGCTTCTCTACAATGTAGCGACTACATGAATGAATAACACAAAACAATGCACTTGATTGCTTTGTTAAAACATAAATGTTAGTTTACACCACGCACTCCCTTTGCAGTTTATATACTTTATATATTTTATCAGCGTTCAAACTAAACCGTTTGGATATGAAAAGGCATGGTAACAATTCTTTTGCATATTTCCAAACAAAGCATGAATATATAGCATTATGCTTCCAACCTTACATAAGAAAAAAAAGCGAAGTATTAACTAGAGGAAATGTAGAAATGTATTATGAAATTTAAAAAATCAGTTTCTTCTATCTTCTCTTATAATAACCTGCAAAATAATGAGTTGCAACTTTCGTAATGTGCGAAACAGTTTCAACGGCCCACCTCTACTGAAATATAAACATAATGTGTGTGTGTGTGTGTGTAAACTGAAGCAATATCTAGATTTCGCTCCAATAATAATAATAATAATAATAATAATAACGATAATTTATGTATGTATTCTTTTTTCATAATTGATATAATATTTGATAATCCTGAGTAATGTATATTTAGCAATTTACATTGTATAGCTGAACATTTTTGTAAGAAGGAAACTTTGTGCTTTGCCCACCGAAGAACGAAAACACTTCGAACAATAAGTCTTGTGAAGGTGATTTCTTTTGTAGAGATGAGAACACGGACTTTTGTGTTCTGCCCTTTTAAAAGAGGCGTTTTCAAAGGAGAAACCTGCTGTTGCCTTTAACTTACGTTAGCGGGGGAGTTTAAAACCTGCTAGGAGGTGAAGGTAACAACCTTTAAGTGACAGTTTATGCTCAAAGCCACGTATCACAAGAACGGTTTTTAAATTCCCAGTAAACAACTGATTCAGACGCAAGCCTGAATTTAGACAGTGACAGAGCTTAGTTTAAAACGGTGAAGTTAGACGTGGAGCACTCGCGGATTTCCTGTGGCTTGTGCATCCCTTGAAATTCTGTATGTAAAAGCAAATTTGTGTGCCGAGCCTCAACTAAACTTCGAATTCGTGGAGTCCTTCTATGGCAAGAAGACAAGTGGTCGAAGTATAGCGATCTCAAGTGTGACTTTTTCTTAGTGATTTATCCTTTTCTACTATTATAATTACTGTTAATTTATATATACACACATACAGCTATGTGTGTGTGTGATATGTATAGCTTTAATGTGTTAAATTGTATGTCGTCAAAAGAGAAAAGTTTATTCTGGTGTAACTGTCTACTGTAGACCATACATTAACCCATGCTGCGTATAAGAATGAAGATATAAAGTGTAGAAAGCTAGATCGATATTAGCTGAATAATGTATAGCTAAAAATATTCTTGGCATATGTATTCCTAAACATATGCCAGAAACGGGGCAGGGGCAAGGAGGCAATAAACCGTTATACAAAGAAAAGGGACAAGTGCTGGGCCGCTTCTTAAAAACCCTTTTCCGTTGGCGAGGGTTTACAAAAATCCGGAATACATAGAATATAATGTTCAAATACATTAAGGGGAATGAACTCGCCAGCCGTTTGTACAGTTAACTTTAAACCAACCAATGTAAATAAATATTTTAGACTTTCAAATAGTAGCGGGTAGCACGCGTTAGTGGATGAATTTTAATCAATCAATAGTTGAGGTAAATTTTCAATTTTAAAACAAGGCGCCAGACTTGCACTAGCCTGTGTGATCCGCTTTTGGCTTGGTGAAGCCAACGTTCAGTTAATTTGAATCGAATATATAAGGAGGCATTTACTCCGCTGGAATCAGTTCAGAGAGAGTCAGAGATCACATAGGCAAATAAGTTCAGAAGTTCAGTTCAGAGGGTTAGATAATCACGCAGAATAAGCTCTACAACCAACTGGGGCACCACAATAAGTTCTACTTCGGATGCAGTTCTCGGTTCATATCAGAAGTTCAGTTCAGTTCTGCAGTTGAAATAGTCAGATAATCAGATTGAGTTCATCTCCTTGGAAGTCGCGACAGCTAAATTGATACTCGACACAGCCAAGTTCTATCGTACTCAGAACACCAGAGGACGCGAAAGATCTTGCGAATAATAAATTACCTCTATATATATTATGTCGCATCCCGTGATTATTAATATAGTTGATATTCTCTCCTTTTCAGCACGGAACACAAAATAGAGGAACAAAACTCTAAGATTTTGTTGTCAGAAAGCGCAAACAACAATACCAAGGCGATAAATAGTCAATTAACGATACGCCACTACAAAATTTGGTGATCAACCTGTCGTCCACCTACAAAACCGCTTCAAAATTGGCGCCCAATGTGCGGCCATACAATAAACAGCTTCATATGATAGAATGTGATGAATTTCTTTGGGTACTATTAACTTCTTGATGAAACAGACAAACAGTATAGAGATGCCAAAGATGGAGCTTCTCTATTGTAGCAAAGTTGTCCTTTCTTAAGGTTGTATCCTTTCTCAGTATCTCTAATTCGACGTATAATTTGCATCTTCAGTTATCAGTTAACAGAATTGTTATATGTTTATTTATTTTTTCATTAATTGTATGGATGCATTTCATAATAGCTTTGTTTTGAACTATACACAGCAGCAGTATGCATTTATTAATCATTTGTTACAAAACGATTTGTTCACATGAATTTTTCGTTACACAGAAACTTATATTACCTATTTGCACTTCAAATCAAAATACATTTAAAATATTATCACCTCACCACAAACATTTAAATGCGCGAGCACACACAAATGATAATAGTTCTAAACTGTAGCTAAAAATAAAGAAATTATAACAATTTAAAAATGATGACTTATCAGATAGCCTGTACATACACAGAAATACGCACGCGCACACACACGCACTCACTCACGCTCACGCACAAACGCTTAGGTTCAGACTGAAAGAGGCCGTCTATTCCAACTAAGTGCTCGCTCTTCCAAGAAAAGAAAAGGACCAATCTTTGATCAGTGCAAACAGATCCCAACATGCTAACCTATACTTATTCCAATTAGCAAACTTAGCTCGCAGGTGCATTAGAACGTTCTGCTAGTATTTTTTCCTCCACAAAATTCATAAATTCCCTGCACAGCCTCATTTGTTATTTTAGTCGCCTTCGCTCTACCCACTCTAATCCATGCTAGGTCCAATCTATTTTGAGAGCTCGTGAAATATATATGCATCTCTCTATCCCAATTGATTTTGAGTTCGTTGCCCAAGCTAAATGATATTTTCTCTCTGCATTCTTCCTCTCTACCCTGTTGGTTAATATCCCTGCCTTTTTTGTACCTTCCTCCAAACATTATTGTGATTCCTTGCTCCCTGCTCTCACATCTATCCAATCGCAATGCTCTTTAAAATTATTTTAATTTTCGCTAACCTGCATCTTTGATCACAATTACTATTTTCGTGTTGGAAGCATAACGCCCTTAAGGTGTGCAATTCTCTTATGTTATATTATTCATTATATCATACAATGAATAGCGCATTCATAGCGCCAACATTTTCGTAAATCCCCCCAGTTTGCTGTATTTCTAAAACTCATTTTGGGCTTTTGTTCAGTTTGTCCATTTTCCCCCAGGGCCCTATCTCAGAGTCATAGCAGAGCTTACCATGTGGAAATATCTATACATTCTATTTCAATAACATGTTTGATCTAATTATGAAGTGTAAATACAAACTTATACACGTTTGCATACACATTACGGGGTTTATTTATCAAGCTTGTCCACTCAAGCGTTGCTACTGAGCGTACCGTAGCCGATGCCACACGTACTATTTCTCCACTTCTTAAAAAGTGTATAGGGTATATCTTACCTTATAATTGCTTTAGAGGGAAATGTTTAGCCCAGTTTAAAAATTAATATATACTGCCCTGAAACCGGCAGAAGACAAATTTAAAAAGAGACTTTACGGACACGACAAAGACGAGGAGAGTTCAAAAACGGGCTCTGCAGTACCCATTAGTTGATACGTAAAGCGTCGGTGAACGGACACATTTTATAACAAAAGACCTGTAATATTCATAGTTTTCACCACAACGACTTCTCTCTAGTCAGCAAGACCCCAAATTAACTGAAACTCCTTGTTTTTAAAGCATATCCATTATATATCTCAGTATCATTCAACTTATATTATAAATTTGCCTTCTTTTTTCACGTCCCAATCGAATATGAAAAGTTTACCCGCCACTTTCTATATCCTGCATCCCACATTCTCCTAGCTTGGTATATATTTTGCACTCCAGTTTGCTCAATTGCATTAATTATTTTCTATATCATTTACATCGTAACGTTATCTACATGTTCCTAGTTTTTCTTTCTTTTTTTTTTTTTCCTGGCTTTACGGGCGATATTTTCTAGAATTTCGTCTTTACTGCAGTCTATTTACTAATATGTTTCTTATTCTCGTTCATACCTTTGCTCCATATTCCACAGAATCGATATATATATATATATAAAAACCTTAAATCTCTCTTTCGTTCATACTAAAAAAAACTTTTAATTCAATTCAATGTTTAACATTTCTTTTTCCTTTTCTAAACTAATCAGAAATATAAAAACATTGTCAATGTGTTTAATACATTTCGATCTTGTATATAACATTTAATCAAATGAAACAATTATTCCCTAATACATCTCTAAATGTCGCATTCTGCACTCGAGTGTCAATGATTACATTTATAACTGGTATTTCACTATGATGTACTCTGATATATCTTTATGCAGCAGTATAGTGCCGGCAACCCGTAACCAAGAGAGCGGCATTTATCTACAAGGTTAGTAAATCATGGTAATACCAGGGGTAGGGCAAATTTGAACAGATATACCCGAAATAGATTGCAACATTAACGGATGAGCGGACATGACTGAATTAGAATACTTTCGCTGTGAACGTGTATTAAAAACTTTGCAAAGAAATATTGAAACATTTACCCGTGAGACAAAGAGTAAAGTTCTAAAAAAATTGTTATTCACACAGTACAACGCCGCTCAAACCCAACAGCATACAGATGGATTGCAAAGCAACACAAGAGAAGAAGTAATCAACACAACGGAAGCAGAGATGCAAGTTGAACGTTAGGACAAACTGTGCACTAGTAAAGAAATTTCTCCTTAGGAATGTTTCGCAGCTGTTTTGATTCGATTTATTTAAGGATACTCTTTAACATCTCAGGTCATCAGCATCCCATTCTATTCAGGGCGTGAAACGGCCGACAAATTTTGCTCAGAGGCCCCTTATTTCAGGCTTGACGTTGTTTTTCGTGCCGTAAATGTACGACACGGGACCCACGGCTTTACTTCCCTTCCGAAAAAGTCATACTTAGGATATTTACGCCGGAAAAAAGCTATCGATCCTGGCCGGGTTTGAACCCGCGACCTTTAGCAGCTGTGCTTTTAGCAAACATGTGAGCGTTAATCTATAGGACTACTGTGGATGATTTTCTTTTTTGTTTGTAAATTAAAAAAATACTCCAACAATAAGGAGTTTCTGAGAAAATAATGACATTTTAACTACTACAATTAATTATATTGATTACAAGCCACAATTTTAGGATATTCTTGCACATTCGAAACACCTGCTTTAGTTCTTTGGTACCTCCCTCCAAATATAATGAAATTGTCAAATACTTTCTTTCCTTTTATATTACCCCTAGTTCCTGCAAGCACAGCACTATGCTTTACAGGTGTGTCGAATTTTGCAGGTAGCCCCCTTACTATAAAATTGCTGTGTAATTTGTATATGGACTCTAGGTCTGTCAGATTTTCCGTTTTCTCACTTAGTTCTGTTCTTCCGTTTATTATTTCCCGGAGTCGTTAATATTCCATTCTTTAAGTACATGCAAGCATATTTAGCCCTTGTAAACCGTGTTCTTTTGTCTTATTATCTGTGGCTATGGTGAATAAATATGTATTACTAACATTATCTGGAAAACATACGTAGCTATCAGCGTCTTGAATTTCCGCTCTCAAAAAGAGCTGCGATTTTCAGTGTTTGTATTCGAAATCACAATCTCCTATTTCATCCATATTATTCGTACACGTTTTCATACTGGTGGTGTTAACTGATGGTAAAAAATAATTTCGCAATGTGTGAAAGTGAAAGTGGTGCCCGAAAGACACTTAGGAAGAAGATATTGAAATCGCAACGCAATCAAGCAAGTGCATCGCTGGGAAGATACATTTTCGGAACCAAGCCAAAAAGTATATATACAGAGGGTGCCAAAAATGTAAATATAGTTCAAGCAAAGAAAAAACTGTGTTAACATAACAAAATTGAATTCGCACAAACAGAAAATGATGCGCACTAATCATCTTAGACTTTTACAGTTACAACAGTTGCTCAAAATGTCCACCATCGACGTCGATACACTCCTGAGTACATTGAATTAATGATTGAGCAACGTTTGCGAAAGTGTCCTAAGCGTTGCAGCACATTCGATTTTTATTTCTTCCCTAAGTGCTGTCAGTGTAGCTGGTTTTCTACGGTATACAGCATCCTTAAGAGTTCCCCATTGGTAGAAGTTCAACGGAGTTAGATCCGGAGAACGCAGTGGAAACTCAATCGGACCTCTTCGTCCTATCCAGTGACTTGGATCCACTGTGCGGAGCTTGTTGCTGTGCGAGGTCTCCAGTTCTGCTCTTGTGAACCTCGCATACGCTACCATGAGTCTCAAATTTGTATCAAAGGCGTGCAATTGTTAATCGCGTAGCCGGTTCTGCTCTGTACACTCGTCTCCATTGCCTTTGAACTCAACAGCATACTCGATTTTCCAATACCACTTCAAAATTGCTTTGCGCTATTCAAACGATAATCTTGGCTCCATTTTGTTGTAGCAACGCTAGCACAATGTAATGTGAGTCATACCTGTTTATGGAACATTATATGATAATCTTGGATTCATTTGTTCTTTGTTGATTTACCTGTCACGTAGCAACGCTATTATAGTGTATACAAGTCAGATATGCTTACAGAACATCATACGATAATCTTGGCCTCATTTCTTCATTGTTGATTTACCTGTCACGTAGCAATGCTATCATAATACATATGAGTCGCATACGTTTACAGAACATCGTGCTAAACAATGTTATTTTGCGGTCCAACTTTAATATATGTTAAATAGATATCTATTGTGAAATTATGTATCCATTTTGGCACCCTTGGTATTTGTGAAAAAGATGCAAAATTAAAAAAAAAAATACCATTAAGATACTGACAGATGAGATAGGTTTACATGAAGCATATTTCATTTTAGTTTGAGCACACAATTAGTGGCTTGATATTAAAATATTATATTTTTATGATCAATGACTCTCATTTTCACATCTGATCTTATTTCATAGGAGCAACTATAACCATTGCAGTACCTACAGGCATTAATTTTTTCAGATATAATTTTTTGCATATAATACAGTTTTTTCTGCCTCTAATTACATCAAAACGCATTTTAAATTCAGCATGCCATCAATTTAGTATAAAAACATAAAACGGGCTTTCCTTCCCCCCCTCCAAATGTGTAAGTCCTAATAGACTCTTAACAGCCGAAAGCCTTTTTCAATTTCTGATAATCTTCAAAAGTGTCCCATTTCTGACGTATATTTTCAGTAATTTTTATAAACCTGATGAATTCTTAAAACTACACGGCGAATATTTAGGATAGTATTTAACAATATTTTGATATATCTGTTCAGTTTAGAAAAGAGAGAATTAAGAATGTTTATCTCTATATAACAGAACACTACATACTTGTAAATCTAAAAGAATTATATAATAGTCGATCCTGAGGAGTATGGAGCAAAGGTACGAACGATGAATAAGAAACATATTAATAAATACGAACTTACGGAAAATATTGCCCCTAAAGCTAGAAAAGAAATCGTAAAAAATATGTAAATTACGTAGACCAGTGTAGACGGTATAGAAAAGATTTTATGCAATTGAGCAAACTGGAGTGCAAAATATATGGCAAGCTAGGAGAATGTGGGAAGCTAGATATACAAAGTGGAGGTCTAAATTTAAAATTTCCTATTCGATGGGACGTGAAACAAGCAGACAAAATTATGTACATCACGTTTGTTTCTTTAAATGGATCAATGCCTATTGATATTGAGAAAAGGTTAAAATAAATAAATAAATAAATAAATAAATAAATAAATAAAAAAGGAGGTTACTATCATAATTAGAATCCTAGTTAAAATTAACTACTATAATAGTCCTTTACTGAAACTTTGAAACAAAGTGTTGTATGATCCATGTAACAGCCACTACTAGACTATGTACTATGGATTATGGTCTATCTGCGTCTCATTATATAGTCTGTATGCCCCTATAGACTACATAATATTCTTTTCTCACAGAAAAATTCTACCTGTGTCAAATGTTGATAACCGCTTACCAATTTACAAGGTAGGTTGATAAGTTACATACCTTATCCATTTATTTATGATTTTATTTGTATTAGTAATGTTTAGGATAATTTTCTGTAGATTAAACATAATTTCATGTTGTACCTTTTTTGTTAAGTAAATAACTTCCTCTCCGCTGAGTTCCGTTGTTCAGACATAGTTGCATAAAGAAGATTATGTGCAGAAGATTGTGATATGTTCAGAATGGAGTTTCGAGCTGTTATTAAGTTCTTCACAAAAAAAGGACTTACTCATAATGAAATTAAACAGAGATTAAACGGTTTATATGGGGGAGATACCCCTCATATTGTACCGTAAAAGAATGGCCCAAACATTTTCGAATGGGCCGAAAAAGCATTGAAGATGAAGAGCGTGCAGATTGGCCCTTGGAAATGTTCACTCCTGAAAACATCGCTCTTGCGGAAGGAGATATTATGGAAAACCTGGCAGCACAAAGTTACACCAATAGCACCAAGGTTGGGACTTTCTAAAACAACAGTCCTTCGAATTATTCATCAACATTTAAACATGAGTAAGGTTAGTGCAAGATGAGTACCTAAACTTCTTTCCTCAGTCCAAAAACAGCAACGAGTCATCTGTTGTCAGGCATTTTTGGAGTTCTGCCGTGGCAACGACAGAGAGGCGTTCTGAAAAATATTGCTTCAGGAGATGTCCTCTACTATGATACCTTGTCCAAAAGAGAATTAATGGAGTGGCCAAGGTCATTTAGTCAACCAAGAAGATCATGCCCACAATCTTTTGGCACTGTGAAGGAATACTCTTCATTGACTTCAAGGAGAGAAACACCACACTAAATGGGGAGTATTATGATGGCCTACTGCACAGACTACGTGCTTCCATAAAAAAAAAAAGCAAGGAAAACTGAGTGGTGGTGTGCGCCTTCTTCCCGACAACGCGCCTGTGCACACAGCTCTTGTTGCAAAGGAAGCTCTGAATAAAAAGAAATTTAAAGTGTGACTAAAACGTGATGGATGCTGTTTATGCCGATTTTGCAGGCAGGACTTATGCTTTTTTTTTTTGGAGGGGGAGATTGAAATGTTTATTCAAAGATGCAATAAAACTATATTGAATAGTGAAATATAGATTTTGTCTTTATCATAACTACAAAATGATTAGGCCGGAAACTTATGGACCTGCCCTCTTAAATGTTCTTTTTGCTCAACCCTACGATGTTGAAACATTTGTGAAGATAATCTGTGAGATGAACATCCATCTTATGTAGATACCATATATTTAGCATATTTAGAACAACTTATATTTATGAAATAATGCAAAGTATGGTCTAAGAAGTATGAATATAATTCTTGTTGAGGAAACAAATCGTAAATATGTGGTGGTGGTAGACAGCAATCTAGTACATACTCAAGCAGTGACAACGGAATGGATTCAAATTATATTTCATTAGCTTCAAAATATGGTATTATGGTTCTAATCTTAATTAATTTTAATTTAGGTATAGGCCCAATTAAGAATAGCACTGTATAAGTCTTTTTATAATCGTTGTTGGGCTTTCTACATGTTGCGAGATTCTTTCATTATGCAACTCTAGTGTAGATAACCCCAATGTGTTTTGTTTTGATTCAACTCTCAAGAACAGTCTTTACTACGATTATAGGGTTTATCTCCCCAGAGTGTGTTTGTGAGAACGCATTTAGTATAAAAGATATTTTTAAACTTACATATTGAAAACACACTACTGTAAGCGGACAACATAGTAATGTGTGAAACGTGAAATTTCTTCAGCTGTTAATAAAGCAAATTTTTTGCTACTAAACACTTTATTTATCAACAAACTTTGTGAAAAACTTAACATTTGCTCATAGACCACACTGTGAGTTTGCCAGCCGAGTGTAAGGATCGCATTCCGGTTTTTGTTTAGTAGCATGAGACGAAGTACACAATTTCCGGTTCTTCTCCTTTTCGAGTACCCTACTCATTTCACAGACACGAGAGTTTCCTCATGCTATACTTAAATTCTATAGCGCAACTTGCCCCAATTGCTTCAGTAACTAAGTGGAAACTTTTAGAAGGGTTACCTACCTTTGACCTCCAATACTCGAAAGCAAAGGCGTTGTAGTTGTGCATTCGGATATGAACGGCCACAGAAAGAAGAGAGTGAGAGGTGAAATAGCAATGCATCGCGCAAAGCAAGGAGAGGATTAGAAACGCGGTAAGGCAGATGCCCCGAGAGTCTATAGAAAGTCAAAAAGGTAATCAATACGGAAGAGGACTGAGGCACTGTATCGGGAATGAGGGCCACAGATGGAAATCATTTGGAGATGTACATACGCCCGTGATGCGGCATCAGAAACGTATACACGCTGAAACCCTCTCAAACCCATTTCGCTGGCACAACCCCTGACCCAAATTCCCTTCGCCGTAGGGATCGATTGAACCGGTGACTGAAATAATCCAAAAGTGCATTCTTTTCAGTGACCTCTGCAAGACTTTTCTCCGTAAAAGGCTGTCTTCCATTTCTCGTGATTACTGTTTGAGAAAAAGCGATAATGAATACTTTGGTCCATTGCGTTTTGTTCTGTGAAGAATTTTCCAATAGTTCAACGAGATGTGAAAAAAGGAGTTTTTGCTACAAGCAAAATTATAATAAATGTCTTGCAGATATTGGGAGGCCTTTTTTTTTTCAGAAAAATGTGTAAATGTTTTCTTAAAATAGGTACAATATTATGATGACATGCAATTATCAATAAAAATGTGCATACTTGAGATTTCAAATTATCCGTTATGTCTTTTTATTTTTGGAATTAGCGTATTTGCGAGATCAGATTCATCTGCGAAATATTAATAACTGTTTATCATATTACGTTTCCCATAAAGTGTTAAATATGTGGGATGACTGCCGGTATAGGTTTAATATTGTTTATGTTAATTAATTAAATTATGTTAATTAAAAAGTATCAAACCTCAACTCTGCTGCTTCAATATATCGATGGCAACTGGGTAATTCCTCGTGTTAATAAAAGAATCTTTGACCTGTTAAGACCGCCACACGCCGTGCAGTACATTAAGTAGCTTTACTATACAGTGAAACTGTTGGAGTTACGGGACGATAGAGTGAGTAAATAAGTCTTCTGAGCTTACAATGCATGTGTAGAAGCTTGTAGCCGTTTGAGGAAGACTTTGT
The DNA here is from genome assembly GCA_030762175.1 of Metallyticus violacea. Lineage (NCBI taxonomy): Eukaryota > Metazoa > Arthropoda > Insecta > Mantodea > Metallyticidae > Metallyticus > Metallyticus violacea. The sequence goes on from CM060845.1 coordinate 89,138,356, forward strand.
TAGCGAGAGGTTATGTATTCATGTGGTACTCGGTGCTTTCAACGAGTATGTTGAAACATATATGCAGTCCCCCTGAATGAGCTTTAAAACTAAATTTGTGTTAAATGAAAATATTGATGACATTTTTGCTTGACATCTTGTAATTTCTGGAATGAATTGTGGTGTTATCCAAGTTCTTCTCTAAGGATATTTATTGAAAGAACTCACTTCTTCCGCATTGACTCCAAACCCATGTCACCTATAACAACATCTCCTGTCTTACGGCTCTTGATAATTGGAAAGAAAATATTGTGCTTATTATTTTATTTCCTTGAATAAACATTTTAATTAATTTAATTTTATGTCGCATCCAGGGCAAGGGCCTCCGCAAGCGGGGAGCTCATTGATTTCTCATATGGTGAGCTAGTCCATATGAGCCCATTATCCCTATGAGTTTGTTAAGTCTACAATGTTTCTTATTTTACAAGTTTAACACAATTTAACTAACAGGTTCAAGTGCCGAGCCTGTTAAGTTTTGTATTATAAGTTTAGCATCCCTTTCACTATTGGCTTCGGTTGTTCTTTTTTCTCTAGCTCGGTTCTTCCAGGTATGCTACGCTGGTCCAGTGTGACACGGAAGCCTTCCTGAGAGTCTGCTCACCTCGTTCTCGGTCTCCCTCTTCCTCTCCTACCTATACGTAGATTCCAAGTTGTAGCTATATGTCACTATCTGCTAGCTACATTGCCGCCCCATTTACACTTCAGGCTGTTTGCACGTTGAGCCACATCGTTTAGTTCCGACATTTTTCTTAATTTTACAGATGATATTTTATCCAAGAGGGATATCCCCAGTGCTTTCCGCTCCATTTTATGTTGGCAGACACTAATATTATTTTCTTGCACTTCTGTTGGGCTCCAAGTTTGGCATCCATGTACATAATAGTGTTGGGAACATGCATCCGTCCAGCACGTCTAACCTCACTTTTCGGCTCAAAACAATGTCCATCAGTATGAATTTCAATGACCAGAATGCTCTCCATGCTAAGGAAATTCTTTTGTTGATTTCTTTGCCCATGTGTTACTGGAAAGTAGACATAATCTGTTACGTATTTAGTGTTGTTGATTCTAACGAGCATCACTTGGCCGTTTGTCATGATCTGTGTTTTCTCAATGTTCATAGATACACAGGCAGTTTTACTATGCTTGTTGAGATCTTGTAGCATTCTTTGAATGATCTCTGCTGATCTAGCAAATATGATCATATCGTCTGCAAATCTTAGTTTCGTGAGTTTGTAGCCATTAATGTTAATTCCAAATCTGTGCTTACTCAGCTTCATTAATATAAATGGCGGCCGTAGCATCAGCCGGTCGGAAGCGCGTTACGATTATGAACTTTTCATTGGGGTGGATACGTATGCAAGCTGCACATTGTGAGAATAGGTTTTTATTTACGGATCTAAGCTTATTAGCTGAAATTTTGCCTTTTTCGTTTTTGTTCAGAAACAAATTTTAATAATTTACTCTTTGAATTGGGTCACCTTGCAAAATATAAACACATGTATACCTCTATGGCTTAGCGTTAATAATTTAGTAACATACAAGTTTAGTTACTAATTTTTTGGCGAATATTAGATTGAGTACAAATTATCCAATTTATTCTTCGTTAAAACCGTTCATCTTTAGGAATGTTTGTCCAATGTACGGTGTATTGGTTTCAAATGTATTTAGCCATTGTATAGCACTTCCTGAAGGGAGCATTGAGATAATTTTTCATAAATTCGCATCGATCACAACGATAAAGTAACTATTACAGAAAAAAGTTACTTATTTAATAGCCAAATGTCGTATCAATTTAAACACAAGAATTCCTATCAAAACTACTCTAGTACGACTAGTATGTACTGTGCATGCATCACTCTCTCAAACTACGAATTCTTGGGCTATCCCAAGATTACGTACGAATTGAGAAAAGAAGGAAGAACGCGTTATGGGAGTACCGGCCAATACAGTGGCATTATTCCAGAAAGGGTATGCCCAATATACGGCAGCCATGTATTAAAGCGTCCTGTGCGCCGCTGTCCTTACTGTGTCATTCTTTACTTCCATATCATAGTCTAAATTACATAGTAATTCATTGTTTACAGAAGTGAGCTTTTTGACTGTTGTCAAGTATTATAGATGAATAATAACGAATAGTTATATTACATTGCTGTACATATGTGCAACATATTAGTTTTATTTTCCTTTAGGTTTTAGAGTTTCTTAAATACATTCTTATTTGGTTTGAAGAAATTTCTTAAAATATTCTCAAACTAAAGTGTAATGACTTTTAATTATTTCTGTGATATAACCGTTATTATTTGGGTACATAATGTAGGATTTATTGAGAGTTTGGTTAAAATTATATGAGAAGATTTAGATTTGTGCAAAGAGTTGTCACACAGGAGTATCCATTCTATTTGATACTGGTTTTGAATAAAAAAAATCAGTCCAGCACATGTGTGCTATCATCATCATAATCATCATCATCATTATTATCTTTAATATCCATAAAGTTAAGGGTCAAAGTCAGGGTAAAACTAAAATTACCCTTTCAAGCGTTGCAGAGTTACAGTTAATTATCTCCTAGTTATGTATTTCTGGTTTTACAGTCCTGGCAGCCATCATTTGAACTGCTAAATCCAACCTAAGCAAATAAAACGGTCTGGGAATTGATTTCTAGCGTTCATCCTTTGACCTGAGCTTGACGTGTTAGAATATTAAAATAGCAGGCAACCAGAAAGGAAAACATATTATCCGACAGTATATGATAAAAAGGCCAATCATAACAGACATTAACACGTGTTGTATGTGAAAGAAGGCATGTACATGTAGACATATTGACAGATCTATGTTTGTACATGCTTATGTCTGCAACAGGCCGTATTAATGAAACACCCACCTTCAGTTCCTTCCTTTTCCTTCTCTATCGATCCAACAAAACAAAGGGGTGTCCATGCTGTGCGAGATTTCTTACCATTATTGTATTGTTTTAGCTGTCACCGCCGTAGCCTCATAACATAAGAGGGGCACATTAACCTCCTCTACTTTTGGCGAATTGATCTGATTAATTTATGGACTCTTTAACATCTCAGGTCATCAACCTCCTACTCATTTCAGGTTGTGAAACAGCCGTTAAAATTTGCTCAGAGGTTTCTTCTTTCAGGCTTAAGGTTCTGTTGCATGCCGTAAATCTACGACATGGGGCCCACGGTTTTAATTCTCTTCCAAAGGAAGCCATACTTGGATTTTTGCCCCGAAAAAAGGTCATTGATCTTGCCCGGGATTGAACGCTCGATCTTGAGTTTAGGAGGCAAGTATGGTTACCACTGCATCGCCAGGATCTATTTTTGGTGAGAATATGCTTAACTGCAAGCATTGTGCCCTTTAATTAGAAGTTGTACTGTACCTGAGGTAAGCGAAGCCTTTCTAACAATTAGGAAATTGGATATTACTAATATATAATTCATATAAATTAATGATCCTTTAAATGCCCATTCTTTCATAGTCCCATGTGTGCCATTTATAGCCGGGCCATAGATAGCGTATATTCGTGGTTCGCTTGCACTTCAGTGACCTCGGAATTATTCCAATAGGGCTAGCGGTGAATGACCCGCTCAAGGCTACGTTTATCAGCTGTGTTATACTGTGTCAGTTGCTGCCTTCTGTTCAAGCTGAAAAACTAGTTTATTCATTGTGCATCTCAAAATTGAACGTTTATACAAGACATTTGTGTTATGTGTGAATAACATTAGATTATTCTGTAATCCACTGAAATGCCTACCGAAAAGTTTACACTTGAACAAAGAATTTTTATATACTATAGCATACGTAAAAACCGAATTATGTAGACAGGTTCTTAGACAATTTTAAGAGAAATTTCCTGGTATTCCAGTTCCAGGTACAGAAAATATTAGATGTCTGGTTAATATGTTTAGAACAAGGAAATAACTAATCGCTAAACCTAAGAAACGAATAAGAGATGTTCTAACGGAGGGGAAATTTGACGAAATAGGTGCATCATTCTGACACTCCCCAAAGAAGTCTCTAAAATGTGTTGCAGGTCAAGTGGGTGTTTCAAAAACCTAAGAGCTGCTAAACTTTTCAATTTGAAACCCTTCAGTGACTATAGTTCATGAATTACAACCTCGTAAGAAAAACGAGTAAATTTCTGTAACTAGAGTTTACAAAATATCGTTGATGATATCACTGTTGACCCACATTTAATAATATTCTCAAATGAGGCATTAGAAACAATCCCCATATCATAGACGAACTTAAGCAGAACATAAGAACAGACAGTATGAACATTAAGCAAGCACAACTTATGCATGTTAATGGAAATTTCATCCGAAGATGTCAGGAATGTCTGAATGCAGATGAACAACACTTATAACAAGGTCAGTAGTCATTATAGGGCTTGTAACTACAACTCATTAGTAAGTAACGCTGGAGTTTTAGAACGGATAACCCCCAGTGAGACAATATGTGGAGCACACGATCAGCGGCCGGGCAATATAAGTAACGCTCTGTACTTGAATTTCGTTAATTTTTTTTACGAAACTGAACACTCTTCTCCTAACTCATTCATTTATTTCAGAATTCTGTTAAAACTTGTGAAGCTAATTTTATTTAGGGAATTACCCAGCCTCTCCTTTGCCTTATCGTTTTCGCAGTTTATCTTTTAATTTTCACCTCTTTCTGTTTAGCAATACGTATCTGCTTATTTACTTTTTCTGATGATTTATAAATGACATCCTGACCCTAAAATTCACTATAAGAGCAGGACACGTTCTCTCTTGGTATGGTGGTGGAGATATTTGGTATACACCGGGTGTTAATGAATAACAGCCTCAATTATTTCCAAGATTACAAAGGAATCTTAGACAAATATTTGAGATGGGGAATTCATTGTCTACAAAGGAAACTATAATGATAAAGAAACTAAAATGCTGTTGATAAGTAAATTGCAGAAATGGTGTTCTTACACGATTGAGAATTTTTCGTATGTGTTTTGATTAATGTGGTAAACAAAATATTAGCCTTGCTAAATATACAGTTTTGAGTATAACAATGCTTCGATGCAATGAATAAAATAGTTGGATATTGTGATACAAAATTACGCAGGGTGTTCATGTAATCTCTTTCTTCACAATGTACGCCTACATGCTTACTAAGGATGTAGGAAGTACTTCTGCATTTATCAGTTACACAATATGCTACTGCCAAAAACTTTTCGACAACTTATGAGTTAGTGGCGAGTAAGTGAAAAGTTTTACAGGTCATTTTTCACCAAAATGCACAACACTGTATAGTCACTATGTTTTGTAGACTATTATAGGATTTTATTTTAATTTCTCGGTGCACGGTCCTGGAAAGTGTCGTTTTCCATAATTAATGAATTATTTATTGCCTTTGAATATTTATTTCAGTGAGTTATGATTGGCCTTTGTGAAATGTAGATTTTAATGCACATGTTTTTATTAGGGAATTTGCCATTGTAATGGCAGATAAATTTTTATTATCAAATGCTTGGACACTGCTGCTTTGTCGCAATGTGATACAAAATATAAGATATAAGGTAGCTTCAAGCAAGTGCTTCATATAGGATGCAATGGAAAGGCAATTATTTATCTAATTTTAGAGAACGGGCTTTAAGAAATGTTTTCTTCCTACTCCTACCAAGTCGACATCGCTGTATGAACAACTATAACTTCAGCAACTCTACGAGGGTGTTTGGACAACTTGGATTGATATTAAAGAGAACATTTCAGTCTTGTAACGTAATTTATTTTTCAACATGTCCCATGCTCCAACATTTCTGTATCTTCGAGGATCTCAAAATACTCGCTTATTTCGTTTCATTCATTCATTTGAGTTGAATGTGTGTCCAACCAGGAATGTTACGAGTTTCCGGAACAGATCACAAGGATCGAGATCAGGTGAATATGGGAGATGCGAAAGTATTTCAAATCATAATTCGGTAAATTTATCCTACAAGTGATTGCGCGTGTACTCCAGCAGCCACGGCAAAGCATTTTCATATGTATTTCATTATGGAAAATAAAATAAAATCTCTCAATTATGTCCGTGGCCTGCGCTTTCATTCATGACAGCCAAAAGAATATCATGAACCTTGTCGGTAATTTGTAGCCTCATATCCAGATCAAGGATGTTGCGTCTTCGATGCTCGTTCTCTCACGCTCGAATTCATCTACTCCAGTCATAGGAAGGGCATATGTCACCCGATGTAGGCAAATTTCTTTCATGATTTTCCTTGCTGTTTTTACTTGAAGGAAAAAAAAAAAAAAGAACTGAATCATATAAAGCTCATCACATTATAACTGTCACTCGAAACGGTTGTGTTTAAATAACTGCAAACAACGAATTAATATCAGAATGACTTTTTATCACAGAATGCATAGATACACACATACAAATCAAACGTTATGACTGTCCTCTTTAGTATGCGAATCAAGCCCTTATCAAACTAACCTCATAAGAAGGCTATACTCAAGGCAACTTAAAAACACCTCTCATTTGTTTTACTGCCTTAACAATGCATTAAGCTTTATATGTAATATAAAGAAGTACATTAAGAAAATTATTTTTTCTTATGGCTATAAGGGGCATATACCATTATTAAAGACGTCCACGGTTTTCTGGTTTATCTTTTCCAACATGTGTATTTTGCCACAATTATTTTTTCCTTTAGGGTTATATAAATATACCATAACCGCTTTCGTCATATATTTACCAGTTACGTTAGTAGCTATCGGTCGGTCCTAATGGTTTAGTGATAAGCATACTTGTCTCGTAGATCCAAGATCGCATATTCCATCCCGCCCTGTGCATATGATTTTTTTTTTTCGGGCTTAACCATTCTAAGTATGGCTTCCTTTGGAAGGGAAGTAAAGCCGTTGGTTTCCTCTCGTAGATTTTCGGTGCGTAAAAGGACCTTAAGAATAAAAGAAGAGGCCTCTGAGCAAAAGTTGTCGGAAATGTCACCCCCTGAATGCGGGTGACCTGAGATGTTAAAGAGCACATTTTCTCATCACTTACGTTTTCTCTAATTTTGGCAACAATACTCTACTAACAAATTAGTAAATATTTCTTATGTAGGGTTGATTCACTTGAAATGTGTTTATATGATTTTTTCCCAGAATTTATCTACTGTGGAGATTATTCATTGTTCTGAAAGAAATTCTACGATTTGCCTTCAACGTTTATGTGGTATGTTTACAATATTTTTGTACGGGGTGTTTCTTAGCTCCTAGCAGTGTTAATTTACACGCTGTATATAAAGTATTTTTCTTCTATATTAAATAATATTTCTTCAGCTTTTTTCATTAAGCTCTCCAGTATTGCACCTTTCGAGTAAATATCTTACTGCGCATGCTGAAGCATTCTAAGCTCATCGACCAAGGACACGTAAATGTCACCAACCAAAAATCATTGCTGCACCTATAGCTTGCGCTTTGGAAAGGTTTTTGCCACGACGTCTGAAATGGAAGCGGACCTGCGTTCTATACAAAAACATGTTAACAGATCACATCTGGGTTCGCGCAGTCACCGCCCGTTTTCTCCCTTATCTCGTCTCTTCCTCCCGGAGCCGTCCCCATTGGGTGCATAAGTACAAATGGCCAGCCGTAAGTAAGGCTCAAGTATTCTCCTCTACTACAGAACATCCATTCAAAGCAAATGTCCTCATAACTGTTTCGCGAGCGAGGAAATTTCAACTTCTAATACCTTATCATCAGAGTTTTGAAGATTAAGAGCTATATAATTTCTAGAACCTCTGATATAACATTTCGGTACTGAACAACGGTTAACTGATTCATTGTATTATGTAGCGTAGCCTAGAGGGAGCTGTCTACCGGACTGTGTGATTTAATGGGTAAGAAAAAGGATTGTAGTTTCAAATATCATATTTTCGAGTCTTGCAGAGCGGCGTTTAGGTTATTTGTTTTATTCATTTACGATTAAATACGATCATACATATGTGTTAAATAAAATAAATATCAATCAAGACTCTGAAATAAAAATAATAATCATTCCTTTGCTACAGTATCATAACGACTGCATCAAAAAGATACATCTCACAACTTTCGCTTGTTCATAAGTTGTATCATTTAATGGAAACTGCATTAGTTAGTGGCGTACTGACTTTTAGAAACTTAATCCATGATTTTGATTTGTAAACAGGCAAACCGTAGATTCCCTGTCTCAAATTACTTGCTAAGGCTGTTTTATAACCTGTGATGTTATTACCATATAGTAATATAACATTATTTATATATCTTTTCATTTAACTGGCAACCATGATAGTAAAAGGTTTCTCTCTTTTCAAACAAACTATAAAGACTTAACAAGATGGGAATCGTATCAGTAGTCATTTAATTACCATTCAACGAATATGACCTAAATATATTAAAAGACCGACAAATGAATTACAAATTTATAATAAGGCAAACTTTGTACCATGTTTAGGCTTGGTCTCGAAAATCGAAAGATGGGGTTGAGACAATTTGTTTTCAAAAGATGGATGTCCGGTTAACTTTATTTTAACTTCAAATTAATTTTAGTCACTTTAATGATAGTATTACTTTGAAAATTACATTTTAATGTCTTGGATTTGCATTTCAGTTCTCTTTCCCAATATTGTTCACATTTTTATATTTTGAAATAATATATGAAAGTATTTTTTATGATTATGAATCCAAAGTGCTCTGGCTGTTTTATTTGTTTTAATTAAACAAAAACGTAACATAGCACATGCTTTTCCTTGCAGACTAAGGCGCATCTTTTCTACTCGAAACACGAATAACTAAAATAAGACAACACTGAAGCCTTTATAGATGCTTGAATAAAGAGGTAAATGAGATTAAAAGAACGTCGTTATTCATGAGAGGAAGAAAGTTGACAAGTTGAAACAGACCATTGGTGAGGTAACCATCAAAACGAAAATACTGTTTCTCGCATTGTAAGACTTAATGATCAGTTCGCGTGAACTTGGGGAATAATGTCAACCTTCACGATTTGGAACACGTTACACAAAGGCGATCGTATTTTCTGTGCCACTCTTCCCTTCCACTGTTCTATGTATAGAACAAACCGTCAGACCTACCTCTTGATTGAGTTTAAAGAACTTCCACAGGATAATTGCATCGGTTGACTTCCAGTGACTGTCAGAAACTAAAGTCTCTACGAATGATGGCTGATAAGCTTTTGCTTCTGGTGAAAGTTTCTGGAAGCTTGCCAGAGCACACGTCGTTCGTGTTCAAAGACAGAAATTTAAAGAGGAAAGTATACCAAAAAAAAAAAAAAAAAAAAAAAAAAAAAAAAAAAAAAAAAAAAAAAAAAAAAAAAAAAACACCACAATATTCTAGTATAGTTCAATTCTCCAAGCAAAGCAACCAATATGCATGCGCGCTATGGATTGTTTTTAATACCCAGGGCTCTGTTATGTATGCACTTAATAGAACAGAAATAAGCATTACGCCATATCTTGACTTCGTTGGTTGTTTACAGCAGACCGAAGAACTTTAGCGCAATGATCCCATACTGCAGGAATGTGCTGAGCAGTTAAAATCTTCTGAACAAGAGTCCTGAATAGCAAGTAGACCTCTGCAAGTCACCGAAGCTTCGACAAAGTGTAAGCTCAGACGGTGCGAAACATCTGCAGTAACACTGCACGCGACTTACATCACCTACTGAGCAGTTGTCAGGTAGCTATGCCTCAAATATACATTTCTACAAAATGTTTCTGAAAATAAGATAAGAAAGTAACTTTTTGACTGCAATTCATCGAGAAAAGGTTGTAATTAATCAACTCAAGCCTCAGGCGAATTTATATATGTAAAACGCTTAAAATATTGCAGAAATTAAGTATGCAAAGTATTAAATAGACAAAAATAGAGCAATCGTATTTTTTAAAACATTTTAGTGTGGAATATATGAGTCTCGTCATTTAAAAACCAAACAGACGTTATTATAGGCATATGTTCATGATTCTGGTGAATTTTCTCACATGAGAAGCAGGTAACGTATTCCTTATTAAAGCATGACGTCAGGGGTAACATGATAGTCGAACAACAATGGTGGCAGTACTGACGATGTCTAATCAGCAATATAATTTTGATTTGATTTGGTGTATTTACGAACGCTCTTTAACATTTCAGGCCGTAAGCGTCCCATTCAAATCAGCGTAAAACGGCCGACAAATTTTGCTCAGAAGCCTCTTTTTTCAGGCTTGAGGTTATCTTACATACCGTAAATCTACAACACGGACCCACGGCCAAGTATGGTTACCACTGCACCAACAGGACCAACTCGGGAAAATGAGAGATTATTTTTGACTAGCATGGCCCATACCTCATGAAGTTTCTGAAAGAATGAGCAACGAATGTGTGCATCATACAGAAACACTCATAAAGTTGCGGCGAGTCAAAGCGCCCAGGATGCTTAACGTAGTGTTTAACGCCCACAAGTGAGAGCATTGCATAGACATGCAGGAGACAATTTAACAATGGTTCCATGGACAACTCAGAGACATTCAGCGTCCTGATTCATAGTGGGACTGTGCTTTTCCAACAAATACTCGGATATTAAATGGTTGATCATCATATAGTAAAATCTTTTATAGGAATACAGAGTGAAAAGTGAAAATAAATAACTAAATATTGCAAAGTATTAAGAGTGATTAAATATCTAATACATTATACCGAGAATGCAAAAAAAAAAAAAAAAAAAAATGTATACACTCGTTCACAGTAGATATCTATTTAATATATTTCAAAGTTGGACCGAAAAATAACAATAATATCTAGTATGATGTTCTGTAAACAGATATGACTCACCTATATCTTGATATCGTTGTTACGTGGCAGGGAAATCAACAATGAACAAATGAAGCCAAAATGATCGTAAATCAACAAAGAACAAATGAAGTTAAGATTATCGTGTGATGTTCTATAAACAGATGTGACTGACATTACATTATACTAGCGTTGCTACAGCAAAATGGAACCAAGATTATCGTTTGCACAGCGGAAAGCAATTTTGATATGGAACCGGAAAACCGAGAATGTTGTTGAAGTTCAAAGGCAATGGGGACGTGTATGCAGAACAGAACCCCTAACGCGAGTAGCAATTGCATGCATTCCAGACAAATTTGAGACTCATGGTACTGTGTGCGATGCTCACAAGGGCAGTCCTGGGAGACCTCGCACAGCAACAAGCCCCGCTTTCTCATCCTTTGATGACAAACTTCCAAGGCACTGGATAGGACGAAGTGGTTCGATTGTGTCCAAACTCCGTTCTACCTATGGGGAACTCTTAAGGATGTTGTACACGATAGAAAACCAGCTACATTGGAAGCACTTCTGGAAGAAATTAAATGGGTATGTGCTGCAATCGCGGAAGACACTTTCGCAAACGTTGCTCAATCAGTAGTTCAACGTACTCAGAAGTGTATCGACATCGATAGTGGGGATTTTGAGCAACTGTTGTAACTGTAAAAGTCTAAGATGTTTAGTGCTCATCATTTTCTGTTTGTGTGAATTCAATTTTGTTACGGTAACACAGTTTTTTCTTTGCTTGAGGTGTGTGAACATTTTTGGGAACCCTCTGTATTTAACATGCTATATTGAATCAATTTAAGTTTGGTGTTATTTTAATATGTCGCTAGCAAATAGCTTTGTCAAGCTGACCATGAGTACGTATTAAACTTGCTTCTTTATGTATTTCTGCCAATCAGTCATTGCTCAATGTTACAAACCAGTTATATTCCAGACATTTTTTTAGGTATAAAATCAGAAATACAGTGTAGAATTGCGATGCTTAGATATTCAATGCTCTGATGAAATACTTAACACTTCACTTGCATAAATTGAGAAATTTTATGAATGAAAAAAATCACTTTTGGTGATATTTAGTATCATTTTGATTCCTTATTCTGCATATATCTTAATGAAAATTGAAAAAGACTTAATGCCTACAAAGCTTAAAATTCCGTTTCAGAATTTTTCCTGCTTTGCTTCATTAGCCCCATAAAAGTCTTTAGAAATAATTTGCTTGTTAAAATCGTTATCTTCATATGAAAATTTGGAAGTAATGGACGTTCTAGGCTGGTAGGGATCATCTTTCTAATTAATTTCGGAGATATTCTTCTAATGCTTAAGACTTTAATAGCAAGATACCAACACACTATGAACGAACGGTGTTCTCGTACAGGAAGTACTGTCAAGCCAACAGGCATGTCCTCCGGCTGCAAATGCGAAACTGGAAGGATGGCACTTTCTAAAATGGGCAATATCCTTTTGCCTTAAGTGTCCAAGTCATTTATGCAAGTCATGACAGCGATCCTCCACCAAAGTTCACTCTTGGCAGTAAACATTACAGAGATAATGTTCTCTGGCATTCGCCACACCTAACACTTCCATTTACTTCCTGGAAGACAGTAAATGGAAGTGCACCACAGGACCCGTTTTCAATTATCACCCCAGTATTCAGTAAAGTTTACATTAATCATTGTGAGCTTTTGGCATTGCACGTTTAGGATATTTGGCCATGTGAACTTTGAAACTCTCAGAGAAACTCTTTATCGCTGTCCCGTTTTGAGTGTCTCCTGGACTGAGTGGATTTTCTATTTTTTATCTCGTTGCAAATAATGGCAGATTTCTGTATATTTGAATGTAAACATTAGAACAAAACACACGTAGACGGCAACACTTAAGATAGCAGAATCAAGAAAAATTGGATTGAATTCAATGAAAAATGAGAGATTATTGCCTCCTAAACCAGAGATCGCGGGTTCAATTCCGGTCAGGAATAATGCATTTTTCGGGCATAGATTTACGGTATGTAAAAGAACCTCAAGCTTGATAGAAGGCTCTGGGCAGAATTTATCGGACATTTCACTCTTGAATTGAATGGGACGCTGATGACCTGAGATGTTAAACAGTGTACGTAAATAAACAAAATTAACAACAATCATCAACTGATAAGGTTTTATCAGTCTGCTTTGTTTGCTGAAGAAAATTTAAAGTAAACTTCTCTTCTCTTGGGGCATGCAACACTCAATAGTTCATCATTTGGCAAGTCAATATCTGCTCATTTATTCGTAAAAGGGGGTCATACCATTTTTTTCCCACTTAGCTCTTGCTTTTTAATGTCCTATTAGTTTATTCCATTTGGAAGAACTTTCCAAACTCATGGAACATTAAAATACAGATATTTATAACTATTAATTAGCTCTGCTGCCTGATCATTAACGATTATTTTTGGTCGTACTTGATGTTTCACTGTATATACATAGCTATGTATTTTCTGTGCAAATGGTTATTTTTTGAAGATATTTTATAAAGAGAATGGGTGGTCACTCGTAGTTTTTCCTCACTTTGTGCAAATATAGTCAAGTCCTTAACAAACTTCACACTTAAAACCATCTTTCCTTGCCTAAAATGATGCTGTAAATCACTTTGCCATTCTCGTATGGATGCCTCAGTATAAATGTACACATACATTCCAAAAGGAGATAACTGTTGTAATCCTTAGTCTGTTCACATACACATAGCGAAACTCCATTAGCTATACTAATTAGTGTATTAGAGTATACATTCTTCGGTTTGGGTAGTCTCCTCTTTACACTATTTCCCAAAATTGGCTTATAATTGTGCTCAAGTAGACTCAAGAAAAACACAGGTTGATTAACAGCTTTTGAGCATCTGTGCTTGAATTTCTGCGGCCATAACAGGCGTTGAGAATGGAAGAACTCGCCTTTTAGCACATTATACATCAATTTCGTACAGGAACACTAATACCAGGAAATTTGACAGTAAAACTCCCGTTTTTTTAATAAAACCAGTAAGCACTTACACCTCTACTATTGCGATTCTTTGTTGCAAAGAATTCATATCACACAGCTCGACTGTATGTACTTCTTCATGGCACAAACCGCTTCCTCATAGAAGAGATAGGGGAATATTAAACCCACCATTTGGGGAATATGTATAAATATATTTGTGGAGGGGTATGTTGTTTTATTTTTGTATTTATTCTTTTATTTTCGTTTGTAAAATGTCACATATTTCTTCGTGTATTGTAATGGCGTAAACGGTCCCTGGACCCGTGTTGAAGGGATGAGTTAAGCTTGCAAGAAGCACAGTTTGTAAATATATACAAAACCCCACCACCAAAATGTTGCTTGCCGTACCAAAGATACGTGGTTCGAGTCCCTGCCACGATTTCCAATACTTTCTATTTGATCTGATTCCAAATCTCAGATTAATACTTACAGAGCACGAGAGAAAAATATTACATTTTAAATAAATGAAGCCTTTATTAAAATAACTTCACTGTCCTATCATAATATTTTCATTGTTAAGACGGATCTGTTACATAAGATCTCTTGAATAAATGGTTTCTGTGATCAACTGGCGCAATGTCAAGCAGATGAGAATAATTCCAGATTTCTAAGTTGCTGGATGTTTATTGATACACAACTGGCCCCACAAAAGGAAGGATAAAAGTAACAAGTCGGGAGATAATCTCGTTCACTGTGCGAACTTGCTTATCAATCCGCAGTTGTGGAAAAACTAGGTATAAATTCTATGAAGTGGAGGTCCATCTTGTTGGAAAATATTTTGCTTCCTAGTACTCTTCAAGCCAAATAAATCTGTAACCAAACTGGTGAGTGATTGCGAAGTAACTCTTTCTCTAACCACGAACTACGTTCTACCTGATCGACTTTGTCAGCAGATATAACTAACTACCGATATTGGTAGCAAATCCATAACGCATCATCAATAGAGCTGAATATCTGCTGACATTGTTGGGGAACATATTACAACTTCGTTATTCTAAAACTCTATGCAGGAAGAGACATCTCGGGGAAAGAATTTGTGAGGAGAAAGTTATTACCTGAAGGCATATTTTGGCAGAAAGCAGGGAAACGGAGATTTTAAGAAACGTGATTTTATCACCGCAATTTTTGAATTCCAATAGAAATTTGAACATTTGCCGGGAAGTGTTGATGCATGCGAGATACTCACACAATTTGGGAATGTCTCTAGCAAAGACCCGACAAAGAAGGTTAATGGTTTTAGAGAAGAGAGTGGAGTTGGGGAGGTGTAAGTAAATGGAAGGGGGCCTAAGGGCAAAGGTTGCATTTATGTTAATGTATTTATATATAAAATTACTAAAAGAAAATATAAGTATATTGCTTTCTTAGCAGTATTTAACGCCCGTTTGTACTACTGAGGCACCACAGGCGATGGACACTGATGACACATGAAATGAAATGATATATTGGGAAAGGATATTTTTTAAGGAAGGAAGCGTTCCAGGCCAAAGTTTAGGGTACCTCCCTGGCATTTGCCAGTTATGAGGACTGAGGAAAACCTGAAAAAAACCCCAGTCAGGGAGGACGATACTGGCGGGATTCGAACCCCAGAACTCCTGCTCACGAGTTCGTGCCTTAACGACCTCGGCCACCCGTGGCGGTTAAGTATATTGATGTGTTTGTATACTTGTATGTACACATGTAGATCTGTGTGTGTGTGCGCGTGTGTATGTATAAAAATACCACTACATAAATATAGTCTTGAAGTTCTGGTAAAAGGTAGGAATTCACAAAATTGTACTTTTCTGTAAAGAACGTCCTCTGAAAGCTGTAGGATGTATTAAGCATTTCATCTGTTAACACATTTGCCACCTAGGCTTTACTGTTGTTTTACTCTGTCAATGTTGCAGTCGAAAATTTCGAACAGCTTTCAATGGGATTCTCTTATTGTTACACATTTCAGTGAATCTGATTTAGTGAGCTTTCAGTTCACAGTTTGCTGAAACCGTCACCGGAAAACTGACTTGTTTAAAATTAAGTCACTTGTGTGCATTCACTTTCGAATGTAACAGTGATCGTAAGGAACTTTTCAGCAACATGAAAGAAGTGAAATGACTGTCGACCCACAATGTACTTTGTTCAAACTGGGCTTTCTTATGTGGCCACAATGAAGAATGAACCAGTTTTACAACAGAGATGTGGGCGCAGCTGGCTCTGATTCCAAATATAGGGCTTTGCTTGTATAAAAAAAAATGAACTCCAGCCTTGTGTTGTGATTGGCTTCTTCCAATATCCATTCACCAAGGCCGCATAATGCTTGTACGATACATACGTGTCGGTCCTGGTGGTGTAGTGCTAACCATACTTGCCTTCTAAACCCAAGATCGCGGGTTTAAACTTGGCCAGGACCGATGGATTTTTTCGGGCGTAAAAAACATAATTATGGCATTCTTCGTAAGGGAGGTAAAGCCATAGGTTCCGTGTCGTACATTTACGGCACGAAAAAGAACCTCAAGCCTGAAAGAAGAGGGATCTGTGCAAAATTTGTCGGCCGTTTCATGCCCTGAATTGAATGGAACTCTAATGACCTGAAATGCTAAGGAGCGTCCGTAAATAAAACAAAACAAATCAAATCAGATACATACGTGAAAATGGATTCTTGCAGAGAAATGGTACGGCGATTCGAAAGAAAACGAATCTCTGTGGAAAGAAAAGTTTTCCAAACCACCGTGTTCTTAAGGAAGAAAAATTAGATCAAATAGAGGACTTTTCTATGCAGATGAAGGCAATATCACTGAGAAACATACCACCTATGGTACCTCAGTAGTAAAAACGGGCGTTAAACACAACTCAAAAAAAAAAAAAAAAAAAACTGAGAAACTGCATTTTCCACATCTCTCGTAACACAGGCATTTGCTTATTAATTATAGTCGGTTTTAAACACACACACTTTTGTCCTTTCTGTAAAATATACCCATTAAAATGAAAATATCAAGTTTGCGTGGGATAGCAGTATACCCCTTTTTCAGGTTGCTGGGGCTGCAGAAAGCAGAAACGACCGCGCCCAGGAGATCCGTCACTCAAATAGCCTGACTATAGCACAGAAACTTTAGCTCGGGATTTAATATATAAACTCCTAAATCGCAATTTTCTCATTTCTTTACTCTAAACGTTGTGTACTATTCAGTGATCATGCTATTGCTTTTTCTTCTGAAATTTGAATCCAAGATGTCAATTTTATATGATGGGCGGTTAAAACAGTATGTCGTATTAACGAAGGCATTAATATCGTAATAAGCAGAAACAACTATTACTCTTTTTTTTTAATAGTGTTTAACGCCCGTTTTTATTACTGAGGCATCACAGGCGGTGGACACTGACGACACATAAAATGAAAAGATTATTTTTGTCTATTTGTTTTATTGGATTTTTCATTAATTATCAATATCTTTATGAATTATACCTATATTTACTATAATAATACTCAAACCTTTTAATCCCCTATTAACTCCTCCATGATGTAATTTATCTTAAGTAGTATAATGATTAGTGAATACGTTTTAATATATTGGGAAAGGATTTTTTTCTCTTTTAAGGAAGGAAACATTCCAGGCCCAAGTTTACGGTACCTGCCCGGCATTTGTCATTTATGAGGACTGAGGAAAACCTGGAACAAACCCCAGTCAGGGAGGACGGTCCTGTTGGGATTCCAATCCCAGACTGCCCGCTCACGAGTCGCGCCTTAACAACCTCGGTCACCCGTGGCGGTACATTCTAACTTGGTACTTAAGGTAGATGCATATTAAGGTGATGTAGGGATTTTGATTAATTTGAAATATGTACAAGGAGATCGTACAAAATTTAAACATGCATTAATAAAATAAAAGTTACTTTGCATTGAAAGGTAATGAAGAACAACAGGAAAAAGTATACATATTAAGTTCCTTGGTGTTTCAAATTAGATTGGAAATACAATTACCATCTTCAACATTATATAATCATATTACTTATAGTTTTCAATTGATATTAACGCGACATTGAAGGATAAAATGCAAACATATTTTTTTGAGTAGCCCCAGTATCCAGCAAATGATATGAGCAGATAAAATTGTTTTAAATACTAAATTTCAGTTTAACTTGAAAGATTTCCTATGTTGAAAGTACCCCACAATACCGCAAGAGTACTAAAATTGTTTCGAGTGTAAACACAGAAATGATTGTGAAGCGTGAGACGGAGAAAGCTTTTGGGCTGTACACAAGCAGCCGGACGATCCCCTTACAAAAGCTGAAGCACAGAGGCTAATTCCGGCCCTGACTTCAGTTAGCAAAACCAACATCAATGTGAGAACAACGTTTATATTCCAGTCACGTGGTCTGTTGTGTAGACATGGCTCTTGGTAGCGTTTCGCTTCAAAGAATTAATTATTCAATTGGGAGTTTGCACAAGGGGGTCTGAGCGACCGTGCCGCTATTAAACTTCAACAATAGGGACATGAAAAGAGCACGCAGGTCTTGCTACGGAGCCAGTTACACCGGGGGTGGGAAACCTACAGTGTGCTACCAGATATCTGTACCTTAATCTAACTTGACACCAGTTTTCCTGTTCCCCTTCAGAAAAAATGTTTAATCCCTCTGTATAGGGTTGATAGGGAAGGTAATTGTGCTATCTTATCTCTGTGCTTCAAATGGTAAAAGAGGAAAGCAGAGATTTACATGATCCTAATATCAGAATAAGTGCAGTCAGAATATTTTCTTTGGAAAGTACAGAAGAACTCTGGCTTTTATGTAATGTTTTTTCCAACAGTAGAAGGTTTTACGACTTTTAAGAACAGTCGCTAAAATGTAAACTTTCTGAAGTTTTACAAATGGGTAGATCGTAATATATTTGGCTGAAACATCAAATGAAACTTGTACAGTCATTATAAATATCAGTACGGGGCTGAATAATACCGTAGATAAAACATTTTCTCTAGTAATAGTGAAATGGGAAATTAAAACTGGTTATTTACTAATTACTTGTTATTAATCAAACACCAACGAAACTGAAAAGTAGGCATTAAGTAAAAGTATTAAAGAAAACAATAATAAAAGTACAGGTATAATATTTTTGCAGCAGACTTGTCATTTAATTAAAACTAATAACATATAATATAGTTTCTTCATTTTGTAATAGTTACACAGTAATATGGGATATATTCAGAAAGTGCTCAAACATCCAATATAAAATTTGTCAAATATTTCGGTCTGTTTCGAATGTTCTCAAAGGGGGCTCATATTCTTATTCTAATACCTATTATTATTATTATTATTATTATAACTTATATATGTATTCTCACTAAGTGATATGTGTAATAGTCATGAGTAATGTATATTTACCAATTTACATTCTTGATCGCACGTTGTAAAAAAGTAAAACTCTGTGTTTTGCCCACCGTAGAACGAAAACAGTTCGAACAATAGCAGCCTTGTGAAGGTCAATTCTGTTATCCCTTCAAAAGAGATGTTTCGTAGGAGAAATTTACCATTCCTCTTAACTTACTTAAGTAGGGGAAGTTTAAAACCCACTAGGAAGTAAATTAATTTATTAGCTGAAGTGACAGTTCAAGTTCAAAGCCTCGTATCACGGAAAAGGTGTTTAAATCCAGAGTACAGAACGAATCAGACGAGACCAAGCAAACTTGAATTTAGCTTAGTTTAAAATTGTGAAGTTAGAAGCGATGCTCTCGCAAATTTCGCGCAGCTTGTGCGTCCCAACGATGTATATTTGAATTCTGCATATAAAAATAAGTTTGGGGGCCGAATTTCATTCAACTCTAGATTTTTCAGCTCTCCGTCGCATTCTCCTCGCTTCGATTCTAGTCAGATCTTCAGATTTCGCCGATTCTCCATTTATCATACAAGCTTATATTTACGTAGAAAATTCACGGGAAAGTTTACTGGAAAGTGTCGTTCAATAACTCCTCATTGAAAGTTACATCCAGACGCCTATTTACTCGCAACGCCGGTACCTCTTCTTAAGCCAATTGATTTAATATCAATACATTAGCAGAAACTCCCTGAGCTTTCGTTATTTCTTCTTGGGACGGAAGTAACAAATCAACACTATTTACGGATCAAAATCAACAGCCGAGGCAAATGTTCCTATATTTTAGATCAACTTCCGGCCACCTTACAACTGGGCCAACTATCGTCGTCCCGGCCGAATACAGTCCCAGATGACTTCGAACTTTCAAAACATCATGCAAATGTTTCTTTAGACATAAAACTTTAGGTGCTTTATTGGGTTTTGTTTCATCTTTCTCGTTATAAGTTGTAACATTTCCTACAGAAAAAAGGCAGAAGTCACAAGAAGTCAAATTTGGCCTCTAGGGAACTAACAGACAAGAGTTTTTCTTTGCTAGAAAGAAAGAAACTGCACAATACTGTAAGAATGGGATGGTTTTAAGTGAGAAAATTGCATTGAATGCGGTCGCCCTACAGAAAAACGATAAATCACATTTGTGCAGTAGCATTTCCTCTGACTGGTAGCTAAATGACATCAAGACTGCCCAATTAATTCTAAAAATATTTTCATTAGTTCCTAACTATGAATTAACTTTTCAATCCCTGAAAATTAAAAAAAAAAAAAAAAAGGAGCCAAAAGTCACTTTATATTTTAAGGATTCGAAAAAAAATTATAACAATTAATTGTGAATATAATTAAAGTTATTTTGAACAATCTTTCGCAGTTTATAGTATATGAAATAGTTATTCAATTTTATTACTGCTATCCTCATTGTTTTAAAGCGGGTCATTGTCTTTACCTCAGAAATATACCTGTTCACGCTTACAAACTGGCATTGCCGTATTTAATTAGCAGATAATTACATTTTAATCAATATATTCTCTTTGTTTGTATCCAAATTGGAGAGCAGCACTTCATAATCAGAGAAAACCTGCGTAACACTTGTATAGTTTTTGTGGTTGAATTTAACTGCAGGCTATACTTTCATGGATTTCCTAGTAATTAGACTCATAATTATAATACATTTGCCTAAATTAGGTTCAAATTATTTTACAGTTCTTTGTGAAATATAAAAATGATATTCAGCACGATAATTTGAACCTGTTGTGAATTAAATGCGCTCCAAAGAGATTGCCTAATAGACAGCTTACAGAAAACGGATATCTACATTAATACTGAACGCATTCATGACGGCCTGGAACGTTGGAGGTATGCTTACAAATTACTGGAAGAGGCTTTGAAGTAAAGCAACGCTAAAAAGCTTGAATTAAAAAGCTATCTTCTGTTGCCAGTGTAATCATTCAAAAAAATATCGTCGACCTGCATATTTAATGTGAACTGTAGCTCATATAAGTATGGGGGAACTATTTTTAACGAGTTATTCAAAAAAAAAAAAGACTGTGTTTATTTTCTACTGCATGTTGTAATTTTCCCTCATTTAGTAGATAAGAAAAGAGCGGAATTTCCTTCATTATATACATCCATAGATGACTGCAGTACAGTGGTCTAGAGCTTGTGGAATTGTTCTTCTAGGTAAACATTGTTTATATTTGCTTAAAATGGAAATATGACATGAATAGTAGGCAACATAGCCTATGGTGAATGAGCAATATCTTATTTACTGTTGTAATTTATTTGAGGGATTCAAGGAAGACAAAGCCTGCACATTAAACAAGGTGGGATTATCACTTGGCAAATGCAGTTCTGTGATAGTCCATGAAGATGGGAAAAATCAGTAAGCTCAGTGCAGTCAACTCATTGGAATTTTTGTACAAATAGAAACGCGGAAAAATATATTTAAATGAAGATTTTAGTTCATTTAATTTACGATCTGTTTCAATATTTTAGTACAATAGTTTAAATGTTTCAATTTTTCTTTTTAATGTTTACAATACTTTTATTTTCTTATTACACATAGTTATAGGCTAAATCTTCACATTCTGCAGTATCGTATCATAATCTTGGCTGAAGAAATAGAAGAAAATACTGAATACATTGCAGCCAATAGCCTCGGAGCATAAATTTAAAATTATTGATTTATGATACAATATACCTCTGTGGAAATAATTTGCGAATTCCAAATTAATTACTCCTTGCAAAAAAAAAATAAATCAAAAAAAAAAAAAAACGTTGTTAGATATAAGGTAATCTTAATCCTTTCTTTTTTTATTATTTTTAAACACTGATCGACTATTCAGTGAAGTTATGAAAATGTTCAATTTGGAAAGAAAAAAATGTACGATTTTCTGCACACGACACGTTTTTCTACTCCATAGGGGCCGCATTTTTTGATCGCGGAGTAAAAAAGAATTCGAATGGGTCCATGGCATGCGTTGGTGATATCTGGCGATCGCAGATATGCTTTTGTGGAATAATTTGTCACCGGAAAAGAGATATGGGCTTGTAGAAAAAAAAACTGGTCAGTATACTTTGGAAATAATTAATCATCTTCAACACGAAAGAAAACAAAAATTTCATCTAGGGGAAAGGTAATAGTTATCTTCTTTGACCGTAAGGGAACATGAAGTCCGTATAGAAAACGGAGGAAGCATAAACCTTTTTGAATAGTATTTAACGTTCGTTTTTATTGCTGTGACATCACAGGCGGTAGACACTGATGAACTTGGGGTGAAATGAAAGGGTTTTTTTTTTAAAAAAAATTCAGGTCTAACTTTAGGCACCTCCCCTACATTTGTCATTTATGAGGTCTGATGAAAGCCAGTCAGGGAGGACGGTCATGGCGGGGATTGAACTCCAGACAGCACCTTAACGACCTGTCACTCGGGGCTGTGAAACAACCACAACCTCATCGGGACGGATGGCGGCTTAGTCATAAAAACGCAAGACCTCACGTAGCAAATATTATAATGGAATATAAAACTAAATTTTAAATACGGGGTGAACCATCCTTCACGCAACCGGGTTTGCGGCGTGCGGCCGGCCGGCGAGGTTGACTGGTGTATCGGCAGTGCGGATGACAGAAAATTTGCAGTAAATATAATATGGGTTTGGCACGTAAGTTATTTCTAACATACATACCATAAACACTGGAAAAGAAAAATAAATTACTCACGTATATTAAGCAATGAGTTACTGGAACTGCCTCCCTTCATTGTTCAAGCATTTCTGAAACCTGCTTCGGAAATTGCTCATTACACACTGCAGCCCCCCTGAGAAATTGCAGTCATTTCTTGACGAATGTTAGTTTTAAGTTAATCTAAAGCGTGGGATTTGTTTGGTACACTTTCTCTTTACTACCACTGCCACCCAGAGATAAAGAACACTTCCCGTTTCACGAAATTTATTTACTTCGATGAATAGAGCTCCTATTAGGAACGTGAACATCAGGAAATTCCTTTTGAAATAATCTTCTTAGAGCAGGCGCTGATTCTGTATGCACGAATGAATAATACACGAACTCTTTGGGGAATCTAATACTTGTATTGACCCATTTCACTTGATACACTTTCACTCAATATACTGTATTGCGTCGGCTAACAAAACGTGCTACTTGCGCAAGATTGCAGCTCACACTGAAGCCTCGCGCAGCGGAAGGGAAACATATTCCCGACCGCCGCCGACATAGCAATATAGCGCTGCCGGTCGGTCCCGCGTTTGCGTCAAGCATTGCTCACCCACTATATTTTTTTAGCCTATTCAAACCCGACTTAAGTCAACAGATTTTCGAGATGTAAAAATCTGGGGAGCAAGACTTTGGGGAAGGCCGTTAAGCTAGGGGTCTGTCTTTACATTTATAGTATGTAAACTATGTTCATACACTGAATAAAATTACCGGCTATATCACGTCCAAGTAATACTTTAGCATAAATTAGATGAAGACGATGGACTGGCTACCTATCTCTCTGAAAATTTGTAGGTGTGAAGTGTATGCGAATGGTTCACATAGTCCTTTACGATTCGCAATACGTCTTACAGGCTCCCTACAGTTCTGATCTATCACCTTGCAATATATCCTATCAACACATTGAAAAAATGTTAGTTTTTATAGTTTTGAGAAATCAAAGTATTGTTAAAGAGATCTGGAGAAACGTTGAAGGAGATGACAAAGAATGGACATTGTCACGTATTTGACTAAAACATTACAAAGAGTATACTGAATTGACTGAACACTGTCAATGAAACAGAACAATAAATAGTTGGCAAAAACTTTAATCTCCGCTTTTATTGAATAAGTCAATATTCGATTTTGATGAAAGCAAGTGTTCATGACTATAAAAAGAGAAAATTTGCGTTAAACGTTTATGATGCTGAGAAGAGTATATCTGAATTGCATTTTATCTTGCATTATTCCAATTGCATCTTAAAACGCATCACTTGCCAGAGAAAAAATCAACAGTAGTCATAAATCTACTAAAAAGAAAACATTTTATCCCAAAATATTGGTAGGAAATAAAGGATCATCAAGAAGTCACTCCGCAGAAATTGCGTAGCCGAGATTTCACTGTCCGCGCTTCTAGCGTATAGTTATGTTCACTTAATCATCAAGGAAAGCACACACTCCAAAGTCCAACGGTGGGCGGATTACCTGCTAAAAACCTATTTCGACAGATGAAAGGAATGCATGAGTACAAACTTTCTCCTGTGCGGTGCAAATTACCCAAGTCCGGAGGAACTTGTCGACGACCCGTTAGAACCATAGCATATTTTCGTAATATCTAAGCATTCCGTTCATCGCCTCTTAGCTTATTCGAGGGCTGAAAAATAATTGCCGCAATCATTTTAAGACACTGGGCATTTAAAATTTGAGAACCTTAAGTATCCTAAAAATAAATATTAGCTTCTCAGCTTGTTCTTTCTCTCTGTCTTTCATTTTTAGAATCCAAACGTTCATTTATGTGAACGAAAACACTGTACCCCAACATGTTTAAAATGCGATAATATATTACACAAACAAAAGTCTTGGGTTATAACATTTCTTTTATTTAGAAGGAAAATAAACATTACAGTATGTGAAATATACGTTTTCTTTGTGTATATTTTTCCATTAAACATATTTATAGCAAAACAATATAAATTCCTAGAAAGAGGTGGGGAATGAAAAGAAGGTCCATTAATTTCCCCCCAGAAAGGATTATCCTATATATATAGGATAACCTATAAGGGAATAACCTATATATATATATAATATTAATGGAGTAATAAAAACTTCTAAAAAGCATAAAAACTCATAAAAACACTCAGAGTGCAATATAAAAAGGTTCACATAAACAATATATATATAAGGGAATTCGTCCGAGTTCTGCGTGGGGATATTGTTAGGCTTCTACTATATCAATGTTGGCTTGTGAAGGGTTTGTCTTTTCCCTTTACTCGCTGCGATTGAAAATCGAAGCCCTGCTTAACTCTTCCGGTGGTCTCCGCTTTCCTAAATTGATTCCAGTGAATCCCCCACCCACCACAGCTCCAACTGTTGCCCTGTGCACAAAATTAATTTACTTTTACAGTAATTGAATACCTTCCCCCATCTTTCTTCTGCCTCAGTCAGGTCATTCTTCTAATCAATGTATGCTCATCAAGAAAACATCAAACGCGTCGAGTCGGAGTTGAGCGAAACATCGAGGGTCTACAGAGAGGTAGAGTTTGTTGCTCATATACCTCAGTCCCTATACTGGAAACTAATACCTTGATTCTATTTTCCTCGTACTTCGGTTATGTTTAATTCTCTTTGCCAGTGTCCTGTAAAATATTAGTGAAGAGCTTGGGAACATAAATAAACAAACCATCCACAGATTGATACGTGCATGTTTAATGATTCGAGTCCATAAGAAAATTACTGCCTGTTCTTCAATTTAGCGATTTAAAATGCAGCTTTCTTTGTAAAATATAGAATATATGCTAACCGAAAGTGAAAAAAGTACAGAACTTCTACAATAGCTGCCATTTCTGTCTGCTGCCTCTCGTTATAGTTTAAGTATTTAGCATTTTTATTTAATCTTACCAGTAATGTATGAGTATATAGTCTTCACAAATGCAGCAAGTAATCACTGATTTTAAAAAAAGAATTTAAAACGTTTAATATTAATAATTATTCAGTATTTTAAGGCCAAATTGTGCCCTCTTTAGCATAGTTTCCTCCTCGCGTTTTATTTGTTATAAAATACGTTTTAAAACTATGTACAAGGTTATATTCCAGGCATTTTACATTTTACAGAGGTGTCCCAAAAGTCTCCATGCATAGGAAAAACGAAATGTGTTCTTTCATTCTGGGTAAAATGTCATTACCACGTGAAAAGACCTTATCGAGAAAATCCTTGAATGGAACCGGTAGCTGTAGGAGTGTGGTAGAGGAGTACAACACTTGACGTTATACGCAGGATTGAAAACACCGTGCTGCTGGTGTAACTCTTGCTGCTAGCGCCCGACAGGCTACCCAAACTCTAGTGACAGCGGAGAGAACGGACTAAATTACGCTCGCCTCCTTTTCGTGAATATAAATGGATAGTGACGGTTAAATCGCTGTAATGAGGGCATTATTAGACGGATGAAATATTGTAAAGATGGGAAAGGTGCTCTTATTTCAATTCGCAACTAATTCATATATACACACACTAACCTGAACTGTCCGATAACCTCGGGCGAATCCTAGAAACCATTGCAATTGTGACAAATCCCTGTAACTCCGTCAGGAAAAAGAAATATGGGGATGGCAGAATTCAAGTTCACTATCTTCACAAGCTTAGTATGACGCTCTAACCGCTTGAGCTATTGCACCGTTGATCGTGAAGCGTGAAGCGTGAAGTTATCTAGTTAATAGCTGTGCTTTCGGCTCTCTCCGCTGTCGAGGAGCACCACAAGCAGAACACCACATCAGCAGCAGATCTTTTCAGTCCTGCGAGAAACGATTTCTGAGTACAACAGGAGACATGGCTCTGAGAAGAGAATAATGCAAGCACCTATTGCTAGGCTAATAAACACATTTAAGATCAGCGGTAGTGTTGACGACCTTCCGATCAGAACGCCCACTTACTGCCTCAAAAGAGGGAATCTCGACAGCAGTACTTACATCATATGTGACAAATCCAAAGAAAAGCATACGGCTCCTGTTATTGGAGTCCGACGGCAGTAAAAACAGAAACCATTGCATACTTTACTGTCAACAGATTTCACCCATTCAAAACGCAAATGCTGCTAAAATTGAGTGCGGACGATTTCAATCGTCGTGATGAGCTCTGTGAATGGGAACAGGAACGCAAAAGGAGGTTGATTTTGGATACAATATTCTGTTCTCGGATAGGCCAATTTTTACATTCGTGGAGAAGTAAACAGACTATGGCATACTGGAGTCGGACAAACCCTCACTGACTTAAAAACGTAAAGAGCTGAAGAGGTGATAGTCGATAGTCGGGATGGGGGGTGATTAATCCTATATTCATTGAAGACAATTTGGAAGTTGTCATGTACGTGGAAATGTTGAAGGACACGCTAATGCCTCTGGTGTTAAATGAAGATTGAGAAGTCCCCAAATACTTTCAACAAGATTGGGAACTTGCTCACTGTGCACTGTCGTTCGTTAAATGCAGTTTCCAAATCAATGGATCGGAAGACTAGGATCAGTCGAGGATCGCCATGATTTCCGGGTCACACCCTTTGACTGTTACCGTGGGGGAATTTAATGTCCATTGTTTACCAGGTGAATATCAATGAAAGCTCATCTGAAATCTCGTATCATTGAAGCCTGCACTGATGTGACACCATACATCTTGCAAGATGTTAGGCAAATTTGGCGCGAATGGATTAATCGGTGTCTGAACTTTAATGATCAGCATATTGAGAATATTCTGCACACAATGGAGTAAAACTCGTATTTCCACATGTATGGAGATTTTTGTGACACCCTGTATAGATGAGATATTTTACAGAAACAAAGAATTTCAGAGTTACGGCTCTTCCTTTTAAAATGAATTTTGATTATTAATTTTTTCCCTTGTATGGTGGCCGAAGCCCCCGCTATGCATTAATAATGCACTGCACATACCTTAATAAGTACTTCGCTGAAAACGGCTGTAACAGTATAAATGTAATTCTCGGAGCACCCACCCATTTTCACGCAATGTCTGAGCTCCACCTTTGTCATGTCTTCCCTTGAGGACTTATGGGTCATGTTATGTAACCACTATGCTTGTCCACCTCGCCAGTGAATCTTTAGAAATAATTGAGGAATATCTACTAAAGGATGTGGAGGATTTGTGAGGATAAACTTCCTCCTGCATGAGAACTAATTTTACCGCCACCGGTGACCGAGATCGTTTAGGCGTTGACACGCGAGCGGAAGGTCTAGGGTTCGATTCCCGCCAGGACACTATCCTGCTCAGGAAATTATTTTCACTTTTGATCCTTTACTTTAAGTTCTTCATATTTGTAATATTTTATCAATTTTTAATAATATTTCATGTTTTAATTTTGTACACAAATTTTAATTTGAAAGCTATTTAGATTATGAGGATGTCAGTTTATGAAAGCTAAATGTGATATTTTCTGTCCGATTTTCTTACATCTGTAAGATTCTCTAACATAATACTATTTCATTCTTTTATTCCTGTCTAATTATATTCTATTGACCTCGATTTTGGCATTTAATGATATTCGACAACAGCTCTTTAAATTTGCTATTTAAAATTTCTTTACCCTACGTGAATTTCATAGTATTTAAGTTCCTATCATATAGTATTTTGAAAGTTAGGTTATCTTTTCCACAGAGGTTTGAAATCACATGTTATTAAGTTACTTCTTCACAAAAGTTGCCTTCGCTAACAGAGTAGTACCAGTATTTTTCTTCTCATTTCAAGGGTCCTGGATTTGAGTTCCAAAGTTGCTCTGTTACTTCAAAATAAAAGTTCTTCATATGTGTATGTGTGTTCTTCCATCATCATGTGTCTTATTCTTACAAGGATAGCTTGATAATTAAATTGGTTTGATAGTAAAGAGAACAAGTTCAGTCTTCTACCATATTTTGTTTTTCGACATATTCTCCTCGAAGTTTGACACACTTGCTGCAACGTTTCTTCAGGTTAGTGATTCCCTCATGGAAGTGAGTTTCTTCAAGGTTCTCATAATACTCTTTTACCTCCTATATGACCTCTTAATTTCACTTAAGTTTGTACCCAGCTATGAAAGACGAAAACTGTTTTAGAGAGAACATCCACCAATACTTTTTAGCTTGAATATCACTAGTCAGTCAAGGATGCGGTTCACTGTTTATTTATTATGCATAGTGGAATTTACATTTCGTCCAGCAAAAAATCAGTTGGATTATTTTAAACATTTCCAAACAGTGGATCTATATTTGCATGCGATTTTGTTTCCACTCCGAGAAGACTGGGCACACATAAATGAGCTTCAGTTCATATGCCCGTGATATCTGCCTACTCACCGCCTCACTATTTTGGAGCTCCAGGATGTGGTGCGTTTTCGATACTTGTTCTTCCACGCTTGAAAGCATTTACTCAAAGTCGAGCGGTTTCATATAGTTTTTTTTTTTTTTTTAACCCCGTTTTAACTACTTAGCAGTGGGCACAGGTGATACATGAAATGATAAACTGGGAAAGGATTTAAGGAAGCATTCCAGACCTAAGTTTAGGGTACCTCCCCGGCATTTGTCATTTATGAGGACTGGGAAAAATCTGGAGAAAAAACCCTCAGTCAAGTAGGACGGTCCTGGTGGAAATCGAACCCCAGATCTCCCGCTCATGAATCCGCGCCGTAACGACCTCGGC
The DNA here is from genome assembly GCA_030762175.1 of Metallyticus violacea. NCBI lineage: Eukaryota > Metazoa > Arthropoda > Insecta > Mantodea > Metallyticidae > Metallyticus > Metallyticus violacea. The sequence continues at coordinate 89,167,955 of CM060845.1, forward strand.
CACCCGTGGTGGTAGAAGGAGCTTGCGTCATCCAATCCTCTCATGAACTTCAGTTGCTGTTTTCCCTTCCAGTATACCATTAAATTTTTTTGAACGGTGTTTAACGCCCGTTTTTACTGCTGAGGCACCACAGGCGATGGACACTAATGATACATGAGATGAAATAATATATTGGGAAAGGATGTTTTTAAGGTAGGAAATGTTCCAGGCCTAAGTTTAGGGTACCTGCCCGGCATTTGCCATTTATGAGGACTGAGGAAAACCTGTAAAAAACCTCAGTCAGGGAGGACGGTCCTGGCGGAATTCTAACCCCATACCCCCGCTCACGAGTCCGTGCCTTAACGACCTCGGCCACCCATGTATTCCAATGTTTTCAATCTTTCACTTTCACTCAAATCGCTTTTTGTTTAAAGAACTGACAAATAATGAAATACATCAGAGTGACTTGTGCCCCTCTTTATGAACACATATACAGTTGCTGGTTTAATGCAAACTCATTAAACCAGCCTCGTATTTCGTAAGTAATGAATTATGACTTATTGGGGCTCTCACAAAATCGCATCCATAGGATAATAGAGAGAGAAAAGTTATATCAGTCGTTCAAATGTTAAAATTATTTTAGTTGATAATTCGAATATTTTCAAAATAATATTATTTACACATTTTAACTTGTTGACAAAAAGCACTCTATACAACTCATGCGGACACAAACGCCGAACCTCCCCTTTCTTTTGGTGTTTACTAAGTTTGTATTATATTTTTATTGATATCGACAATTTTGGCCTTATGAGTAGAATTAATTGAGTAAAAGAAAATGTAATGAAGTTACAAATGCATATGGAATATACAAAAGATACGACTATTTTAGGACGTTATTTAGAAAACTAACGATAGAAGAAAATGTGAGCGGAGAACAAATAAATGGATTCTAATGCATTACAGAGAGATTGACAATGCCGAAAGAAGCGCCTGTGACTTCTCCTCTATCAGCATGTCCAGAGATGTATGATGCAAATGGTTCAGTGTACCGTAATATATCTTAAGAATAAGGATAATAGATGAGAATTGCTTCAAATTTTGTGAACATTCCAGAGAAGTTGTGGGACGTGACGTAAGCAATATCTATACAAGAAAGCCTTTGCAGCACTTAATGCGTACATTCAAATTAAAGCCGTTTCGTTCGAAACTCTTACATGATGACAAAGACAAGCTTCAGTTGCAATTCTACGATCTGAGTCTTTTCATCATCTGGTCAGATGAAGCCTGTTTAAGTAGTCAGTCCAATGAACAAGCATATTTGTGTAAGCTGTGCAGATAAGAATTTGCATCTCAACTGAATCAGTCAGGTATGTGAGGTATATCTACTTTACAGTAAAGTGTTATGGAACTGGTTTAACCGGAAGACTGGGTGCACAATTTGGCTAAGTGCTCACAAAGAAAAGATACTAGGAAAAAAATTCACCCGGATTCATTTTTGACTTGCAATAGGGGACATGTTGGGACTTAATTATAAATAGACAACACTGCTAAACCTGGGCATTTTCTTAAATGAAATACGTAGTTTTAGGAACAAGAACTTTTTATAATGTTTATAGAAAGTAGGTGTATGTATGTCCGTTTCGTGTGTGTGTGTGTGTGTGTTTTTTGAGTAGTGTTTAACGCCCGTTTTTACTACTGAGGCACCACAGGCGGTGGACACTGGTGATACATGAGATGAAATGATAAATTGGGAAAGGATATTATTTTTAAGGAAGGAAGCGTTCCAGGCCTAAGTTTTTAGGTACCTCCCCGGCATTTGCCAGTTATGAAGAATGAGGAAAACCTGGAAAAAACCCCAGTCAGGGAGGACGGTCCTGGCGGGATTCGAACCGCAGACCTCCCGCTCACGAGTCCGTGCCTTAACGACCTCGGCCACCCGTGGCGGTTGTGTGTGTGTGTGTGTGTGTGTGTGTGTGTGTGTGTGAGAAAGAGAGAGAGAGAAATCTGGGTTTTAAAAAAATATAATCTAGTATAGGATAAGCAATATTCTGGAACTCTTTGTGCATGGGTTATTTTGTATCTTTAGAATTGAAGAATTGGGCGTTCTTATTAATGTTGTTGTTGGTTTCTTTTGTTGTCATTAATTTCAGAAATTAAATATTTTACAAGATCATTAACGATCTTAAGACCCATGCAACTGTGATGTGCAATATATGTATAACTAGTTTAACTGGAATTACTACTAGATCTGGTTTTGATCAGTACAACTGTGGTAGCAATATTTGTCTAAACTTTCTTCAAAAGACAATGGTGACACTGCTTACAATTAGTATTTAATTGACAAATTGACTGGTAGCTAGGTTTATTATACCTGATACCTATGAACTTCGCTTTTTGAGGTGTCATTGGGGTTAATGATTTTGAGATTAACACCTACAGTTGACAAATTAAAAAAGTTCCTCTCAGAAGGATTTAATAGCATTGTAGTTGACCGGAATTTGAACAGATTCCAGCAATGTTGCAACGCTAATGGAGCATATTCCTAGCATACAGAGACCGATTCAATTTCTGTAAAAATAAATAAAATAGAACAAAATGCCAAGCGGTTATCGACACTGTATATACGTACTTTTGGGTACCCCGATATCTCCGGAGTAAAATATGACTGTTGAATGAGAATATGCTCTTTCAAGAGAGTTAACTAAAATTAAACTAATATATTTATTTCATCTACAGCTAATAAAATTGCTTTACAATTTACAAACCAATTTATAGTCCAATAAAAATATTTAAACACAAAGAAGTAAGAAACACAGTTAATTGAAACAATATTATAATAAAATATCCGGCTTAAACAGTATGAATGAAATATAGTGTAAACTTAGCAAGCAAAAGAATTAAGGAATAAGTAATTGATTAATGCACAGTAGATGAAAAACAGTCAATCCAAAAAATAGAACTTATAAAGAAACAATTATCAGCAACATAAAGTAACTGTACACAAAACTAAAGAAATTAATCTAGTGCATCAAATAAAAATATTTGACCAGAATAGGTGCAAACAACATTTATTCCACAAAATAGTTCAAGGACATTATTAGATGTTACATATGATTTGTGTTTTCTATATGTTGACTATGTTGTTTCTTCTAAATGCTCCATTGCAAGTGATAACTATACCAAAAGTTTATACGAAAAAATGTTACCTTTCAAACATGTTAGGCTCTTCTTCGACGTAAGAAAGAAAGTACACTAACTTTACCAACATGTCTAAGTATGTTATTTTTCTACATGCACTCCTAGTTCACAAGCTATATATGCTCGAAGGAATATTCTCTGATAAACCTGCTGCAATTATCATCTAATGCAAAGAATAGGCCTAGGGCCTAATTGGAATGTTGTACGGACTAGATCAACCACATTAAACGCATATCTCCCTGGCAATGTGGTTAACATGAGCAAAGGCATCGTCGTTATAAACGCTATGACAACATTACATTAAAATCCACCCGTGACCTTCAGGTCACTAAAGTTCAATATGGCCGGTATAATAAAGCATTCGATGTTTGTAATATTTAACGTAGTTGAATACAGTTCTATTTTCAAAATATTAGAAACGTATTCAGCAATGATGTATATTAATTAGAAAAAAAAATCTCATGGTAGAGAAAAGCAATGATAAAATAAATAGTTATGACTTTTTCAAATGAAATTTAGACAACGATCCAAAAGGCACATTGCTCATCAATAAGTCTGATCTCTTAACAGATTTCGCACAAAACCGGGCTTTAACATTTTCTCTTCTTCAACACATAACAATTCGTTCATTAGCCTGTTTTCTGCCATCCCGAAACCAGTATCTTTGTCGCAACATGTGTTATCTTAATATGGCTTCTGACAAGAAGTTAAATGTAGTCACACAAACAGTCATACAGCGATAGAACTGACACACAAACTTTGTTGTTTGTAAAGAAGATGATATCCTAGTACATTAAAGTCATTAAGTTCTTGTTATTAGGTTGTTTATACAAAACAAGCACCCCGATAGATAATTGCTTGTTGTTGATCCTGTTTTTCTGTTTGCGTAGGCAATTCCCTATCAGTTTTGCTTCGTAGCATGCAGACAAAGCCTATATCTAGCATAACATCAAAACCCATATCTGGGACAGTAAACATCACTACATCCCTGTTTTTATTTACACCAAAAGACCAGAACAATATTTCAGGAGTTGAAACCAATAAATAAAAATTGGAGTAATAATTAAAAGTATAAATTTAGTAATGACAAATAAAATAGCTTCAGCCCACGAGAAATGAAATCGTTCACAAAAAGCTATAACAGCCGTGTTTACCTGGCATAATGATGACATATATGAACTACGATTAGTGCCGATATCCAGTCACGTAGGTCAGCAAAACTATGGATTAGTGATAGTGCCGTAGCACATAAATAATAATGAATGGAGTGCGCGCATGCAAGAACCACAGCAGGTGTCGCAGGTGGTGAAGCCACTTCAACCCAGGTTCCTAAAACGAATATATATTCTTACTTAATACAAGATCAAATATTTGTCCTCTCGTATCGCGAAAAAATCTTCTGATTGACACGATCATAATGTAAGAACATTTTGAATGAAAGTTTGAGGAATTGATTAAGAGACAATGCACCTTTGAATGGCTATCTCTTTCATCAGATCTCAACCCGTGTTTCTAATTTCATTGTTAATGCCATATTTGATAATTCAAAACTCCCATTTATGCATAGTGTTAGCGAATGTTCAAGAATATCGCCAATTTAGTTTAGTTTTCCTTCTGTTAAAAAGTACGTTATTGCTCCTGTTTGGGGGGGCACTAAACCAGTAGAGTGGGTTATAATTCCGCACAGAGGCAGCATAATGCAATAGTTTGGTCCGTTCTTGTAACGCGCGCACCGACATTCAGCGGGCTACATTATGCTGAATGATGGAGGTGAAGATATAGATATAAGAGCATGCGATGATGGAGCAACGTCATAATGAATGGCAGAGAAAACCGGAGTATCTGGTGAAAACTTGCCAAGAAGCCATTTCGTCTGCCACAATTCCCATTTACAGACTCTAGGAACTAATGTCCCTTCTGTAGGAGGCCAGAAGTCAAACTTCTCGGCCACTGAACCAGTGGTGGTGATGGAGGTGATGTAGTACCGTATGTGCTTTCCCATTACTCTAAGAAATGCATAAAATTACACAAACCAATATTTATCTTTTAAGAGAAAATCAGTGTATATAATAATGAAATGAATAAATGAAATATATATATATATATATATATTAATTAATTAATTAATAGAAAAATGGAAATACATAAAATAAACAGGAAAGAGAACAGTGCAAAAGTAAATAGCTTAAACTCCCAAAATTTTGTACAAATAATTCCAAAAATATAGTGATTTTCTGCTTCCCCCATCCCCGGTTGTCTCATTTTACTTAAAAATTTACCTACCCCCTCTTCTGCCTTCCTATCTGCCAGCAAAGTCCTGCACTGCCACTGCCCTCTTCCCCCGTTAACAAACGGGGCCGGTAGATATCTTCAACCGTTCTTCCGTCTCCTTGCAGTATGCCAGAATATGCTCCCAGGATTCTTTCTCCGCACATATAGGACAGATACTCGTACCCTCTCTGTCCGTTACTTTAGTCATCCACCACGCGCCTAATCAAGCGAGTTCTATTTGAATGTAACGCTCCATCCCCCATTCAATTTTCATCTCCGGTTGTATCTCCTTGAATACTTTTCCTGCACGCTCCGAAAGAACGCTGAACCAATAGATTCACATTAGTTGCATACAGTATCATAAATTATGAAATCAGGACAATTTATAAAAAACAAGTTCTTTTGATTATTTTTAGCTTAATATTTGGTTAGCAGTAACCATATCCAGAGATCATTGATGGCGCCACTTGTGGATGTTAATTAATTTTATTTTATTTATTGCTGAAATATATAATGCAAATTTCGATGAGTTTTAAAATATGGTTGAAAAGATGTCTAGAATTTGGGTCCTTGAAAGCATCTATAATGCAAAATATTTCCTTAAAGAGCATTCAGAAATTATAAGTTTTATTTTTTTATTTTAGTTGTTAAAAGTTGAGGAATAGTAATTGGAAAGAATAGTAAACGAATTATTCGAGATTCAGATACTTAAATGTACTTATAAATTTGGTTAAATTTGAGAGGTGTTCAAGAAAGACGCACTGAATTTATTCTCAACCTGCCTTTTATGTTATATTTTTGAAATTGTCATATTTGAAAAGAGCGGTTTTTACATATATAATATCCGTAGAGGAAAGCGCCGCTCTGAACTACAGTTGGCGGCACTGCTCTTTTAAGTGAGTAGTGTTTGTGTTGAGTCTAGCGAAAATGGAGGTCACACGAGAAGAGCAATATGCAGCATCAAAATCCTGTTTTCTTTCGAAGCACATGGCAGAGACGCAGAGACACTGAGACTAGCGAAGTGTTTAAGCAAATCAATGGTCTGCTGTCTTAGAGGGTGTAAGAATTTTAAAAACGGCAGAATTTTCATTGTTGAGCAAGATGTACCGGTTGTTTCAGCAAGCGCCGTTACAGATAGCAACATCAATAATGCTGCTTTGATTTGAAGATAACATGGCGAAAACTCAGCAAAATCTTAAGAATTTCAGCAGGTAGTGATTTAGGAATTATCCACCATTATTTGCATATGGCACTGTAGTGTGTAGCTGCCTATAACTACCACCTAAAATTTGTATATTTATTATGTATAATATTTGTTTGTCTTGTGCATATTTTTATTCCAGATGAGAAATAGCATTTATTAATATAATTAATAATATGAACATTTCTAAGACTGCGTAACCAAATGTCATTAATATAATCATAGTGTAATTATTTTCTAAATGTATTAATTATGCAAGGAAGGTAGAGGAATTGTAGCTAGAAAGTCGTATGGTGAGCCTTCCTTAGGCAGCCGCTCTGTAGAAACGCAGACATAAAAGTCATAACAGTAGAAAAAAGGTTCGCCTTCCACAGCCAAGGACAAAAAACTTCTTAAAAGGGTAGAACCTTCCCTTGCTGTGTGAACCAAATCTTCGCGAGATTTTCAACCCGCTGAGGACACCGACCTATGTAGGAGTCAACTCTTTAAACCTCAAAGGGCAAGCCTATGGCCCGACTGGTATTTTCAATAAATGTTTCTAGCGAATAAGATGTTAGAAATATTTTAGGAAGGTATCCAGTAACTAACAGTTTTATGAAAACCGGCGCAACAATTAGCATGGATAGCGCATTGCTGTTGCCTATATAAACGAATCTTTGCCCGTTTTGGGTGGTGTTCGTCTAATATTCAGGTTCTAAGTTCGCAATTCAACTCAGATCGCAGGGAAGTTTAATCAAGTTGTGACAAAAGTTCCAAGGACCAATTTCAGTATTTGCTTATCAAAGTGTTATATTGCCCGCGACTGTTGTATTAGAATCGGCTGCCTAAGCGGAGAGGGTCACCATAGACCATTAAATGATTCAATAATTAATAAACCGCAGTTCCATCATATGTTGTGTCGAGTGTTCTACTACACCTGTTAATTCCCATCTTATCCCCGTTGAATCCCTCTACGAAAATCAGCGAAAGACCCATGAGACGGAGTCCCAAAGGAAGTGTTGGCGGTGGATGTGAAGCTCTACGTCACCAACTCACACCACAACGCTAGTGCCACGTCTTTTGACCGCAGAACAAATGTACACATGCCATGAGATGCTGCTTCTGTTTGCTGATGGATGCGTTGCATTCTTTGAATCAGGTTATCACTTGTGAATAATCATGCCTCCATGATGAGGGGAAACAAGTGAACACTGTATGCAAATCAGTAATCTTCAACACGAAAAAGAAGAAAAAATGGAAAAGAAAAGAAAGAAAGCAAAGGTTGCATGTGCTAGAGAGTTTATGATGACTACCGTTTTGACTGTCACAGAATAGTTTACCAATATCAAATTCCTCAGACACTACAGTTACAGGACAGTACTAAGGTAAGTTATGAAGGCTCTTAGGCACCACATTGCAAAGAAACGAACAAGCTGCTTGTGACGGATGGCGCCTTCATCATGGCATTTCGAGGACTCGTGTTACAAATATTGTCATGGTGTAATTGTCTAAAGTTGATATACGTTGTGTACCACAGCCCCTAGAGCCCTGATCTGGACCCTTGTGATTTTTATTCCTAAATTAACAAAAATGTAAACGTGGTCATTGTTTATAGAACTCAATGCAGTGATCAAAAAATTATGAGATGATTCTAAAGGGTCTCACAAAGAATGGTGAACAACATGAGTTTGGGGGTTGATTGAATAAGCATAATAAATGTGTTTTCAAATGGGAAGGGAGTACTTTGAAAAAGGTAACGTGGAGAATGAATGAGTGTTATAAACAGTGGGCGATAAAAAGTCCGTCTTAGTCTTTGATGAACAGCCCTCATACTAATTCTGAACGAAACGTGGTTTCTCATTTCGGGTATTAGTTTGTTTTCATTATATCATCCATTTGAATAAATGGTCTGATCTAGCTCATTACCTTACTATGTTTAAATTATTTCAAAAGTAGCAATCCTGGTTTTAAATTTTTGTTCTTATACATCTTTCAATTAATGATCTATATTTCATATAAAGTGCTTAATATTACGAAACTATCTCCCTCCTTTAGGGCGTTGGGTCATAGATTTCTTGAGATTAATATCGTAATAACGTTAAAACAAATGCTTACAACAGTAGCAGAATTTGTGTTAAATGCGTTTGGCTTGACACAAAAGGGTTAATCCATTATTAGGCTTTTACGTACACATAATAAGGACCTTAACTACCTCATTCCTTATATTCCTTAATAACTTTGTTCCTCCGAGTTCTTTAGCATTCCAGCGATTGCAGGGGCGCTTGGAACTCGCATAAGCAAGGGCCACCCGAAGCTCCTTCCCCCCCCTCCCATGGTATTCCCTGGACACTTACGAAGGAACCTCAGAGATTGTCGTTGAATTGAACAATATTGCAATATATGAAGTACGAACTTTAAGGGTGCACCTTTTCATCCCCAGGGAACACATTCATGTGAAGAAGTTAAACCTATAGATACTAGGGTAGGTTCATAAGTTTCCGGGATATCCATTTTCTAGGTATGATAAAGACAAAAACTATATTTCACTTTTCAATATAGTTATCCTTTATTGAAATAACCTTCTCACATCTTTTAATTAATATTTCAACTCCCCCTCCCCCCAAAAAAATTATTCAGGAGTCTTTGGCTGCATCCATCACTTCTTCGTCACCTTAAATTTCCTTCCTCGAAAGTCCTTCTTGAGTTTTGAGAAGAGGAAATAGTCACTGGGAGCTAGATCTGGGCTGTAGGGTGCATTTTGTGCTCTAATCTCCTTGAAGCCACATTTCTTCACTGCTTCCTTTGCAACAAGCTACGTGCACAGGCGCACGCCACCATTCAGCTTACCTCCTCTTTTCTCTTTGAAGGAAGTACGCAGTTTGTGCAGTAGGCCAGCATAGTATTCCCCATTTATTGTGGTGCTTCTCTCCTTGAAGTCAATGAATAGTATTCCTTCACCGTCCCAAAAGATTGTGGCCATGTTCTTCTCTTGGTTGACTGAGTGACCTTGGCCTTTAGAGACAGTGCTTCGCCAGGTTTACGAGACTCCATTGATTCTCTTTTGGACAAGAAATCATAGTAGAGGACCATACTTGCATCTCCTGTAACAATGGTTTCCATAACTTATCTCTCGTTGCCACGGCAGAGCTCCAAAAATGCCTGAAAAAAGACGACTAGTTTATGCTTTTGGACTGAGGAAAGAAGTTTAGGTACCCATCTTGCACTAACCTTACTCATGTTTAAATGTTGATGAATAATTCGAAGGACTGATGTTTTAGAAAGTCCCAACCTTACTGCTATTGCTGTAACGTTGTGCTGCCGGGTTTTCCATAATATCTCCTTCCACAAGAGCAATGTTTTCAGGAGTGCGCATTTCCAAGGGCTGACCTGCACGCTCTTCATCTTTAATGATTTCTCACCCATTGGAAAAAGCTTGGCCCATTTTTTATATGGTAGAATATGAGGGGATGCTTCCCCATGTACATCGTCCAATCGCTGTTTAATTTCATTTGGAATAAGTTCCTCTTATGCGAAGAACTTAGCAACAACGCGATACTCCATTTGAACATGTCACAATCTTCTACCATAGCCTTCTTTATGCAACTATATCTGAACAACTGAATACAGAGGAGCGGTAGTTACAGCTGCAATTGTTTACTTAACAGATAAGGTATGACACCAGATAAGGCTTTTGTGAAGGCGATAATCCTTATCGGCGAGGCCGGAAATTTATGAACCTACCCTCGTATCTTCAGACCGTACAATAATCTTATAAAGCACATTACGGATATGATATAAGTCCTTGTTCCTGACTACCCGATATTGGATCGTACCAACTTTACCACGCTTTCAGTCACTCGTTTATTTGCAATTCTCATCTGGCATTTTTAACAATATGCTCAAGCATGCTTTTTACAAAAACATATACTTATGAAGTTCAGATCCATTCCAAATCTTACATAGTTATAGGGTTGTAAGTGACTCCATGACTGATTTAACAAAGGTGCATTTATGAGGCGTGTTCACTGTAATTCATTGTGTCGTTTCACTACACATTTGTTGTGTGTGAATGATGTTTGAAACAGTATCAAATAATAAATGCACTTATTAATGTAACGTTTTGTAATAAGCAATACCACAAAAGGATCTGAGACGTTCGTGAATTTATCTGCAAAGCTCAGACCCTCTAGTAATATTTATGGAACTATTTCACGAATAAAATAAGAATTTAATTTTGATTTCCGTAAACTTGGGTTACAATACTGAAATATTGTTACATTTTAACTATGAATACTTAACTTCACCCAGACATCTAGCAAGGTGAAAGCCCAGTGTCAATAATGCCAAAAAGAAGGGCCCAATCGGGGTTTGGGACTATTTCATGAATAGAATAAGAATAAAATTAATATATATTCGAAATCCGCGCACAGGTTATTAGCAATTGTATAAAATGTTATATTTTCTAATGAATTAAGCATTAAGAAACCGCAAGAATGAAACAGACGAAAGTCGATTGTTACAGTGGCTACCGTTCGATACCAATTGAGAAAAACAAAGCAGAGAAATCATTTCACTATTCTGAACAACTGGTGTATTAATATTTATGGTTGCTTAGGCAGATGTTGTTACATAATTTACAAAATGATTTCAGAAGGTTTGACTGAATACACAAAAACAATTGCTTGAGTAAATACAGATTAAGTTAGTTAAATTGACAATAACTGAAAACAGAGAAAAGTGGTCATTGATACGTGATCAGAAATTATATAGGGGAGGTATAGAGTTGGCTACACTGACCACAAGACAAATACACATCGGATAATAAAAGGGATTTTATATTTTTTTTAGATAATTTTACTACAATATCCGGCTGTGATTGGTCCAGAAATCAAAATTATGTTTCGTTTCAATGATCAATTTTAAGTGAGTCATAACTATCTTATGCACCCTTTCGAATCCAAGCATAAAACTTAACATTATCACACGTCCTTTTGTTTGTATATCGTTTCATATGTCGACGAGCTTTACACTGCATAAGATTCTCTTGTTCGGGGAATGCTTGCATATTTCCTTTCAATGAACTTTCCGCTCTCCCATTCACAAATTCTGGTTCTAGGAAAAGTTATTGGTGCTCTGCGGCTTGGAGATGGATTTGCATTTTGGAGAACGCCGTTCTTCCTGAGGGTCCCCTCGGCTCTTAGAGGCCTGCCAACTTCTCAGACCTAAGATCTGAGACCTTGCCTATGTTCGTGAATCGCCTTCTCCAATAGTCCGGTGTCTCCCGAATGTACTCCCTTGGAGATCGTAGGTACCAAAAGGTTCATCAAAGTGGCCGAGGTGTGCAACCATCTTTTCCGTCTCATTCTATTTCTGTTATTGTATTCAGGAGAGTACTCGGTCACCGTTATACATTTTATTTTTGTTTGTCTTAACCTGAGGTATTACACGTTTATTTATTTGTGCCTCTACACTTTATCAAGTAATTTTCCTGTTTGTATTTTAGCTTAATGTTTTGATAGTTCTGTACTAGATTTGCTGCATTGTATCATTAAGAATCATAAGATCGTGCATTTATACATTTTTAATTTTTTTGTTTTGTTATTTTGTTAGAAGTTGATATTTCTATGCTTATAAATATTAATTTTGTGTTCCTAATATACATAATGCATATTACATACTTTATGGGCTATCAGTTTTAATAATTTTAGAAATTTCTGTTTAGAATTTGTGGCTTAGGTCCTCTCATTCACCATGGCATGATTTGCTTCAGTCTACTTCTGAGGTTAGGATGCTTATATGACATCGCGACCGCATCTTCCCAAAGATCCTTTAAGAAGGAAAAGTCCCCAAGGTAGTTGAAATACTGGAATTGGTCAGAAATCGGTTTATAAACATTCTAAAGATTATTTTCATATGTTTTATAAATAGTCAGGCTTTATTTACTCTAGCCACTAACCTTATTCGTCATACCATACACATATGAAGGCGAAAAACTTACAACAGAAAATTCCAGGCGCCATTAGAATATCTGACCCAGGCACCAGGCAGAATTGAGATTTCAAGGAGGTTCTAATGACTTCTCTCTTCGAGAGAAAGCGTGGAATTATTTATTAACCTCCAACTATACCTGGGCCGCTGAAATTTTGCATTTGACAGCTGCCTTTTCAGCTGGTAATCGTGCAGGTTAATAAACAAATGAGGAATGCAATCCGTTGCACCTTCTAAAACAATTGCGAAGTAGTCAGTCGTGACATAAAAGCTTCTGTGCTGCCGGTATTTCTAATTGTGTGTGAAGCTGATTTCTATCACGGGTTTGGATTGAATTATTGCGATTAATTGAAATGGCAGTAGTTAGAAAGTGTCCCAAAGAGGTAATTTGCACGGTGATTCATGGAGAGATACGTTGAGGTGTTACAGTTACATGGAGATGCAAAATGGTAAACGGCTCGAAGGTTTTTCCCCCTCCCCTTGAAATCATGAGCAAATACATGTCGAAAGTTTGTTCTTTGTTATTCTTACATCACTATGCAGCAATTTAGTTGCAATTATATAGAGTCTACCTACACTTAATATACGTTTACAAAACGACATTGAAAACTCTATAATACCAACCGTTAACCAGATGTTGCTGTTGTAAAGTCGCAACTGGCGCTGTCAAGTGGAAAGTTTCAGCAGCCCGGGTAATATTATTGGAGTAAATACACAGAGGTTAAAGAACAGTAGTCAAAGTCTTGGTTCCTATTCTCAAAAGCTAACAAAATCTTTTTCAAACGTTTGCAATGTACATAGGTATACAACAGCGCTCAAACCCGTTGACAAATAGTTTCGTCCCATACTGGTGTAGTGAGTTGTATTGCTACCCACGCGTTTACTGGGCCACGAACACAAGGCTGGGTTTGTACACCCTTAGACGAAATGCAACACAATAAAGAGTAACGACTAGAAACCATAACCCACTTAGAAAACATCGGAAGCATTCGCTGACGCTGAGCTGGGTCTTAGTGCGGCCTTCGGTTTATGTTCAAATGATTGCATAAATAACATAAGTAGGTAATGTGTTTGCTCGGACGGTGTGCTCTAACGGCTGAGCGAACAAAAACACCAATTTAGTAAAAAACCTTCTTATTATGCTTGATTTTAGTCACATTTTTCAAGTAAAAGTAATGTTTAATATAAACAATAATACATCTTATAATGCACAACATGCACTTTAATTTAAGGCATATACCTCAAATGCAACAATCTAAAGTAATCATCTTCATTTTCAAAATAAATTCCACATTAATAAATAATTTTAAAGTAAAAAAATTATAAGGTATTAGTTTTCTAATTATTTGGAAAACAATCATTTGTTTACAATTATTTTTGTGAGGGTAAATGCCTTAAAATCAAGGGAAAAATCCCTTCAATTCAAACTATATTTTCATGTGAATACTATATAAAATTTACTTGCAAAAAATAACACAGTAGTTCACGCAAACATTAATATGTCACGTCACTACTGTTGGCCCATAGGAAGCAGTGAGCTAAGCGCTTTTATGCACAGGAATTTATATGCAATGATCTGCATATTTCCTACATTTTAAAGTATTTTATGAATGCATTTTAAAGAAATAAGAACGTATAAAATGGAAAGATAGAAAGGAAAGCAGCCAGTGCTACAGAAGCAAGCGAGACAATTTACAAGGACACGCTTACTTCAAGAAGGAAGCATGGCTCGCAGGCCAGCCAAAATGCAGCGTTGCGAAATGTGATGGGAACAGCTGTAGTATGCAGTGTTAGCTCTTGGAACCTTGCAACACAATGCTCTATACTAGAAGAAAATTATCAGAACAATCTCTTGACCTATAGCAGATGTGACTTGTGAGGACTAGAATTCGAATTTTTATGCAATATCTAATTGGGAAATATGTACACAAATATGGTGAAATACGTAATGTATGTGAATCAAATGTACAATTTACAATTAATAAACATGTAATTACATAAAAGCTCCGACTCTTACAATTATAAATGACACTCAACACCCCCGTCATTCTCCATAGAATATTTATAGCTCCCCTTACTTCAAAGGGCTTTAGAAGTTTTATTTCCTATTATCATTAATCATACTGTGGGTTCTGCACAAACTTTTACAATATTCATAGTATTTTCTGAATATTTGAAATGCTATTTTCAGTACAGGTAAATATTGCACATTATGCTGTAGGCTTAATATACAAAGAGACAAAACCCTGTCAAATTTATGTTTTTTATAAATCGTTTATGAAATTAAACAAAAGTAACACACCCTCTCTTTGCCACTTTGCATAGTGCACTACTATTAGATACTTCTCCATATTTTCTGGTATAATACACTGCCTTCCCCCCCCCCCATATTCTTGAAATGCCACAACCTTACAGCCATTCGTTAATCTCTCATCACAATGGATATAGCTGCCCTTTTAAAATTTTTTCATTTTCTCATTGACTCCAGGACCACTTGTATCCCAAATGTTAATTACAATAGTCTCTAAATAAAATTATAGTTTAAACTTTGATAAGGACTAGTTTTCATTCAGAAAACCAATAAGTTAATTCTGTAATAATATTGAGAGATGCCAGTCGTAATGCATTTTAATTTTTTGTAATTTACGCATGTGTTGCTCTATACAATGCCTTCATTTTCAATGTAAAGAGGACGGAAGCATATGGTGGTTCTGCTAGTATTATAAAACACAGTCAAGGAAAAGTGGGGTCAATTTTTATTCATAAAGTTTGTAAATAATAATCGGAGAAATTACATACATTCCATAAGTTGTTTGTAACACAAAGAGTTAAGCTTAAGAAGTGATACATTCAGGTTTGTTTACGTCGGGATAGAAGTAACGGGTAACGCACAATGCACTAAAGAAAGCTATACATTGCAATTGTTTCCGAAAGCATGTGCAGTCCTTCCAGGGCTAACACAAATCGAACTGACGATATATCAAGAGGAAGTGACTGATCCTAAACCTCCCAATAGTGAAGTGGAGATCATGTTTCTTTGACTGCAAGGCAGGATTATTAAACCATATCACCAGGTACTTTGGTAAAGCTTATCGACAATATCAACTACAATCGCCGCACTTTCCAAAGGGGAAAAAAAAAAAAAAAAAAAAAGCGGAGGAAGAAAGAGAAAGAATACTGGCAATAGAATAAGGCTCAAAGAAACTGAAATATATACAGATATACAAATATATTAAATTAACCATTTAAATGGCAAAATATTATTTTATGTAAAATTGTACAAATTTGTACTCTAGTATAAAAGTAAAATTAAACTTTAACATCGCATGAATGCTTCAATGCGTTACATTTGCTCTTTTGTGTACCTACATACAAAGAAATAGATTTAATTACGTAATTGGTAGAAATCGGATGTTTAGGGACTAAACATTGCAGTTTTAGGTACCTAAAATAAGCATATTTTTTAAACTGGAACACATTTCGATAAAAATAGCCATTTTAGGCACTATGACTAAGGCTTCAAACCTATTTATTTCAGTTAAATTAACAAATTTTGCACTAAAATACACACAGCATGGCACAAAAAGTATATTTAAAATAAACAGTAGAAGAGAACGGTGTTACATAAACACAAATGCACAATATGCCAAAAATGAAAAATACTTTTTAACCTTTTGAAATTCAGTTCCATGTTCATTCTCTTTCATAGTTATCTGTATCTGCTTCCTACATATTCCACATTAAATCTTGATACCAATTCAGATTCTCCTTCAGAACACCAGATTTTTTCTAATAATAGTATTAGTAGGAGGAGGAAAAAGAGTGTATTAACGTATTACAGTGGCACCAATACAACACAAAACAACTTAAATAGGCGAACGATTCCAACGGACCATACGTGTTTTCGTGATACACTTGGTATGTTTGATATAGCTCTACATTAGATATTCACAATAAGATATAAAACAATATATTCATCAATAAAACAAATAAATAAATAAAAATAAAATAAGAAATATCAGAAGAATCATTTTTAAAAATTCAAAAAACAATAAAAGATATACAAATTCCATATGACACAGCGCTTGAATCATTCAATTTGTTTCCCCTAAACCCCCTCACCGGCTATCAGCCTTTTCAGATCTGGACTGTCTCACTTTCATTAGAAATTTATCTAATCTCTCTTTGCCTGCTAGCAAAGCCCAGCATGACCACCTCTCTCTGTTCCATTTTGTAAAGGAATGCAATAAACAACTTTCCCTCCATTTTTCCTTATCTTTACATTCAGACACAGTATGTCTCCATGATTCCCCCCCCTCTGCACAGACGGGACAAATTCTCCGCTCATATTCGTCAGTTATCTTAATCATCCACCATGCCACCCGAGCCCCTGCATAGTGGGTTTAATCCCTGTTTTAATGCACTGCTGTATCTTACATCCCGATTTCATCCGATTGTACTTCCATCAAAATCATCTCTCTGCATTGCGCAATTGTAGACTGCTGGCTATCTATATCCCTCAAGCTGTTCCTAGCTTCCTCTATGCGCTCTTCTCTTCGCCATCCAAATGAAGCCCATCCCTATTGTTTGTAGTCCCTTTCTTAATTTGGATACTCATGTCTTGTTCCCTCCCATTCCCAGCTGTTCATGATAGCACAATGCTGTAATAAAAAGTTGATTTCCATGAATAAATCGCAGCCAATGCTTCATTACTTTGATTTTACACTCTATGGGGTCACTGTAGGTCCCGAATTCTCTCTTAATTCCGTAGTTCGCTGTGCCCCTCCCCAGCCACAAAAATATTTTCAGAAAGCACTCTCACGGAATTTAGATTCACAGTTTATTCCCATCCTCAAATTTCTACTCATTGTGTCATTGTAGATCTTACTAGTTCCCATAAACGGTTTTCAGTACAACTACAGACATGTCTTGAATTCTGCTAAGTAGCTGGAGAATTGCTACCGCTTTCATTCCCCCTTTATATTTTGTCAAATCTGCCTCCCGATTATGTCTCCGCCCTATTACTAGCAGGTCCGTTCTTGAAAGATGTTGCTTTTTTCTTATTCACATTAACGGCGAGTTACTACTTTTCGCAATAGGTTCGAAATCTGCCTAGCCCTCTCTGTAGGCCGTTAATCGACGTAAAAAAAGTACCATATCATCATTGTATTAAAGTGCACCAGCAATTCTCCTACTACTGGTGCCTCCATATCCTCCTCACGCGAATAATATCATCTACTCGTATGATTCTCTGGTTTTGTCAATAAGAATCATTTTGAAAGAAGAAAGCCTTCTATCTACTGCAACAGATTCAGAGGAGCAAATTCCAAATGCCTATAGCAGAAACATATTGGAACATTTACATTTCCCCCAATATCACTCTTGATAATTTTTCCAACAGTGCAAACCCTACATTATCTACTGAATTGTCCCACTTAATATTAACTGTTTAACAATATCTCCCGGGTATTCATCACTATTGTTATTTGACCACAAAGGGATTGATATTTTACGTTCTAAGTGTTCAATGCTTGCAGAAGTGAATGAAAATTTGAGGTTATGTAGGTAATATATTTCAATGACGAGTTATTCAAGACACTCACACACACGCTTGAATTCAAGTAGTTCTTCAAAAATTGTGACAATTTCTTTAAAATATTTTAAATAATTAACCACTGACTAAATCCATGTTTCCGATCACGTTATAACAGGCTAGGTAGGAATGAAGAAATATTGGGACACTTTTCTCTAAACATTGAAATCTCGGATGGGGCTTTGTAAAACATTTTTTTTCAATTGAAAATGAACAATTGACAACAGGTCAATGAATGACGGGAGTTAAACAGGTTACATGAATGATATTAGTTTTTTTTAAGCAATTGGAACTGCAGCAACAATCCAGCATCATTACAAAACAAAAGAACTTTAGAAGCATTTATATTACCAAGGTTCAACGACAGTAGGCATTTGTTTATAAAATTAGCAGTTTTTCTATTCACTTTCAGAAGTGAATGGAATGGAAGGCTCATCAGGGTCAAGTTTCTATACTATCATACTTCCTACATATTTATTCATAGAACCTGAGGTTTCATCTATAGAGACCCATATATAAGAATCGCCTATATCCTCCCGAAAAAGTTTTACTGTACATTCTGTATATATACTTTTTTCTTAGGGGAGACTCAGAGGGGATATTTTGTTAGCACCATTTTTGTATAAATTCTTCAAAAATCGGATTTTTAATTGCATTCCATTGAATATTGGCAGCAGCAAATGCCGTGGTTAGCCCTGCATAGAAATTGCTGTTGAGACTGAAGTAGGCTGTGTTAGTAGAAGTGTTTGTTTTAATTTTTCTGCTAAGCTACTGACGTATTTCTATTACAAGCGTGATTACTTGGTTCAAACAACCAAAATCTCAACGACTAATAAGTACTTTTAACTATCGATATTTAAAAACTGAAGCAGGAAATGTTGTCTCATCTCCTATTTAGTTATAATTGCTTCTGACGACCAAACTAATAATAACTGTATCTTGTTTCAGGTAATGAAGGGTATTAATACTATAATTAAAAAAAGGACCCCAATATAATATGTATTAGTGTATGCATGTATGTATGTATGTATGTATGTATGTATGTATGTATGTATGTATGTATGTATGTAGATACGTCTTTTTACTAGTAAGTAACATCTAACTTATCTTTCAGTAATACCATATGTTTGTTATGCTATTATAAAGGGAATGGAAATTCTGTCCTTTGTCAAGGACATTAGCTACCTAAGAAAGAGACCTTTGTTAAAACTTTGCCCTTTGTCAAACCCTCACGGACACCCTGTTCGGCGCCAGGGGTAATAACATTGTAAATGGCTAGGAATGGGCATTAAATTGGAAACGGTACTTGCCCTTTTCAAAAGAAAATACTGCTTACAGAAACACGCGTTTTCATAGAAAACAAGATTTAACTATTTCAAAGGAGGCCACGTGAAACGTGATATATCTCGAGAATCTAGTGAAAGGGTAGATGTACTTTTTCCTTTGTGTGGGAATAAGAAATATTTCCTGGTAAAAACCCAGACCCTTCAACCAATCCACATGTTTAAAAAAATCCGACGTATAGAAGTAAACGTGTAATATATCATGCGCTCATGCGATCCAATGATATTCTAGAAGGAACGAAATTCAATTTATTTAAAGGAATTACATTTTCGCGAGGGAGCGAGCGAGTTCGCATAAGAGATTTAATATTAACTATGAGAAGTTTAAGTTCTGTAGCACACTCTAACAGTAACAACAACAGCAGTAACGATAGCAGCAAGAGTGACAATCAGTTTTTATCTACAATATTCAATGTCGTAGCAGAGTAGTTAAAACCGTTGCGGAGAGCTAAAGTAAATCTTTCGTTCAGTGAGAGTCAGTCAGGCAGTGCAACGTAATAGCAATAATAATCACAATCGTGTTCAAGTGAATAAATACAGCAACAATAATCCGCCAAAGCACAGGATGTTTCAGAACCTTCCCAGTTGTCAAATAAATTAAATGTCCAACCAGTGCCAAACTTCATTATTGCAGTGAACAATCTCCTTCCCCTCCCCCCAACGACTCCAAGCCATTAAAAACCATCCAATTTTCCCCTGGGATTCCTATCCTTTGCATTGGAACCAGAGAGTTAGGGAGCATCGAACTCATGACTCCAAGAGCCGAGGCAAGACAAGAAGAGCATCAAATCTTCCAATTAAATAAATAATAAATCGCCCATCCATCCAACATCCTAAAATAACCCACACACAGCAATTCCAGTTCCAAAATTGTCGACCGACGTGTGGGCAATAATACCGTTCCAAAATTTAAAGTACTAATGTCTTTAAAAGAATTTCAGCTCAGTCAAATGTATAAATATTATAAAGGCGTGCTAATTAAAATATATTTCAACTATTTTTATCTGTTAGCTACAAATTTCGTAGAATACTATTTCTCCATAGTAAGTGAAGTGTGAAAATTTTGTTAGCCGTTGCCGGATTAGCATAGATTTTGCACTTTTATCCTTTGACATATTAAACTGCACAAGATAACGCCCTACCACTTCAAACTTTTCAACACAATTAAGGAATAAGAAAGAGGCTTAGAGGCATTCAAATTAACCGTTATATAAAATTGTTGTTCAATGTTACCTTCCATCAATTGTTGCATTTCCTGGTAGTGTTAATCCACAAAACTTACCTTTTATATTGCTTATATGTACGAGTTGGGAATAAATAATTAAATAACCGAAATTTACATTGATTTGGGCATTTTAAGTCAAATGTTAACAAATTGGACTCTAACAATAATTTTAGGGTACTATCAAACTCTATGAATAGCTTTTATGAAAAATAAATATTATTATTATTTTCCCCTTTTTCCTAAAGAAACAAAATAGACTCTTTCCCTTAAATCCAATACCCGATAATTACATAATAATTCGGGCCCAAGAGATAACAGATGGGACAAATGCTGATTTGGTGTGAAACGAGCGCTGGGCCGTGCAAAACTTGAGCAAATTAACGCTTCGAGAGTGCATTTTTTTTCGTGGGATGTACATGGAAATAAGTGTTATCTGTTTACAGAAATTATCTTCGTAGATTTTGTTGAATATTCTATGAACTTGGAGGAGAACCTTCGGTCAGAGTACTAAGGTCAAGTTGAGGCTGCGCGCAATTTTGAGATAGCTGGTCAACTGCTATCTGTTCAGAAGCATGTGCCAGGACCTGGGTATAAGAATAGAGCAAGAAAACAGAAATATTTCGAATATATCTCTTTAAATCATAATAATAGAAAATAAAATATGTCAGTGGCTTACTTGTTACGCAAATCTACCGTACAAAAACCGATGATAATAACACAACCAACGTACATTCACCTTTAAGTAGCAATTACAGGATTAGAATTAGTAAGTAGCTATTTAAGTAATAAATATCAAATTGTAATTAAAATACATTAGGAAAGTCAGATTTGCTGCAAAGGAAAATCTCAATTGGTTAATGGGTAAAGGTATAAACGACAAAAATAGGTTCATCTTTTTTTCCTTTGAAATAAATACAAAGAGTAAAATAATAATGAAAAAAAATTATAAAGTAATTTCATAGAAGAACAAATATCACTTTTAACATTTAACTAACTTGGGACGTGTATCCGGGAAGTATCGGGTTCAAATTTCATGAGGCCGGTCATCCTGAAGAATTTCCTGGTCGCTTAGGCGTATGTTGATATGGATATTTCTCTATAACATTTTTTTGCTTTCCCATTTCATTTCAGATTCGTGTGCAATGCGACGGAGAGGTTACTGCTCAGCCCTTTTGAGAGAGTCGAACTCTAGGAGGAGGAACTGCACCTGTGTTGGGATGATTTACCTGTAAACGTAGGCCCCTGGATGCTGGATGCCCGGGTCTCACTCAATTCACCCCTTCCTCCCTGAGTTGCCTCCAGTGGGCCGTAGGAACAATTAGTCAGCCTTGAGCACGTATAAAGTGCCGAAAATTTCTCCTCATCCTCCTTATCAATCCATTCAATTCTGAAAATTCCTCATATCTACTTATTAGTCTAATCCAATGCAACAGCATGGTGCAATCCTGAAGACCGCTTAAGTTAGCACGATATCAATCGTTTCAATAATTAAAAAACTTTATTAAGAACATGAAAAAGCAAATAAATAGTATTTATTATTTAACGTAAATAAGCTTTCAAATCCATTCTCCAAAAACTGGATCAAACTCTTAAAATATACACGAAAAATATCAAAACCAAATTACAATGGTCATCCAGAAAGTAAGGGGTACGAGGACTTCTGATGCCGGGAAAACGTTTTGTTTCGCAGTTGGCGCACCTGGCGTGTAGGGTGGATCCTAAAGATCAATTTGTTTGGTCCCGCGTGTTTGTCGGTCATTTTGTTCAGTCATAGTGAATTATTCCGATGGAGAGAGGCCGTCGCTCGCTCCGACCACCTGCCGTCCGTGCGAAATCCGGATGGTCATTTGTTTTTTGACTTTGGGGCACAGTACCGCTGCGAATATCCAACGGAAACTCTCCGAAGTTTATGATAGTGGTGTGATGAGTGGACAACATGTCACGAAGTGGGTTAGGTTGTTCAGAGACGGCCGCAGTGATACTCGCGACGAGGCAAGAAGTGGGAGACCATCAGTGATTTCTGACGAACTTATGCATAGCATTGAAAAACAAGTGCGAAATGACCGCCGTATGACGCTTGACGATCTTCATGAAGAATTTCCTGACCTTTGTCGAAGTCTCCTTGATGATATTGTGTAGGAAAAACTTGGTTACAAGAAGGTGTACACGAGAGGGTGCTTAGAATGCTCACACCGGAACACCGTCACAAAAAGCGTGACCGCCGCGCGTGAACTTTTGGATCGTTTTGCACAGGAGGGGAGAAGCTTTGCTGGACTCTATTGTAACCGGGGATGGGACATTGGTGTGTGTGTGTGGGTTTGTGTGTGTGTGTGTGTGTGTGTGTGTGTGTGTGTGTGTGTGTGCGCGCGCGCGTATTCATCTCGTCGAGAGATGAATAAAATCATCGAAACGCCGCAAGTTCGTGGTCATATGTGTAGTCATATTCAGTGCAGATTCAAGTTATAGTCGGGGCAGACTCAGCTTAGATTCAGTTTCGTTGCAGACTCAAGTTATATTCAGTTCAGTTCAGTTTAACATTCTCGCCTAGAGTTAGGGCAATTTACAATTCTTCACCCGTATTTATATAGATCATGCTCCGTTCAATTTTCTTGTGCTACTTTGGTCAGACTTCATTCTTGTTGAGTGATATAACATTTTAAGCAACCAAGTGTAGTAATAGTTTCCCCGATATCAATGTGGTTAAATAAAAGAGCATATACATATTAGTGACTATAAATGACCCACTGGTTCTCATTTGAACACGTCCTTCCAATTCTTCTACCCGAGGAGCGCTTAGGCGTCTATCGAAAAGCACTAGACTTCTCATTTTAGCCAGGGCAGCGAGGAGATTCTTCTCTTCGTAACAAATTGAAGCGGGAACGAGGTGTGAAGACTGGAGCCGAGAAGAGGAAGACGGGATCAGCAGAGGAGGTTACGAGATTGTCAACTCCCCGTAATCTACAATCCATTGACTGCATCCCCCATACAACCCCTGAGATAACCCTTTACATTAAATCTGGTTCCTCTCCTCCGATATCGAGATTTCTACTCGATCAGTAACCACTCATTAATCACCTCTAAAGTCATTTTCACCATTGATCCGTCTATACACATCAAAAGTCCTGTTTCATTATATAGCTCCATTTTCACGGTAAAAGTTTGAATAGTTTCAAGGTCTGACAGTCAGAGAACAATGAAATCAAATAAAATTATAAAATGTTGGAATCTGGCATGTCATGTTGATCTTGAGAATTTTCGGTTTTCTAATATGACACCACAACCTAAAATGTTAGTCATGAAAATTCGGCTTACTAAGTGCTATACGTTTACTAAAAATCATAAAAATGGTTGTTATTCCCCAAGTAGCACTTTTCTACATTTCAAAATATTTTGGAAACGTGCAAAACATTAATTCGGTCAAAGCTTGGATTTATAACAGAAAAATTCCTGTTTTTTTTAAAAAAAAAAAGTTCAATAGAATTTACTTATATTAAAAATTAGCTATGCTACAATGTTTAGTGGTTAGCTGGCCACTTGTGTTATAGTCCTGCTAGAGTAAGTAAAGAACGAATCAGGCCAGCGGATATAAACTCAAATTTAGCCAATAAGAGAGCTGGGTTTAAAGTTACAAATTTAGACGTGATGATTTTATAAATCCTGCGAGACTTAAGCATCCCAAAGATGCTTGGAGGCCCGGAGACAGAAGGCAAGGTTTTCATTCATCATTCTTCTGGAGCAATTGGCACTCAGTCGCTCGGTATTAAGACACACGTTAATTCAATTCAGATTCAATCAAGGACGTCCATTCGTCATCTTGGTTTACAGGTATCTAGTATTCATGCGACAAACGACAGAGCTCTTAGGCATTTTGAAGGGAATTTTTTAATAAATTATCATCAGAACTTATTCCTCGACGAGAATTTATTAGCATCAGCAACACCTCTAACCTAGTGACTCAGTAACACAAAACAGTCAAATCCCCTCAGACCTTAGCTACTTCTAAATGAGACTGGAGTAGAAAAAACTTCATCAACGAGTCAACATACTTAAGCAGCCGAGGCAACACACCGCTAGTGAATCTACTACACTGCGAGGCCATCTACTACTGGCCCAACTAACATCGACCTACGCAGTGGCAAAATGCCGCATAATTTGCTAGCACAAGGTACGGCATTTTTCTAAACCAACACGTCACCCGCAACACACTGCTACTGAATCTACACTGTGAGGCATCTACTACTGGCCCAACTAAAATCGGCCCATGCAGCGCCAAAACGCAGCATAATTTGTCACCACAACATACGGCATTTTTCTAAACCAACACCTTGCCCGCAAAACACTGTGAGGCCATCTAATACTGGCCAAACTAACATCGGCCCAAGTAGGGCCAAACCGCCCATAATTTGTCACCACAACGTACGAATTTTTTCTAAACCAACACGTGCCCATCACATAACAGTCTCATACTTTGGCTCTCCAACGTGGACAACGATACGCAACGTCGCAACTAAATAACGGTCCTACATTACAGTTTGGCATGAAACTTTAAGTTAAATAATATTGCAAAGATATGAGAATAGTCTAATATCTTTGCAACCAATGTTATATTGTGTTGACTTATAAACACAAATATGTTTTTCAGTTCCAATATGTCGGTTCTGGTGGTGTAGTGGTTACCATACTTGCCTCCTACACCCAAGATCGCGGGTTCGAACCCGGCCAGGACCGATGGATTTTTACGGGCGTAAAAACCTAAGTATGGCTTCCTTCGGAAGGGAAGTAAAGTCGTGGGTCCCGTGTCGTACATTTACGGCACGAAAAAGTCGTTTCACGCCCTGATTTGAATGGGACGCTGATGACCTGAGATGTTAAAGAGTGTCCATAAATAAATAAATCAAAAAAAAAAAAAATCAGCTCCAACACTTTTAAAGAATGTGCGGACATCAGTGCATGTTGCCATTTTTGGCGAGAGATTTTAAGGTAAATAAATGTGATGATTTCCATATGCTAAATCATCCTTCAGGAAGTTATGGATATGAATTTGACCTTTTACAGCTATACTAAAGTTGATGTATTGGATTCTCTGGTTTAATTTTATAATGCAAAAGTTTTGACAGAAATAACTTGCCCAGGACTTCTTGAAAGTATTAGGTTTAGCGTTTTTAAAGTAATGGAAGGCGCATGATGTCTCTCTACAGCACGATATGGACAGCAAAGATTGTTATCGAATAGAAAATGAAGCCTTGTGGGTTGTAGAGGTTTATTGCATGACAACAAAAACAAAAACAAACAAACGTACGCTCCGAAGGAAAAAAAAGCTATGCCGGGTGTTTTGTTTACGTTACACACCAATAGTTACTACTGTCAGAGACAGAAATTTTCTAGTAAATTTCCGCTGCCTTATCTCTCGTTTCCAGACAGCCACCTCACCCTATCCCTAGGGACAGTGTGTACAAAAAACGCTTCACGCATTTTGAATATTAATCATGTATTTAAAACGAAACATCAGAAAGCAGTGTGTACGTTCGTTAGCAACTGTAGCTTTTTCCACGGCACAAAAGCAAGAAAATAAAAGAGTG
This sequence comes from Metallyticus violacea, assembly GCA_030762175.1. Lineage (NCBI taxonomy): Eukaryota > Metazoa > Arthropoda > Insecta > Mantodea > Metallyticidae > Metallyticus > Metallyticus violacea. Next base: position 89,194,311 of record CM060845.1, read on the forward strand.
GCGTTGCCTGGAAAAATAATATAAACTTATGTATTCTTTCATTTAAAACTACAATGTCACAGTTGATAGTAATAAATTGCTAATGTTCCTTTATGCCTTTTTGAACATATGCCATTATTTTAGTCTAAATCAATATTTAATTATTCTTTTTCGTATTTGATATTGTTTAGTAGTTCAGAATTTCCAATATTTTGTGCTTTAAGTAAATTATAGTTTTTAGATATTAACTGAACCCCTTCGTATAATTTGAGGATTTCGTCTTTTATGTAAGCATCAAAATTAATATTTTAGATAAGTTTTGACTCAGTTCCGAACTAAAAATATCTTGCACACTTTCTGTTTAACTGTAGACAAAACAGATTGCTTACAAATACTAGTATTTATTCAAAAGACCCTTTACATACAGATTTTCTATCGATCTAGAAAAGCCTAATATTTGGAGAGACATGAAGGGTGATAGTTTAAAAGTTTTGCTATACCTTCCGTCATAGATAGCATAATCCTAATAGGATAAAGTGGATGGCATTATTTTGTTTTTCATATGACGCGTATAGGCAGATGATGTGATTGCTGTTCAGTTAACAGTTAGAATTTTCTATTCTACTACTTAAATAGACAAGCTACTTTTCACGTTCCTTAAAAAGTTTAACCCCTTTCTCTAGCTTTTTATGGTATAAAAGTACGTATTTATTTACATTTTGTGCAATTATAGAAGGGTTTCAGTTGATAAAAGGATAATAAATAAATTTCATATTTCATATGTTTAAAGTCATTACGTAAAATTATACTTTGATATTTTATTTACTTACATAATATATGCACGTTGAAAAAGCTTAAACTTGTAACACCAAGCTTAAATTTGCAGTTATAAAATGGCAATTTCTTTATTATATAAAGAAAATGGTCAGCCTAAGACACATACTACCCTGTCATTTTAGCCGGAAGGAAACCTCAATCATTAATTATTGAAAATAAAGCCCCCTTGACGATGTCCAGAACACAATCTGGAGAATGGAACCCAGGAACCATGGAGCGAGAGACAAATTAACGATTATTTATAGGAATGATAAAATTACTAGAAAATTTACCCAATATTTGTATATTTTAATTTTGGATCATTTCTAACCGGAGTTGCCCCCCACTCCCTCTCTCCCTCACTCTTTCTTTCTTTCTTTCTTTCTTTCTTTCTTTCCCTCTCCCCCTCTCTCTCCGAATTTCAACTCCTTACTGAAATGTGTTCCAACTATCGATCACAGGAAAAGGAGGAAAAGTAACCCAAGTTTTTGAACGCCGACGGGATGTAATATTGCATTACGATGCATTTCTTCCATAGATGCATTGCTCTCATTGCACTATTTTCCAAACCATCTTTTCCATAGTGAAGAAACAACAACAACAACAACAATAATAATAATAATAATAATAATAATAATAATAATAATAATAATACATGTCCGAACCACAGAAAAAATGTCATTATTTTTAGTTAAAGAAAAAAATCTACTCTATACCTGACAACTTAATACCTATACTTCATTATTAACTTCCTTTATTAATAAACTCATTTAGGTAATAATATTCATTTTTGTAAATATTGCTTTTAAAACAAACAAGTAATGTAATTAAACATTTAACTTATATTTTGGTTTAGTTAAGAAACAGCTAAGGTACTGCACGGCCTTACGTTATTTAACATTTTCACTTAAATAAGGAGCACTCGGGTTCGATCAAACAAAACCACACTCAACTTCGGCATAGATAATTTACATACCTCTGAATTGTTTGATACTCGTTTCTGTAAAAATGCAATTGATCAGTAGTCGTTTCTAAGCTTAAAGAACGGATCTATTGACTTCATTACCTCATTACGAAGTACATTGTGTGCAAATGTCCAAATATTAATATGCACATGAGAATTTTCCATAAAATGATCAGAGATCATTGTTCAACTTCATGGTGTTCTTACGTCATACTTTCAGATCAACCAATCACAATTAATTAATTAGATTTATTACTAATCCTCGAACAATTTTTCAGCTTAATACTTATACAAAAAACCTACGCTACAAGCAACACTATCATCTTGACTGGCACGCCGCAAAAGACGTGCGAAGGGTGAATAAACGGAATCCTCTAGAAAACAACTAAGGAGTCTTTAAGAAAAATGGATATCATCTATTGAAATATACCTAATTAATTGCCCATGCCTGAATTTTTCAAACCCACTAGTGTTTCTAGCTAGAAAACAATTGTGGAAAATGCCAATAAACCAAAACTGTTTCATGAGAGGAACTCTTTAGAACGGTGCTTCTGTAAGTTACTAAGTTGTTTTATGAAAATATTTTAACATATTACGCTATAACGATGTGCTTGTTGTTTAGTTAGGTTGCAAATAATCAGCATTTTATTTAAACCAGTAAATTATATGCAAATGTTAAAATGTGTACCCCAGATATCCACTTTTAATGACTTTCTACATAAACAACCAGAAAGTATTCTCTTTGATTTCTTTACTGAGCTCTAAAGGTCCTCTGTGTACTTCAAGTAAATACTCATTGCCGAGTTACTGCTATAACTTAAACACAGTAATATGTCCCTCGTTCAATTAACACTTCCTAAACAGCGTATTTGTTAGTTGACACTCCGCCGGCAATTGCTGACTCGCCGTCCGAGAAGGCATTTGTAAAAAGCATTGCACATCGACCGTTGTAATATAAGAACTAAACATTTCTAATCTCATTCTTGGATGCATTGTAATATGCAGTGTGATCATTTTTAAACCTCTCATCTTCCCCTCTCAATGATTGTGGAATTGTTATGTAAATGAATATAAAAGATTGTAAGTGAGCGAAGTCCTTCGCGTTTTTCCCAATTTTAAGATAAAACATCTCGAAGAAAGGTGATGTACTTAAAAACGCTTTAGCAACCTATCATAAAATTGACAAAGGATCGTCATATCATCATTTAAAAATAATCTAGGGTTTATTTTTAGACAAACCTATATTAGAAGATATTTAAACAAATTCAAGAAGTGTTATATTAAAAAAAAGTGTTTCGTATTTTTTTCTGAAACTATATATTAGGATGTCTTCGTTTTGCATATTTGTATTTTTTATTTTAATTTAGAGTTCGTTTGAAATTTCACCAGTTCGATAAATTTACATATATATTGAAGTGGTTGGGTTAACAGAGGGGGGTTTACATTTGAGTGAAAATCATCAGCAGCGCTTGTTGTTTGTTTAATGAACTCTCATCTGCCAAAATTTCTGGAGGAAATAGCTCACAACAATGTAAATGCCCTCTGGATGATCAGTAAACCCAACCCTCTACTCTCTGATCATATGATTGAAATTCAGAAAAAGCTATTCCAAAACGATTGCCTACTTCCGTGGGCCAAAGACATAATATAGCGCTTGACTTCCAGGTTACCTAAAAAGCTGTCAAATATTGCTATGAGGGTACTTGAAACATGACTGAAAACAAATCGACAAAAAGCACCTTAAAATTATTGCAAAATTATATTTATGTAATTCAGATTGCCCCATAATAATAATAATAATAATAATAATAATAATAATAATAATAATAATAATAATAATAATAATGAGTTATAAATAAAAGAAGTTCCTTATATTAAGTTTAAAGTTCAGGAGTGAGAGATTCGTGAGAAACTAGACTGGAAGAGGCATATAGAATCCATAATACATTTTGAAGTTTGGTTCAGCATGTTTCGCCCTAATAACACTGTATCTGAAAAGTTTGCTAACCGTATACTTGCTTATTTTCATTATATTATAAATTTAGAATGCTTCTGGGGTAATTCCGCATACAACATGAAGTGTGTTTTCTGCAGTGTTTATTCCCGAATTCCATTTGGTGTCAAAACTTAAAAATCCGCAAACTCTCATTTAAGAATCTTAAATTACCACTCTTACAGGAGAAATAAATAAAAATACATATGTAAAAAACGGCTATTGTAGACAAAACTAGCAAATGGGAGCAGATCCCAACAGACAGGTAAATGCTGGAAATATTTTTAGTTTATCATATTTTGAGGGAAATATTAACAATTACCATTTACATTTAGTGAACGTTTAAAATATTCTTTGTGTTTGATAGTTTACTAGTACGGAACAACCGATTGTTAATATGCTATCACTTAGATTTGTATTTAGGAATTAAATGTTTATAGAGTATTCGTTTCGCTGGTTAACCGCCAGACACTTCGAACACTTTCAAACTTTCCTATGATTGTGAGCACATTATTAATTGTTATTTATTATGATTGTTAATAAAATAAAGTAAAAAAACGCGTGCAAACAGTTCCGGCCGCGGCATAATTTTCCGCGGCAAACGGCAACTCCCTTTTGCAGTAATTTGCCGAATGAAAACGTAACATCTAATTAACCAGCGAAATAAAGACTCTATATGTTGATCTTTTATGTGCTTTTAAAATTTAACAATAATTTCAGACACGTTAAATTTTTAAAAAGTATTAAAGAAATTATGAATTATTCATTATTTGTACTATATCAAGAAAAACATATAAGGAAAAACATTTTGTTGTATTACATGTTGTGTAACCTGGAGCTTTGCATAATATAGGCCCTTTTTTAATCTTAATTAAATCAAATGTTCAAGAAATAATTAAATTTAACATAAATAGAGAGCTATTCACGAGATAATAAAACGAATTATAATTCTTACGCATATATATATAAAAGCTACACACTTAACATATTTCACAGATGTTCAATATATCCACATTTGCTGATGTAGCAGATAACTATGCGATACTCCAATTTGTTCGCGAGTGTCAGCATATCACTGTCAACCAGCGGTAATAAGGTAGAGAAGTTCCTGGGAGATAACGGGAGACCCTCCCAAAGTAACGGGATCAAATTTGGGGACCAGGATTGTCAACGCGTTAATTCTTTTTCTTATCTTGTGCGTCCTATAAACAATTTTAATTTAGAAGTTGTGTACATTCTCTTACAATTCTGTTGAAAACAAGAGCAACTTTCTAGAATTCTACTCAAAAGTGTCTCTGCACAATCACAAAACTTCTTGGGTATTTCAAAACATAAATGGCTTTAATGGACCGCCACGGGTGGCTGAGGTCGTTAAGGCGCAGACTCGTGAGCGGGAGGTCTGGGGTTCGTATCCCGCCAGAACCGTCCTCCCTGACTGAGGTTTCCTCCAGGATTTCCTCAGTCCTCATAAATGGCAAATGCCGGGGAGGTATCCTTAAGTAAAGCCTGGAATGTTTCCTTCCTTAAAAATCCTTTTCCAATATAATCATTTCATCTCATGCATCATCAGTTTCCACCGCCTGTGGTACTTCTGTATTTAAAATGGGTGTTAAATACTATTCAAATATAATATATATATATATATATATATATATATATATATATAACGCAACTTAGGGCAACTGTGCAGAAGAACGCTTTCTTTTTGAAAAAAGCTTGCACAGATTCTCTATCGGCATAAGAATTATCATATAGTTTATCGTGTGATTAAAAAAAATATACAGACATGTGACTAACTCTGTAGAGTTAACAGAATAAGACAATTTGCAAAACCAAATAAATAACGTAGGCAGCAACCTATTTGAAGGTTTCATTTTGAATTTAGAAAGAAATTATTTTTTATCAAGTTACGAAACCACGCTTGCCCCAAGTAGAAAATCAATCTTTCAACATCAACATCGCATCTGGCCATATGATTAAGATTGACATAGACAGCGCTGTTAAAGTCTAAATGTAAAATTCGTTATGCTAAAATGTGGGACAATTGGTATTTTAACCATAAATGTAAATACTTTTATATAGTTTTGTTTTCCTTGTCAGGAGATAAATAAAACGCTGCTAAATGATGCTCATTTAGTAAGCCATTTACGGCACACATCTGCAATCACAATTTAATGCAATATTATGTCTGAGTATTAGGTTTTGGTAACATAATACAAAATCGGTTATTGTGTAGCAGAGGCTAATATATTATTCATTATTACGTACTCTATGAAAAATATCACCTACACAGATTATAGCTTACTTTAAATCAGTTTTAAACAGCCCATTAAATCATACACAATATTTAGTAATGTTAGCAATATCTGTACATATTTAAGTGAATGTTACAAATATTTCTCTTTGTAACTTTTTTAAAGAATTCTTTAGTGAGTTTAAGAGAACACCCTCAATTTCGAGTACATATTTTGCACTTTTCTTCAGAAAAGTGAACCCATACAATGTTGATGATTTTGAGAAGTTCTTTCCCCAAACTTAATAAATGAATTTTGCCTTCCAATGCACTACATGAAAGACAAAAACATTCACATTCCTATTTTATATATCTTAAGTAGTGTAAAAGTATTGCTAAATTCTTTACTATACTGAAAAATACAAACAATTGATTGAGCTCTGCTCTCTGTGTGGGTGATCCCGAACGTGGCTTTTTGTGTTTTTAAATTATTTGTTTAATATTTATACTTTGCTTTTTATTCTTTTTTATTTATTGTATTATTTTTATTTTATTCATGAATACATATGTTTTTATAGTTTATTGTGAAATATCTAATACAACATATAGTATTAAATAATAGACTTAGAATACTATAAAAGCATGTACGGCTCGTTGGACCCGTGCACTTGTTGAATTTGTATTGTTTGATACCACTGCTTCTGCTAATTCCTTAGACTTAAATGAGTACAGTTTATCAGCAATGACACTTTTATCAAACTTCATTTTTTCCCCCACCAGCTGTATGCTAAGCTAAGCTTTGAAATCAGAATCAGATCGGAAAATCTGAGGCTATAACTAGAAATCGAACCACGAATCATGTCAGTGTTACCGTCTGAGCTGAGTAAGTATTCCCCATCTTAATCTATTAAAACCTGGAGACCTCTAAGGTTAAGTCTTTTAACTCTAAACCTAAGAAAATTTTGGATACATTTCACAGAAAGTCCGCGTTTCGATTCCCGGACATGAACGAATTTTCCTATTTAGCTCTGATCCCAAAACGTATTTTAACACACAAAAATCACATTTCATAAAATTTCAGTGTCGTAATAACTTTTATAAGTGTCCAAGGTATATAAACTCAGATGGGGGAGATTCGAAACTTAGATGGACACGACACGGTAGCTCAGATAGTAAGGGTATCGGTAGAATGCGGAAGTTCAGTCCGTGCGTAACCTTGAGTGTTTCCTATCTGACTATTATAACAATATAATGATTGTTCGTTTTTGAGGTCAGAAAATAAGAGAGAAGAGCTTAACGATATGTGCAGGAAATAGCAAATTTTTTAAAAAACGTATTATGCCTTCCCTGTGCGATGCGCTGTTACTCACAAGGCATTAATTATGTTATTTGAATTGATCGCGAAATTACAAAGAGGCCTGTTCCCATTGGAAATATCTTTATTTTATGGTGTCCTATTCACATTAATGGAAATATATGCTGCTATTTTGTATTTTTATTTCCAAGATGAATTATTAGAAACTTTTTTATAACAAGTATATATTTTTTATCTCTATAATATCTGAAACTGAAACTTCTGTTCCCAGAAGAAGAATTTGCTTATACGAAATTGGTGACTATTTCAGAAAATATTCGTTTTAATAATGGGCATCTATCAATGAACATATTCCTCCATTTCCTGAGGAAGTAAATGATAAGCATATTAATAACCGATGGAATTAAAATTCTGAGCAATATAATTATAAAATGAATGGCATTTCTGAAATTATAGGGCGATTCGTTCGGGTATGATTAATATTAAATATAATAATAGGAGACATTTTCTGCTGGTAATATTTTGCCTAAAAGATGGGGAGTTTCCGCATATGGCAAGAATGAAAATCAACAATGCATAATGACAAATGAAAGTCGTAGAAATAACAGGGAGCGCAATGAGTTCTTTGATATGCTAAATATGAGAGTGTTAAACATTTCGACGTGGATATTGTGCAATAATGTACCTAAATAAGAGTTTATAATGTTGTGGTATCGAATACTTATAGACACAGTTTTGTGTAATGAAGCATGCAGGAGGTCACAGGCGAAACCCAGTACAGAAGCAGCTCTCTATGAAGCCCATGACAAGAAGCACTACGAAAAGTTAAAGGCGACTGTCAGCAGAGATGGATGTACGAGGGTAGGTGCACAATTTTCCGGCCAAACTATTTTCTAGGTATGATAAAGACAAAAACCATATTTCACTTTTCAGTATAGTTACCCTTTATTGTAATACAATACTCCCACCTTTGAATTAACATTTCAATCCCCCCCCCCAAATAGTCAGAAGTCTTGTCTGTAAATTGGGAATAAATAGCAACCATCACTTCTTCGTTACACTTAATTTTCCTTCATCGAGTTATGAGAAGATGAAATAGTCATTGGTAGCCAGATCTAAGCTGTAGGGTGAATGGTCCATCTCCTTGAAGACATACCTTCACAGCTTCCTTTACAATAAGAGTTTTGTGCAGAGACGCGTTGCCGTGAAGAAGGCGCACACCATCACTCAGCTTTCCTCGCCTTTTCTCTTTGATGATAGCACGTAGTCTTGCAGTAGGCCAGCATAGTACTCCCCATTTATTGTGGTGCTCCTTTCCTTTAAGTCAATGAAGAACATTCCTTCTCAGTGCCAAAAGATTGTGGTCATGATCTTCTTAGTTGACTGAGTGACCTTGACTTTTAGAGGCGGTGCTTTGCCAGGTTTATGCAACTCAATTGATTATCTTTTGGACAAGAGATCAGAGTAAAGGACCACAGATTCATCTCCTGTAAGAATGGTTTGCAAAACTTCTCTCTCGTTGCCATACCAGAGCTCTAAAAATGCTTGACAACAGATGACTCTGTGCTGCTTTTGGACTGAGGAAACCAATCTAGGCACCCATCTTGCACTAACCTTATTCATGTTTAACTATTCATGAATAAATTGAAGGAATGTTTTTAGAAAGGCCAACCTTACTGCTATTTGTGTAACTTTAAGCCGCCGGTCTTCCATAAGAGCGATGTTTTCAGGAGTGAGCACACCAAGGGCCGAGCTGCACGCTCTTCGTCTTCAACGCTTCCTCGACCCATTCGAAAAACTTCGGCCCATTCTTTTACGGTAGAATATGAGGAGGATGCTTCCCCATACCTACCGTCCAATCGCTATTTAATTTCATTTGGAGCAAGTCTTAAGAAGACCTTTATAACGCTCGAAACTCCTTTTTAAACACGTTACTATCTTCTGTCATAGCCTTCTTTATGTAACTATATCTGAACAACTGAACACAGCGCAGCGGAAGTTACAGCTGCACTCTTAACAGATAAGGTATGACGCCAAATAAGGTTATTGTGAACATACTCTTATCGACAAGGCCGGAAACTTATGGATCTATTCGTATCATATACGTCCTGTCAGGGCGTTGTTCGAAAGTAATGAAACTGCATCCACATCACTTAACCTCTACAAGACTTACGTGACGAGGATCATGAGCTCGTTTCAATTTTTCATACCTGCTGTGCCTACGGATTGAAGATGATGACGACTTATTATTTACAAATGTCTATTTAGAGACATATCAGTGGGAAAGTAAACACAAGTGCATTATTTGCACAAGGAAAATTCAACATGTCTTTCACGAACGAAAGTTAATTTGTGAAGTGAGCCGCAATAGTGTATGGAGTATTCTTTGCATGGGCTGAAATGCATCGCCTTTAAGTTGTGTTGCAGAGTAGATAATGGGGAGCATTTAGCATTCTGCGAAATCTCCTATTTTTAAATGTTCTTTACACAAAGTTTGAAAATATAAAGTTCAGTAGTAAATGTTTTAGAGTGTTTTCATTTATGCATAACTAAAAGGATCACCCGATAATAGTAATAGTAATCGAATCAGAAGATGTCAAATTATTCCTCATTTCAAGCATTACAAAACAGATACCTAGGCGCTTAGAAGTGGAAACTTAATTACTTCAGATTTTATACAACATATGCTTCAATAAAATTACTTAATGACAATAGCATCGATGCCTGTTCTAATTATTATGTGGTAGCACAACCTTTGCCTGAAAACAAAGAGAAAAGTTGAAGATTTGACAACAAATCCGATCTTATTTTTGTACATGTCAGATGCAATAATAAGTTTAATTCTTGCATCCTAATGTTATGTTTCCCTTAATAATTTTATATAGTGTTAATTTTATATCTGAATATTGATTTTTTTGTAATTTAATTTAGCAATGTTATAATAAATATTTCCATCAGCTAGAAAAATGCCCAAATACGATTTCATTTCCATGGGTGTGGGACATTGTAAAACAGTAGAAGAGCAAAAAAGGATAAAATACTAAGAAAAAGTCATAGATTAGTAATCACTATTTTTCGAACTGCTTGATATCTTCTATGGTGGGTGAGCTTAGTGTTTCATCCTTTTCTAGTTAATGTTATTATAGTGACATTGTTAATAGTGTTACAATATTTTTCATTTATATACAGAGGGTGCCAAAAATGTATACACGCTTCAAGCAAAGAAAAAACCGTGTTAATATATTAAAATTGATTTCTTTCAAACAGAAAAAGATGAGCATTTATCATCTTAGGCTTTTACAGTTACAACAGTTGCTCAAAATGCCCACCATCGGCGTCAATAACTTCCGAGTACGTTAAACTACTGATTGAGCAACGATTGCGAATATGTCCTCAGCGATTTCAGCACATGTCGTTTCAATTTCTTCCCGAAGTGCTGCCAGTATAGCTCGTTGTCTACGGTGTACAAATCCTTAAGAGTTCCTCATAGGTTGAAGTCGGAGAACAGTTCTGCTCTGTATACGCGTCTCCATTGCATTTGAACTTCAACAACATTCTCAGTTTTCCGATACTACTTCAAAATTGCTTTTCCCTGCTCAAACGATAATCTTGGCTCCATTTTGTTGTAGCAACGCTAGCACAACGTAATGTGAGTCACGTCTGCTTACAGGACATCATTATACACATTACTGTTATTTTTCGATGCAACTTTGAAATATGTTAAATAGATATCTACTATGAAAGTGTGTACACTTTTTTTGGTACCCTGGGTATACAGTTTGTTTTTTGTACTTTTTGTGTTAATAGATATAATTTATTATACTTGTCTATCTATTACTATATTAAAATATTTTCATCACCTTTTTATGTTAATGGGTTAAATAAAAACTAGAAATTTAGGCTCAGTATTAACTATAATAATTTAAATTTTCGATATTTGTCAACATATTCTGGAAGTTCAACAAAAATGGAATTTAACCACCTAGAATACAGTTTAAAATATATCACAAATACTTTATATATACCCATATATTCCATATCTGTAAATATAACATGAATGTTGTAAATGAGTGTAAGTATGGCGTTGAGGAATAATCACTTGGGTATATTACTTTTGGTGAAAGTTGGCACAATAGAATGGAACTCAACTTCTCAGAATGGAGAAAAAAAAAAAGCATCTGTGGATATCACCAAGCTGAGATTCGAACTCTGGTACGAGAGCTGTAGAGTTATGTGCCCTCATAACCACATAGTAGGGATGGGTTACACAATGCCTGTTTGATCTTCAAGATAACGGCCACACGCAGTGTAATGGGATCTTGAATTGTAACACTATACCCTTCCTTCCACTTCCATTAGAGTTTCAACTGCTGATAACCGCAGCAAATTATGCTCAGACATGGTAGCGCTAGAAATGGCCTGAGTTTCAATATGTTTCTCACTTTCTCTTCACCGGCAAGTGTAAACGTAGAGATAAAGCTGTGGTTGCAATTTGGTAAACAATCTTGGTTTCTTGATCGCATATTGAATCAAGTAGAGTAGGAAAGCGGAAACAAAAGAGAGGCAGAATAACACATCAGTTGTTCACTGCAGCGGTCTGTCTGCTGGCAGGCCTTTTAGCACTAAGTTAGAGGACCCAGATTCGATTCGATTCGATTTTCAGTAAATACAGTTGAGTTCTTTTCAAAATCATTTTATAAAACCTGAAAAGCTGAATGTTTGATAGCTTGAAGCACGAAGGACACAATGTTCGTTCATTTATTTCGTTCACCATAAAGATGGAAGTGTATTATAACCTGCCAGCAATTTGTTTGAACCTCGCTATAAGCATCAGAATGACTCAGGCAGTAGGCAGCCGAGCGCGCGGTACAACGGCCCAAAAGTATGGTTGGTAAGTTTCTATGGTACTATTGATAAAAGTTAATCGAGCTATGAATACAAAAAATCAATTTTAAAAATTAAAAAGTAGCCAAATAAGATTAAAAGGACGGCTGCATTAGTGGAATAGCTTTGCAATTTAAATGTGTGAATATATCTAAAATTGCTTCTGATCAAAGATGATTAGAAATTATTATTATTATTATTATTATTATTATTATTATTATTATTATTTAAAAAGTTTATTAGCATCTTTGATCCTTATCGGTCCCATTCAATCCAGGCGTGAAATGGACGATGCATTTTGCTCAGGTGGCTCTGAAGGTTCAAGCGTGAGGTTCTATCGTGCCATAAATGTACGATGCGGGACCAATGTTTTTCCTTCCAAGGAAGCCAAAACATAGGATTTTCACGCCCGGCCCTGACCGAATTTGAACTCACGATCTTGAATGCAGAGACAAATGTGATTACCTCTAGACCACCAGGACAGGCTTATCGAAGGTTTACTGCAAGACAGGACCCTAGCAGGTAGACAAATTTTGATTCACACGTTGCAAACCTCTTTCCAAAATGTCTGACTATTTCTCTCCATATGTTGTTTTACAATTCATCTATTGCTCGCGGGTTTGAGATTGTACCAAAAATAAAAATCGCTCAGCAATAGATCTGGCGATTGAACATAACACAGGACGTTATACTTAGTGTTTCATTGTATGGCATGTATATTTATTTGTTGCTTTATTTTAGGGAGATGTAAAAAAATATTGTACAGATATTAATCCTTATTTATTTACAGTGTCTCAAATTTACAATAATTTGAAAGTTATAGCACCAACGATTTGTCCATTTGGTAGATTCATTACTTCGCTATAGAAATTCTCAACCTGACTGATGGCTTGCAAAACTAATTCTTACCAAAGTGACAGAGCTAATGATTTATGTCCGAAAAATGTCTGTGGGGTTCCTATAGTGACAGTGGTGTTAACTGTTAAAAGAGCTCATTGGGTTTAGCCAGATTTCTTGTTTGTTTGATCTTGAGAAGTGCGGTTAATTTTGAAGGGTAATGCGTTTGCACTGACCACATTTCGATTAAGTATTTTTTTTTCTGAAGTTGGTAGTGCACGAAATCTGGTGACGGCGTAGCTATCTACAAGTGTACGATTCCCAGGTGGCGTGTTTGCATTGAGTAGTAGGCGCTTTCAGCTGGGAGATATAAACATCGTGCGGCAAACACGGAGGTGGTTCAAGGAGGCAGTAATACAGGAAAAGACTTACTTGTAAAAGATGGTTTCAAGTGGCGCAAAGTGCACACATATAGTGATGGACGTATAGAGTTGGCGTTGTACTGTTAAGAATTGTTCTGCCAAAATAATAACCTTAAATACCAATAGGAAAACTGTAATCGGCCATAATCACCAATGCAATGAAAGAGATCTTGTACATCAAAAATTTCGTGCCTTGTGTAAAAGGAAAACGGCTATTGGCGTAAGTGAAACATGTAGCATTGTAATATCCAAAATATTTAATGAGAATTCCGAAATTTATGCTGGTATATTGCATTTTACTGACGTTAAACTATTACACGAAGCAATCTGCCGAGAACAACATCAACATATGTCGAAACTACGAACAATCTTACTTGATGTTCACGATGCTGTAAGTAACTTGCACCCAATAAAGATTTTGTGCTACTGAATAATCGCGTTAACAATGTAATCATTTTCCAAGGTTGTGGCCATGGAATGAGGCAACTCAACTTTTGGGTTATCGGTTTCACCTGGGTTCAGGCATGGTGGCGTAAACTACAAAGTATTGACCAAGTAAGTGTGTTCCAAGACAATTCGTTCGACGCTGGTAAGTGACTTAAACATTATTTTGGTTTGCTGTATTTACCTCCAGAGGTCCTATACCCAAGATCGCGGGTTCAAACCTGGCCAGGACCGATGGATTTTTTCGGGCGTAAAAATCCTAAGTATGGCTTCCTTCGGAAGGGAAGTAAAGACGTGGGTCCCGTGTCGTACATTTACGGCAGGAAAAAGAACCTCAAGCCTGAAAGAGAGGCCTCTGAGCAAAATTTGACGGCCGTTTCACGCCCTGATTTGAATGGGACGCTGATGACCTGAGATGTTAAATGTTAAATAAATGTTAAATAAATAAATAAATCAATAAAAAAAACTCCAGAGGAAGTAATTGTTTTGTTTTTGATAAGGCCAAGAGTAAGCCATTATGCCCAATAACTGAACAGTTCAGCTGCTATTTTGTTGATTACTATATATCTGACGAGGCCATATTAAACCCTGCAAAATAGGCCGAACAGTGAGGCATTTCATATACATTTAACGCTTTATTTTACTGCTCACACCTTGACATTTTCAAAATAATTTCAGTTCTATAAAATATTCAAACGGAGACTGATTTCAGAAGTAATGGAATGCACCTGCAGGCTCATAAAAATAAAAAGTACTAAATAAAGAACACAACAGGATTAGGGTAAATTACATCTGGCGGTTATTTAACTTTATTTATAGTGTTTTATTTTAGATTTAGGACAGTGTTGGAAATTTTGTTTTTGGATTGCATTGCATTTATTGGCAGAAACAGAGTAGGAATATATGATACTTCAGCCTTATTCAGAGGTTAGTCTTTGTGCCTATGTCCCTAATGGGGACCCACCAGGAGCAAGGAATGGAGTGAGGGAGACACCGGACGGACAGGTTCAAGGGGCATAGGGCACAGGCGTAAACGCGAGCCCTAGAAAGATTTCCAGTTATAAACCCCCCCGACGCCGGCAGAGCCCCTCCCTCTAAGGAATTCGAGCACTGTAAAGAACCGCTTCTATATAAGCCGGGGCAGAAGGGAAGAAGCCCCGGAACAACACACACAACACCAACCCCCCCCCCCTTCCGGCAAGTAGGATTTAGCAACAGAACCAAGGAATGAAATGTGGTGAAATGGAAGAGTAGAAAATTCTTGAAAAGGAAAGAATCTTGTCAACATATATATGTTTTATGAGAAAAGTAAATTTTTACAACATTAAAAACAGATAAAGAAGAAATAAGATTGAAGATATTTTCCAAAACAAAAATGTAGTTTTCGTAAAGTCATGAATGGTTTCAAGGAATCCTAATGAGGTAGCCAACAAAATTGCTGTGACTTGCAGAGCAGTGTTTCTCTCTCTCTCTCTCTCTCTCTCTCTCTCTCACACTCACACACTCACACACTCACACACTCACACACACACACACACACACACACACACACACACACACACACACACTGGTAGCCGATGTCGTTAAGGCCAAACTCGTGAGCGGGAGTTCTGAGGTTCGATTCCCACCGTACCCCCTTCCCTGGCTGGGATTTTTTATCTAGGTTTTCCTCAGTACTCATAAATAGCAAATGCCGGGGTAGTACCTTAAACTTCAGGCCTGGAACGCCTTCTTCTTTTAAAAAGAAATATTTTACCAATTTATCATTTCATCGCATATATTACCAGAGTCCATCGCCTGTGATGTCTCAGTATTTAAAACGGGCACACACACGCATATAATCTTAAAACCAAATTTACTAGTTTCACAGTGTTCAAGGAAAAGTAAATCACGATTTCGTTATGAGCTCTCAAGTATTTAAAGTATAATTAAATCATTTCTCAAAACTTAAAACGTTTAAAGGATATTAGTACCATAATAATTAAGTAAAAAAGCTAATATTGCAGTAAACTCCAGAATTGAGCTAGGATTTCGCCTTTTTCCGGTGTAACAATAAATTAATAAGAGAAAGCTAAAGGCACTGTCAAAGAGTATTACAAGCCAGAAAAGTAGAAGGAAGGATGGACACGAATATGAACCACTGTCGTGAGCAATTCAGCTGCTCCGCTTTATAACTCCCTCTTAATGATGGTAATGAGAGAAAAGAGAAATTCCAGCAAAAAGTATGAATAAAAAGGAAGAAATATACAAAGAGAAGAGAAAACGAATTAAGGGATATGAACGATTGAAATTAATGAGAAAAACGAACATTAAAATTAGAGTGTATAGCTTAATATATCAGCAAAGGGGATTGTATGAGATCATGCAATTATAATTTTAAGAAAGGCACAATTGTATATCGATTGTACTAAAAAATCTTTCTGATATAATGCACTTGAATCTTGAATTCATAGCATTTCCTGTTATTAAACCTATATTAATTAAATAATATTTATATGATATTAATCGATCTTTTCATTATTCTTGGCCACCATTTATTATACAAAGTTCTTCCATTGATTTAAAGATGCTGTAGGATTTTCATTTATTTCCATAAGCGCCTTATGATCCCTTGCTTTCTAGTTTTGTCAGTCCTGGTGGTTAGTGGTTACCACACTTGCCTCCTAAACCCAAGATAGCGGGTTCGAATCCGACGAAAAAACCGGGCGTAAAAATCCTAACTATGGCTTCCTTCGGAAGGGAAGTAATGCCGTGGGTCCCGTGTCGTACATTTACGGCACGAAAAAGAACCTTAAGCCTGAAAAGAGGCCTCTGAGCAAAATTTGTCGGCCGTTTCACGCCCTGAGTTAAATGGGACGCTGCTGACCTGAGCTGTTAAAGAGCGTCCATAAAATTAATAAATCAGCTTTCTAGCTTCTTTCAGAACGTTATTTTTTGGAAAAGAGTAATGTTGCATTTGCTGATTTTTGTACGATATGCTTAATTTTTTAGAGTTCTTACCAAAAAAAAAAAAAACACACATACTAGCCATAATTCTCTTGAAAGGCTGTAGCTGAAAATTAAATCTTACAACAAATTAATTAAATAAATTATGTTTAGACAGCTCATTCTAAAATTAGCTCTTTTAACACAAGTCGATCAATGAGTTGTATTCTATATGCTATAAAAGTATATAACACCCCAATGCTACCCCCTTTATATTAACAGAGAATGTGAGAGTAATTAATCTAAGCAGATAAATATTAGCAGATTTAATTATGAATTATATATTTTAATCCTTTCATTTCTCATGGCGAATCCGAAATCAGATCATAGTGTAATTAGTGATGTTACAAAATAACTATGAAATTGAATTTTAAGATTCATTTGCATAAATAACCATATTAGCAACTATGCAAGTATTTCAGGCTGGAAGAAAATCAATTATACCTGATTTCTCATAGAAGCTCTTTATTACTTCCTTCAGCTCAAGATATTACATTTTAAAGAAAGAATTTGTATTTTAAAGCAGTCAAGGTTGTTTTAAAACCAACATTTATCACCGCTCCGGTATCGGTAGCATAATCCAGGGATTTCGATAACGTTTCCCCACCCTCTCCCCGCTCTCTTAGCGAGAACTACACGAACTATTTCTCTTGGAACAAGTGACATATTCAGAATGATTGCAATAAATTTAATTTATATATAAACATTAAAGGCGTATATCATAAACATGTTAAAGTGATTTAATTTAACGAGGTTTACCATCTAAATCGTTACAAAAACTAGGAAAAACACAAACTATTTTATTGCTTTTCAAAATATTCGCCTTTAACATTTATACACTTTTGCATGCGTTCAAACCAATTCCGGAAATAAGTTTTCCACTCTGAAGTTGGAATATGCAAAACGCGATTTTTAAAGGCTTAAACAGCCTCTTGATATGATGAAAATCGCAGTCCACACACCGTCCACGATAATTGTTTGACGTACTGTATAAGAGCTGGCATTGTCATGGTGAATAATGCTACGTTTTCGGTTGTTTTTGCTGATTTTTCCATGACTTCTGGCAAACAAATTATTAATATACCATTCAGCATTAACAATTCTTGGATCACCAATAAGAATGTTTGCGACATGTGTAGTACAACGAAAGAAAAAGATGATTATTTTCCTGGAAGTGTATCGTAAACGAATAACTTTTGTGGGATTCGGTTCATCTTGGGACATCCAAGCAATGAATTGTTGCCTAGTTTCCGGTTCATATGAATATATCCAAAGTTCGTCACCTGTTACGACGTTGTATGCGCTTTTTTTAGTTCCTCGCTGGAATTTATAACCATTTTATTACACTAATTAAGACGAGCCTGTTTATTATTATTATTATTATTATTATTATTATTATTATTATTATTAAAGTTTTGGTCAAATTGTGAAGAATCCATCGGGAAAAAATCTTTTTCACAGCTAAATGTTCATGCAAAATCAAATGTACTGCAGCCTTCCATATGCTTAAAAATGCCTCTTTCTTACTGTAAGTCACATGCAAATTTTCTTCATTGCTTTTTGGAATGACAACCGATTTTGATTAATTTTCACGAAATTCATTACTGACGGACGCACGACCATGACGAAATTCTACAAACCAATTGTAAGCAGTCTTTTCTGGGAATGTTTTATTACCAAAAATTAAAGCGATTCTGTGTATTGCTATTAAATTAGGCCTCTACTAAATTCTTTAAAAAATCATCCAATGAAAACCTTCCCTGGAACTTCCATTTTTTCTTTTGGAAAATTGCTTTATTTAAACACTCGCTGTAATCAAATTACCTATAAATTTATAAGCTGCAACTGTTGACACAATAAGAAAATAAATTGTTTCGAAAACAGCAATGACATATCTCAATAGCGCCCTCTTGTAGTAGTTTGTAACAACTTAAAAACAACCCTTTAAGCATTTCATACGTTTCACCCCTAATAGTAATATAATTTATATGTGTTTTTCCTTTTCCATAATTACTGTGATATTTAATTATGTTTCATTATGCACATTTCTCACTTCGTATTCTTCTACGTCATGTTGCAGAGCTGGATATATTTATAAAAACAGGAAACTCGGTGCTTTGCCCGCAATAGCGTTGAGCATACATTACAATAAAATCATGTGAGGGTAGCTCTATTGTTCGCCAAGGCCAAGTAAGCCAAGGTCAGTCCTTTTGTACTCAAGATATGCTTTGAAAGCAGAAAGCTTGTGTTCCCTTTAAAATCGCGTAACCACGAAAGTTTAAAGCTGGGGGAAGTAGATGGTCCCGATGAGATGAAAATACAGTTAGAATTTAAAGCAACGTATCGTAAGACAAATTTTTGAAGCTGTTGCTAGCACACAGATTTAAAGTACCCAGTATTAAGACAGGGTTAAATGTTTGAAGGACAGACACGATGCTATCTCGCACGACTTGTATACCTCAACGATTTCTGTTTCAATTTCGTGTAAGGGAAAGCTTGGGCGCCGTGCTTCGTTCGTTGCTCCGTTCTATTGGATCTTTGGCTTTTCGTTGTTCGATTTTATTTCATTTTCAGTTCTATTCTGGCCGATTCTGCGATACATTCAATTTCAGCGCTCAGCATTTCGGCATATCGCGCATCCAGACAACCGTAATTCGAAGCTTATATCTACGTAAAAACATTAGTGAAGTCTTCGTTTCAATAAATATAATTTCATCGGGACAACTAGTCAGGAAAGCAATACCTTGGAATATATGCAACGTCGGCTCTATCAATGACAAAGCACCGGGGTTTATCAGAAAGTGATGCTGAATAAATCATTAATAGAAGTAATATCGAACCGCCTGCTAATTTTCATCGCCAGAATCTCTTCCTTGGCCCTTTGATCTTATATTAACAAAATTGGCCGAAATAACCTTGAATAATTATTGTTTTTTCTGGGACGGAAGTAACAAATAGACGTCATCTTCGAGCAACCATCACCAGCCGATGTAACGCAGTCACAAATTTGGTCACCAATGAGTGGCCTTTACATTACAGCCGGCAACGGGTAAAAACAGTCCCACCCCCGTATGGGTTTACTTTTTAACACTTGCATCATAAATGTGTTATTTTAGGTTTTATTAGAATGTGAGAAAATAAAACTAAAAAGAAAACTAATGATAGAAAATTTGACGTTGATACACATATTATTAGTACAAGTTCCAGAGTTTCTTATTATACGAGTAAATATTTAAAGTGGAGAAACAGTGCGTATGAACTGTGTAAATGACTGCATATTCATAGCAGCAGAGAATTTCATCAGCCTTGGAAGCATGAATTTAACTTTCAATTTCTTGTTATTTTATGCTATTGGTGTTGCGCTGAATCAAATTTTTGCATATATGTAGGTTCATAAGTTTCCGCCATTACCGATAAGGATTATCACCTCCACAAAATCCTTATTTGCTCTCATACCTTATCTGTTAAGTAACTAATTGCGGCTGTAATTTCCCCTCCGCTTTGTTCAGTTGTTCAAATACAGTTGCATTAAGAAGGCTATATGTAGATTGTGACAGGTTCAAAATGGAGTTTTGAGCTGTTATTAAGTTCTTCACAAAAGAAGAACTCACTCTACATGAAATTAAACAGACATTGGACGGCCCCCTCATATTCTACCGCAAAAGAATGGGCCAACTTTTACGAATGGGTCGAGAGAGCATTGAAGATGAAGAGCGTGCAGGTCGGCCCTCGGAGGTGCTCACTCCTGAAAGTATCACTCTTGTGGAAGGAAAAATTATGGAAGACCGGCGGTTCAAAGCTACAGAAATAGCAACTATGTTGAACCATTCTAAAACTACAGTCCTTCGAATTATTCATGAGCATTTAAACATGAATAAGTAGTGCCTAGACTTCTTTCCTCAGTCCAAAAGCAGCGAGTCATCTGTTATCAGGTATTTTCGGAGCTCTGCCGTGGCATCGAGAAAGGACTTCTGCAAACCATTGTTACAGAAGATGAAACTATGGTTCTCTACAATGATCCTTTGTCCAAAAGAGAAGCAATGGAGTGGCGTAAACCTGGCGAAGCACCGCCTATAAAGGCCAAGATCACTCAGTCAACCAAGAAGATCATGGCCACAATCTTTCGGAACTGTGAAGGAGTACTCTTCATTGACTTCAAGCAGAGGAACACCGCAGTAAATGAGGAGTGCTATGCTGACCTACTGCACAGACTACGTGCTTCCATCAAAGAGAAAAATCGAGGAAAGCTGAGTGGCGGTGTGTTCTTCACGACAACGCGCCTTTCCACACAGTTCTTGTTGCAAAGGAAGCTGTGAAGAATGTGGTTTCAAGGAGATCGACTATTCCCCCTACAGGCCAGACCTACCTCCCAGTGACTATTTCCTCTTCTCAAAACTGAAGAAGGACCTTCGAGGAAGGAAATTTAAGTGTGACGAAGAAGTGATGGATGCTGTTTATGCTCATTTTGCAGGCAAAACTTCTGAATTGGGAGGGGGGGTTGAAATGTTAATTAAAAGATGTGAGAAGTGCTTTGCAATAAAGTATGGTACCAATCCCGCTGAAAACTAATTAAGATTCGTGCATATTCTCATCCTGCTGCTTAATGTGAATTCTGTAATTGCAATTATTTCTGTGCAGTTGCTAGAAAGTTGGAAAATACAGAATTACACAGTTACTTTTTTGCATTCAGAATATAGGTCTGAACATTTAATAATGGTGAATTAACGATTGGCGATATTTTCCTATTTATTGTAAAAACAGAAATTGATAAAAAAGACAAACCGGAATTTTCCATAACGGACTTTATCATATTAACTATTAAAGAGAAAAGAGCATTATATTATAAATTTTTAGCTGACATTGTCTCAAAAAAAAAGTAAGAGATGTGGTTTAAAAATAAAAAAGATACAGGTAGTATGGCCAAATGAATGTGCACTACATCTCAAAAAGCAAAAATATGTGTTTTTTAAGCTGAATTCGATGTGACAAACTCAAAAGTAGATAGCTCATTCTTTGAGGTAGCTAACTAGATTCCATTGTAATTATAAACATACACTGCCTGAACCAGAAGATGGACTATAACCCCGTTACTATAGGCAACAGAACTGGTATGACCGTATCGAGACTGCAAAAAAAAAAAAAAAAAAAAAAAAAAAATTATGTCTATCAACGATGAAAATACAAACAAACAAAATCCAAAGATTATCACAAGTATAACACAAGACGGTCTGAGATTGCCGATAAATTCACGAACGTAGTGAGTTATTAGGACTATATCGTAAATAAAACAAAAATTTAAATATAATTCCCATAACTTGACTTATAATATTGTAATAATGTATGTTTATATTATGAGAACTTAACCTTTTCAAGCCATCTAGCACCAGATGAATGTCGACTGTCAGTAATGCCAATAGAGAAGAATCAAATACGGGTTTGGGACTATTTCATGGAGAGAATAAGAATAAATGTTATATTTATTTCAAATTCGTGCACGGATTATTAACAATTGTGTAAATTGTTATGCTTATTTATGAATACCGATCTATTCAAAAACCGTGAGAACGAAATAGACGAAAATCGACTGTTACAATCGCTACCGTTTAATTTACTAATATCAACTAAGTAAAACAAAACAAAAAAGATTTTATCATTCTGAATAACATGTTTATTAAGATTTTTAGTAGCTTAGATAGGTATTGTTACACAGTTTACAAAATGATTTCAGACTGTTTGGCTGAATACCAAAAACCATTGCTTGAGTGTATACATTAAGGTAGTTAAATTTCCAATTACTGAAAACACAGAAAAGTAGTCAGTGTTGTCCGTTCAGAAATTGTATAGTGGCGGTGTACAGTGGCTACATTGATAATAAGGCAAGTGCACTTCGGGCGATAAAACATTTTTTTCGATAATTTCTCTGCGATATCGAGCTGTGATTGATAAAAATTCAAAATTAAGATTCGTTTCATTGGTCGATTTTAAGATGACGTCACATTAACTTCTTTTAACTTACAAAATAAAATTCTTAATGTATAGTATTTTATTAGTACTTAACATTTATAAATAAATTAGTTATTAAATTAAAAGTAGCCTGTAATTTTAAAACGTTTCTGGTTTTTTCTCATTTGGAGCAATGAAGAAACATTAAGCAGATTTTTCATATTACATTTCATTAACTATGGTATATAAGGGCTTTTAAATATATTTGGAGGAGTAAACTCACAATTCTTTTTTCTTTATTATTACCATTATAATCCTCATTAAATTTTGTTATATATTATAATAAATTAATGTTTCTTTTTGCAGCTGAAAGAAACTTTAGAAAGCAACTTGACTTTTGCAATGCTGCTATCAGGTGTTATTGACTTTCTTTCAAACTGATATAATTCCAATAGTCATTGTGTAAATAAAGCTTAGAAATATGTTTAATAGCTATGTAATATTAAGAATGACTCTATGGTCTGATTTAAAACCCAGTAAAAATTAAAACAAAATGTAATATATTATAAAATATGTTATTGTATGCATTTAAATAGATTAATAATAACATATTCTGCATTAAGCCGAAGTCCGTAACAACCCAGGGTTATAAAATGTTTATAGCATTCAGTGTAATAAATCAAATTTTCTAGTTTGATTGTCATGCATTAAAAGAACTATCTTCAGTATAAGCTCCCTAATATATACAGGATGTTTATAAAATGATGGTAAAAATTTACCGCTGAAAAACTCAAGGTAACAGAAGGAGAAATAGAAGTTCCAGTAATACGTGTCCATCAATTAACCGTTTAAGAGATAGCAACATTGATTTTTTGGTTGGGGCCGCCACTGAACCGAGCACCTTGATAGTGTAAACCAGCAACATTCATGCTTCATACGTATGCCGCGCTCTCACTATCCTCCCCTTCATTGCTTAAGCGTCAATAATAAACAAAAACAAGCAATTGATCTATAATTGTAATTGATCTATAATCTATGTATATTGCAAATAAAGATTATATGCCTATCGTGAATTTATGAAAAACATTTAAACATAGAAAGAATATACAGCAACATAGAATGTGCACAGAAGCACTTCATGCACGGCAATGTAATAATGGTTAGACAGAGGAACGCTCATACCGACATGCCAGATCGTCGGATTTTTAAAGTCTATGGATTTTTGTAAGTGTTCGTGATTTATACAACGGACATCACCAACCACAAGAATTGCAGCATCGGATTGTAGATGCCTTTCAACAAATGAAGAATGTTCCAGGATTGCTCGAGCGCATTTACAGGTCTTTGTGGAGAAGACTACAGAGTTGGATTCAAGTGCAAGGTCAGTATTCTGAACACTTGCTGTAAAAGTCTTCACTTGGTGTTGATTATAAGAGTAAATTAGCATCAACTTCACTATTGTTCAAACAAGTTTCTTTTGTGCACATTCAATCACATTTCTGCGCAATTGCAACAAAGTTACGATTTTACCGTCTCTTTGTTGATAAATGAAATAAAATTGTCACAGCTTTTATTAGAACTGGCCCTCACATAATATTCATGCGAATCAGTGGCGGCCCCAACCAACAAAATAAATCACATCATCTCGTAAACAGTTAATTTGTGGACCCGTGTTTACTGGATTTTTTTGCTTCTTTTAGCTTGTAATTCTCACCGGTAAACTGTTTACTATAATATTTAATCATCCTGTATATTTAACACTTTTATTTTCAATGAGATCAGTCCATTGTTTACGTATCAATTTCCAGTTGCTGCATTCGTCTAAAACAAAATGCCTGTAACATAAACGCTAACAATTTTCAAGTGTTTTGCTGGGGAAATTTAAAAACAGCAGAGGGTTCTGCTGAAAAGCTTGTAAATATTACTGCAAAAGAAATTTTAAAAATGTATATACTTATACAGCACAATGCTTTAATTGCACAATTGTGCGATCTCAAAATGCATGCATGCATTATTAGTCGCGAGAACAGTAGTTGATGTTCTTAAAGATCAAAGGTCCCAGATTTCCGCCATATGGCATGCAAAACAGAGCAACCGCCAGGAATTGTGGTGCGCGGATGTTATCTGATCGTACTCCAAAACATCCATTTCACGATTTCATCTCGCCGTAGTTCTCACATGGGTACATGACAGACTACAACCATTTTGTAGAATTACAGAGTAGAAGGAGTCATGCTAATGGATCATTCTCTTTGTTCTGCGTGTATAACATGTTCTAAGAATATGAATGGCATGCAATACTCACTTCTTAGTATCAAAATACTCTACTTATGAACAGTGGTATCAAGAAATCTCTCCAAAATCTTTTATTTTTCTAATCACATTTATTCTTCTATTTTGAATTTTCTTTCATTTTTTCATTGCATTGTTTATTTTACCGTCATTCCCCAAATTAAATTCATAATAAGTATATTTTATGATTTCCTATGTTAACGTTTCTCATTTTATAGCCTTCTCTTCATTTTCCATAGATTTATTTCTATAATTTTTCCAAAATTTACTACCTGTACTACTAACATTTATTAGTTTCCATTTTTTCCCATAACAATGTTCTTCTCCTCGCATATAATATTGTATTCCACTTTATTTGCTTAATATTGATTTACAGATATTCGCATCCCCAAACAAAAAGCACTTTCTTATTTTTATTATGCTTTCCATTCTTTGCTTCCCTTGTCTTTATTTAGTTGTCCTCCAATTATGTATCTATCGCTGGATTCCACCATTATATTAAATGTCTAAATACTTCTAAACTAAGTTTATCAGGCTGCATTCTTTTATTGAATATTTTTCATAGATAAGTGCATCGGGGCTTGTTTATAATCACTGGACAACATGACCTCCGATTCCACATGAATGTCATTAGCATTTGTCTTTGTTTTTTCCCCTTGTAATTTCCTAATTTTTGCGTTTTTTATTTCAAATACTGTGCATTGTTGGCAATTATTTATATTCGTTTGAGACAGCGTAGAATGTGTATTGTTACATCAATTAAAGTTTGAATCTTAGTGAGAGGGGAGAATGAGGGTTATTCGAGTAAGCATCCTTCATTTCAAGATAAACTTTGTTCTTATATTAAAAGCTTGGATTCCTGCAAATCACACGATGATCAAGAAATGAATAGTCGTTCAGAAAGAGAAAACTTAGTATTACATTTCTCCATAATCAAATGATGATGAAGTGATAAATGCATATAATAAGTTAATATAAATGGAATATGAAGGCACTGAAGTCAAACAGCCCCCCCCTCCCAAACGTAGTCATAAAGATACCAACTGTGTCATTTGTTAAACAGAAAACAAACAAACAAAAACAAAAACAAGCCCTTAACATGAAAAAATATATCCGTTTACAGATTACTGTTGGTGTTTTATAGTTATTGTGATTGTGACCATTCAATTATAAAGATAACATGTTTGTAATTTAAAAAATGGGAGAATTTGAAGGGCACACAGGAAAAAACGATCAACTCTCGTTTTAAAAAGTATTGAAAAAGTACATTTTGAAGTTTTAAGTGTCAGTCCTGATGGTGTTGTGGTAACTTTACTTGCCTCCTAAACGCAAGATAGCGCGTTCAATCCCGGCCAGGGTCGATAATATTTTTTCGGGCGTAAAAACTCTTCGGAAGGGAAGTAAAGCCGTGGGTCCCATGTCATAGATATACGGCATGTAAAAGAACCTCAAGCCTGGAAGAAGAGTCTCTGCAAAATTTATCGGCCGTTTCACGCTCTGAATTAAATAGGACGCTGATGACCTGAGATGTTAAAGAGCGTCCGTAAATAAACCAAATCAACAAGATATAAATACTTAGTACTTAATTGTGAGTGTATTTTATTGAGATTTATCAAAGTGCACTGCAAAAAAAAATGTTTCTTATAAATTAAATAATGGATTTAATTTTTCATTTCGGACATCAACAACGCTAAATCAATATAGGCAAACATTGTCAAAATATCTATTTTAAGAACGACCAAGGTTCCAATTAATAGCAACCTACATATAAGATACAGCCTGGATTTTAATTAAATGAACATTTTAACTCAAATAGTTACTTGATTCTCAATTTTTGATAACATAATATCAAATAAAAGTCATCAATAGTAAGTACTTCACTAAAATTCTACTTTACTTTATGCACCATCACTTTTTTCTACATCGTCTCCTGTCACTGGCAATGAACGGAATACTCTTCTGTTGCGGAACTGTAAAACAGTTTTATCATTTGCAAGTAATTGAATTTTACCTTTTTGATACGTAACAGCTGCTGCAACTGCTGAGGCATTTAAATCCTGTTGCATTATTTTTCATCTGAATGAAATACAGAGTGTGCCAAAAAAGTATACACACTTTCAGTGTAGATATCTATTTAATATATTTCAAAGTTGGACCGGAAAACAACAGTTATGTGTAGTATGATGTTCTGTAAACAGATGTGAATCATATTACTTTATGCTAGCGTTGCTACAACAAAATAGAGTCAAGATTATTGTTTGAACAGCGGAAAGCAATTTTGAAGTGGAAATGGAAAACTGGGAATG
The DNA here is from genome assembly GCA_030762175.1 of Metallyticus violacea. Classification (NCBI taxonomy): domain Eukaryota; kingdom Metazoa; phylum Arthropoda; class Insecta; order Mantodea; family Metallyticidae; genus Metallyticus; species Metallyticus violacea. The sequence continues at coordinate 89,221,724 of CM060845.1, forward strand.
TTATTGAAGTTCAAAGGCAATGTAGAGACGTGTGTACAGAACAGAACCCCAACGCGAGTATAAATTGCACGCATTTGAGACAAAATTGAGACTCACGGTACCATATGCAACAGGATGATGCACCACAGCAATACCACCGAAATATAGGTGCGTACCTTGACAATCTTCCAAGGTACTGGATGGGACGCCGAGGTCCGATTGAGTTTCCACCGCGTTCTCTGGATCTAATTCCGTTGGACATCTACATTTGGGGACTCTTAAGGATGTTGTATACGGTAGAAAACCAGCTACACAAGCAGCACTTCGGGAAGAAATTGAAACGGCATGTGCTGCAATCGCTGAGGATACTTTCGCAAACGTTGCTCAACGTACTCAGAAGTGTATATCGACGTCGTATTTTTGGGCAACCGTTATAACTGTAAAAGTCTAAGACGATTAGTCCTCATCTTTTTTCTGTTTGTGTGAATTCAGTTTTGTTATGTTTACACATTGTTTCTTTGTTTGAAGTGTATATACATTTTTGCACCTCTGTATAATAAAATTACTTAAGGGGTAATTTGGAGTTTAATATTATTTTAAATTAAAATATGTCAAATTAAAATTTAATAAACAAAATAAGAAAAGTCATACCATCATTTAATAGCTGTCATGTGCTTCGGTGTGTGACTGTCTCAGGAACACCAATTTAAAGTCTATGATACCGCTCAATGTTCCTCTGGGCGAAAGGGCATTTCCATCTGTAGTAGCCATTCAAAATTCTCCCCATGCATAAAACATTTCGTTTATGAAATCAACTACGATGAATGGTTCAGATTTATTTTTAGCATTAGCAATCTCATGCCTTCAGTCATCAGGTAACTGACATCTACCCTTCTGGTTTATAAGGTCACACTGAAGATATGAATGACCCTTTGCTGAAAATGTCACCCATACATAATCAAATCTTTTTTTACACGCATTAAGATAATGGCAAAATCGGAAGGCGTTTATTTTTTATTCTGTCATGAACATGAATCAAACATGATGCCGAGTTCGCTAAGAAAGTCAAGAAATAACTTCAGAACAAAGATGCTTCAAAATTATTGAGCATACTCCTTTACTAGAAACTGTTTGGTCATATGTAGTAGATGCAGATTTTCCAGTCGAAAGTGCACTACTATTGCATGTTGTAATATGCTATGCTTGTTGAAATGTTAGGGATTTGAGATTCTTTTGGTAATTTCTTTAATCATTGACTTTCAAAATGTAATTTTGAAAAACTTATTGCTCTCCTTTTACGTAAATCATTTTCAGTTGAAATGTTGTTTCTGTGTGTTCAAATTTTAATTTTAGCTGCATCTTGTTTGTTGTTTAAACCTAAAACAAGTTTATAAATCTAAATTTATCACAGATTGAACAAGTGTCGGTTCTGGGATATTCTAATAATATTTGCTCATTCAAAAAAAAAAAAATCAATCGATATTGTTCATATGTGTTTGTATCTACTGATAGTCTAGTTTCCAGATGTGTTCCCGTGGTAACCAATGACATTTTCAGGGCAATTATTAAAATATCTATTGGTGATTTCCCAAAAGATATGAATACTAGTTGACATACCTGAACATCTGTAATGCGCACTTTATAGACGTAAAAAAAGTCGTGATATGCAGTTTCTCAGCACTTATACTAAGCCTTCTTTGTCTCATAGGATTTACACTGATCAGGCGAGCATTTTGTGCATCAAAGGAAACAATTTCATTAAAATGTTTTATTAATATATTCATTCACAGTAAATAAAAATCCTGAACATTTACAATCTTCTGCTGTTACATGACTGTATCCTTTTCAATGATTCAGAAATTAGTCATGCCCTTTTCTTTCCTTTGAACTCCTATTCTGCACAGACATTGAATGTTCGTCCTCGATCTCTCTCATCCAACGCCTCCTTTCATTTAAAACTTAATTTTATGTGTTAGCGCACAACAACGAACACAAGTCTGAGGGAACTTTACGGGAAAATTAATCTCTGTTTTCAAACTCAACAATGGAAAATTAATTATCGTTCAGTTTACATTGTTGTCAGAAAGGGGATGGCTCAAAGTTTCAACATTAAGTAATGAAACAAGAAACAGAAAAAAACAGAGTTAAAACATGAAGCTTGAGCGTTATTCCACAGAACCAACTGGAGTTTGATCGTTTTCTCAAGTACGTGAAAATTATAACTCATTTAAGCGGACCACGGTCTTTTTAAGGAACCAAGAATAATGCAATAGTATACATTTTACACTTAATCTTATAAAGTTTCAAATCTACTAATATGAATAGATATTAAGAAAACTTTACTAAAGATGCTCTGTAAATTTTAATTCTCAAATGTACATAAATTTTTTTCTTAAAAATGTTCACACCAAAATAACATCTTGTTAAAAAACTGAAAACACTGTGACATAATTATGCATTTTTCTTATAAACTATGGATGAAATTTATTTATTTTTTTAACCTAAACTGCAGGCAACATGCTATCTGGCACCTAAAATCTATGCTAGTTGCTTGAAAAGATACTTTTGAAATTTTGAAAAAATGAAATATTTTTAATTTCTCATTGATTGTTATCAACTAATAAGTGGTTACAGTTATCACACTTCTCATTTGCACATATCGGTCCAGCCAATCCGGAGAAAAATGCACAGTTATGTCAGAATTTTCAAATTTTGAAAAAAATATAAATATTTTAACATATTATTTATTTTATTAACTAATAGTGATACTTAAATAATTCTAGTTACCAAGCTTCGCATTTGCAAATATTGATCCAACCAATCCTCAAAAAATCAGTTTATGACAAAATGTTAAGTTATTGGGAAATAAAATTTATTTTGTTTAAAAAAACTTTTGATGTGCATTAGAGAATTAAATTTTATACAACATATATAGTTAAGTATTTGTAATACCTCATAAATTTTCATTTTGATAGCTTTATAAATTTCTGAGATACAGTGCAAAATGTATACTGCTGCATTATTTGCTACATTTACATTATCTGGTTACCTTAAAAGAAAACTAATTTTACCACAAGACATTATTCCCCTTCCACTATCAGTGACATTATTAACCTTATTTTGAATTTTTAGAATCATTTTTGTCATGTACCCTACAGTTGTAATTTTATAGCATAAAAAGCCTTTTGAGTGACACGCAATATTGCTGAATTGTTAACAGAATGTCAGAAGGTATTACGAACTTGATACGTATTTTGAACTTTTCTTGCCTGCTAATACTTTGTACTTTCTATTGATGATCTCCTAATACTATGTTATTTTATTAATTATTACTTATATTTATTAGCTCCAATAGTAGTAATTTTTAACAGTGAATGACATTTCTTACATCGGAATTCATATGGGCTTCACATACAAAATCCTTACATGGATTTATACCAGAGTTACCTTTTTGATAATCCTAACCATTGGATTATATCATGAATGATTAACAAAAAAAATATATAAAATATTATCGAATTTAAAGGATAAAATAAGTAAATCACGGGATAATATATATTTGGATATGATAGTTTATCTTTTGGTTTGGTTTTATTAAGATTTTGAATTTGTTCTAGTGTTAAAATGAGGATGAATTGGTTTCGCATCTTTTTTTCTCTTTACTTTATTCGCCGTATGTACTGGTATCTCATTTTCTGCAATAAAAATCACTACAGTTACAGGCATATACCAAACATTATGAAATTTTGTAAGCACTGTAACCCTCTTATTTGTAATAAATTGAAAAAAACACAGGACCGATAATATAACAATGTGTGAGACCTTAATTCTTCCCTTCCTTTTGAGTTTTAGTCTGTGATTCATTTAGTCCTTTTTGCGAGAGAAACTTAAAGCAACAGCAAAAGAAGGGAAGCATTTGATATTAACAGACTTATGAACAATGTCCTGTGCTAGTTTTTAATGTGATATTAACGTTAATTAACTTGAAGAGGATCTCGAGCGCAAAAAATAAACACTTCTATGTTGGCACTGCGGTTACATATACGATAGATAGCTATGCTAACCAATTCGATGTCCTGTTTGCATGCTTAGAATGTTGTCTTAATAGTTTAACACAGTTTCGTCTGTCTCAATACTTTCACATTTGAAGCTTTCTTAGAGAGGTGCAAGTGTAAAAATATATTTTTATACATAAGAGTGCAAGACCGAAAAAATAATTTGCTAAAATAGGCACATACTTATTTGAAAAGGAATTCATATTTCCAATCTTTCATGATTGTATATCCCTGTACGCAATTAAATTGCCAGAATCAGATAGCATGGAAGTTTACGCTGCATATTATTAAGACTAGTATTTTGAAGACCTAAAATTAGTGGAAAGTATTGTTATAATGATGCATTTATGAGCAAAAATCCTTAAACAAATATATTATCTATAAAACGCACTGTACTTATTATGAAGACGAATAATAATTTTATCATAAAATATACTTTATAGGAACAGATTTAGAGTACCATTAATTAAAACCTCCGACTCAATTTTGTTGGTGCGACTATCAGATTTTAATGGTTTTTCATACATTTAATTGGTTTTATTACATAAGCTTATGTACAACTGAAAAATATTTAAAACTCACTAAAAAGACGATGGAAATTTATCAAAATACTAGATTAATAATTATACTAAATTATGACCTCAACTCTGCTTATCACCTACCTTATGACCGCCAGCTCTGCTTATCTACGCAGTTAGAGATGTTTATCTTTAAACGAGCGTAAGTCATAAGTAAGATACAACTAAAACAAATTAAAGTACTGATTGGAAACATTATTTTATTTCTCAAATTAATCTCCCTATGCATTACGGCACTTGTTCTGTCGTTTTACAAACCCCTGAAATCCAGCATCATAAAATTATTGGGGTTACTGTCGAATCAGACGATTACTTCCCTTTCCACATCTTTATCGTTGGGAAAATGTTCACCCGAAAATGTTTAAGAGTGCCCAAAAAATGGAATCCCTTGGAGCAAGGTGGGAGCTACAGAGAGGATGCTCGAGCTCTTTCCCATTGAATTCCGCAGTCTCGTTTGTCTTGTCGGCAGAGGAGGAGTGTTGTCATCATGCAAACGCCTTTCCACTGAAGGGCCTAACAAAGTTTCCTGAGGATGTTACAGTAGAAGTAGGCATTTACGATGCTGTGAGAAATATGCCTGCGTGATCCCAGAAGACTTTGAGCATCATTTTCCCGACGGATGGTGTGACTTTAAACTTTTTTTTTTTTTCGCAGGCGATGCAGAATGTTTCCACTGCTAGGTGGGGCTGGTAATGGTGAACTCCAGACTCATCATCTGTTACAATTTGGACCGGCATGTTGTTTCTTCTTGGTGGTAACGACTGGGATGCTGTAATCCAGAACTGTATTTTGTGTTGTAGGTTCAGCATGGCACCCATCCTCAAAAACTTTGTGAAAACCGAACCCCCCCCTTGCTTTATGAGATAGGCCAAGCCTTGTGCTTAACGAATAGAATTGGGTATAGGGTCTATAGTAACCGTTCTTTCTGCTGGGATAAATTCGCCTCTGTGGCAATCTCCGGTAGGTCGGCATACGCAGTGTTTGTCTTCGATACATATCCACCCTTCAAAGAACTTGTGCACCAAGTTGCAAACAGCTACAGGTGACAGGAACTTCTCACAGTAGATGGGAAGCATTTTTTATGAATATTCTTTGATCCCATACCTTTTTCCCGCAAAAATCGCACAATGGAGCACTGATCTAGAGATTGAAACTCACTCAGAAGCGCTGCCGTCTTGCAACTGTTGTTTTGCTATTCAAACGCCGATTGTCTCGTGTCGGATGTCCCCAATTGTCACTGGACTAATGTTGCCATCTAGTGGCAATAGCTTAAGGTGTCCCAATCAGACATGTACTACTGACATTACTTAATGACTTACTCTAGTATTGATATGGGAAAAGGTAAACTTCAACGAGCTTCATGGCGCTCTATACATTTTAATTACTCCAAGAGATATTACAGTGATTTGCTCCATTCAAGCAGTATGTAACTCCTAAACGCAATAATTTACTGTGGCAACAAAATTAATACGTCACTTCGGAATCAGATGAAATTACAGTCTGGTGTGCACATATCACATATAACTAACCTGACAATAATAACGGTGATAACCGCGTGCATTAGCTCTTAATCGATCAGCCTTTCGACATTAAGGTCACATAGTACGTGACTCTACAAGGGCAAAATATATAGTGTATATACATATACCATTTGCAGCAGGAGAAAGATTGACGTTACCTAAACGCTGAAAGAAGCGATATTCTTATTGTCCCTTATTCTTGAGCACATTAGTCGTTGATATTTTCGCAAGCGCATGGGCGCTAATTTAGTGAGATATTTTGAAATATGACAAAATTGGCCACAATATAATTCTAAAATGAGTCCCAAAAGTCTCCATACATAGAAAAACACAAACGTTGTTCTTTTGTTATAGGTAATAATGCCATTTACGTGTAAAGACCGGGTCCAGATAATCCTCCTGAGTGGAACGGGTAGCAGCAGGAGTTCAATGACCCTGAGAAGAGAATAACGAAGACCTGTTGCTAAGGTAATAAACAAATGTAAAATAAGAGGTAATGTTGACGAACTCCGCAGATCAGGACGCTCACGCATTGCATCAGACGAGGCAGTACTTGTATCATTTTTGACAAGTCCAAAGAAAAACATAGGGTACCAGTCCATGGTGTCCAATGATAGTAAAAACAGCAACCATCGTATACTTTACTGTCAATAAGTTTACTGTCATATTTTACTGTCATTCAAAACACAAATACAAACATTTAGTGAGGGCGATCCCCACCACCATGCTGAGTTCTGTGAATGGATACAGGTATAAAAGAGGAGGTTGATTGTGGGAGTAACCCTGTGTTCTCGGATAGGCCAATTTTTACATGAGTAGAGAAGTATAAAACAAAAAAACAACAACGGAATGTGGGATATTGTAGTCGGAAACGCTCATTGGATGTATGCAAGGAGTTGGAGAGGTGATACGGGGGAGATAATGATTGACCCCGTATTCATTGAAAACAATTTAGATGTGGACATGTACATAGACATGCTGAACGACACGATAATGCCTCTGGTACTCAATGAAGGTTGGGAATTCCCCGAGTTATGTTTCAATTGTATGCAGCTCCTGCTCATTATGCGCTACAAGGGGTTAAATGTAGTTTCCAAACCGTTGGATCAGAAGACGAAAATTTGATTTTTACCGTGGGGGCATTATAGTCTATTGTTTACCAGGTGTAAATCAATAATACGGCTAAACTGAACCCTCACATCATAAAAAGCCTACACTCATGTGACGCCATACACTTTGCGAGATGTTCGGAAAATCTGGTGCGAATGCATTAATCGGGGTCTGAATTTTAGTGACCCACATATTGAGAATATTCTGTAATAACACTGTAACTGTAATATTATCGAGTAGAAATTGTATTTCCCTATGTATGGAGACTTTCGGGAAACTCTTTATTTAAATCATATGCATAACGAAAAAAAAATGACAGCCGTTATTTGAATTGAAGATGAATTTGTCTGGTAATGTGGAAAGGTGTACTAGAAAGAAAAATGCATTTACGTATCAAAGAGTGTTGGTTTGGCAAAAAATTCACATAAAAATAGTGTCTCCTGACAACGGGTGAAAATACTCTCATCCATATGAAAACCAAGAGAAGTGTAGCAGTTTTATTTTTAATGCATGTGAAAATAGCTGGCATAAAATCTAACCAAATAAAGTACCTGTGCAATGACGCCACATACTAGCGCTGAGGAAGGATATATTTGCTTTGTATACAGCATAAAATTGGTAGGTTATGCACGGCTAAACCACTTAGTTAATGTTTTCATCTCAATGCTCCTCATCTGAGTGTAGATTTTGCTTACCTAACTCATAGGAACAACCCTTGGGTTCAAAATATGAAAATTCAGTTATTGATAATGTAATTACCTCTTAATTGTATGGTGATATTCGTTTCTATTAAAATGCCGCAGTTGCTCACTAGAGCGCTCCGTTCCCCGCCTGTGGTGCCTCAGTAGTAAAAACGGGCGTTAAACACTACTCAAAAAAAAAAAAAAAAAAGCGCTCCGTTTAAAAATTCTTCGCATGCCTTCTGCTACTCCAGTCCAGATTATGCAGGTTTTTGGATGCTTTGTAGTTGCACTTTCTTTAGAGAATATTAAATTGCGGCGTTTTACAGAAAAACGAATACACAATTGAATTCCGAGGTAAATAAATAGCATATAACTGATTTTGGTGCTTTTTTTCCCAAGTACTATCGAAGTGCGGCTATTTTTTTAAATGGTTTATTTATGGACGCTCTTTAACATCTCAGGTCATCAGCGTCCCATTCAAATCAGGGCGTGAAATGGCCGACAAATTTTGCTCAGAGGCCTCTCTTTCAGGCTTGAGGTTCTTTTTCGTGCCGTAAATGTACGACACGGGACCCACGGCTTTACTTCCCCTTCCCTTCCGAAGGAAGCCATACTTAGGATTTTTACGCCCCGAAAAAATCCATCGGTCCTGGCTGGGTTCGAACCCGCGATCTTGAGTTTAGGAGGCAAGTATGGTAACCACTACACCACCAGGATAGACAATAGGGCGGCTATATAGAAACCTTTAATAAGAAATTCCAGCGTTTTGCATTTAAACTAAAATCATTGAATTCAGAAGTGAAGATAAAGATAGCCTAGCATATCCTTTAAAGAGCAAATTTCTGTTAAGCAATACGGACAGTTCGCTTTCTTTCCTTCTTTCTTTCTTTCGTTCTTTTTTTTTCTTTTTGTTTCTTTTCTCTTTTTTTTACATAAAATGGTGTGTTATTCTACGCTAGTTGTTCGAATGATATTTAAGATACTATGTTTATTTTGTTCCTTGGTTCACTATTTTTCGCTACACTATTACTCACTGCACAAGTGTCACTCTGAGAGATTCCATTTTTCTCTCCCTCTTGATACTCTTAACCACTTGCATGCTCCTTGAAGAGGTTTTTCTCTCATTTTCTGAGTCTGCCTTGTGTTCTTTTTCCCACTCCGAGGGTCTCATATGGAGGGAGATCTATTGTCCTGCATTCTTGCCACGTGACCCCATTGCCATTTGATTCTGGTGACTAGTTGTGTGATGTCTGTATTGCATACTTGGATTTTGAACATTTGTTTTTCTGTTAGTCTGACACCCATTGAGTGATACAGGAGGATATACATAGATTTCGAGCGTCTGAAATCTGGTTTTCAAAATGCGCTCCAGGTTAATGAGATTCCTCTTTGTAATTATTTTACCATTTTATTTTGAAATGAAATCTAATGTCCTAGATTAATATATTTGCTCACATGTGATGGCTGTTCCACCTATTTGTATTCGGATTTCAGGTTCGTTTTATATTAACTGTGTCTTCAATGAGGACTCTGCATTTTTGCTATGCTCACATAATTGTTCCAGCGTAGTACTCTCGGTGTTTTGGCTAATAGGACCACATCCTAACAAAATTTAAGATTTGTTAGTTGACTGTAGTTTATGTTGATTCCGAATGTATTATGCCAGTTTATTTTCCAGAATATGCTCCATTACACACTGAACAGCTTGGGGGAGATTGGATCACCTTGTTGAACTTCTCTTTCTAGTCGGAATGGATGACATTCTTTTTTTTTTTTTTACTTTCCCAAAACTTTCATTGTGGGTTTTTTATAGGATACGAATGCATATCATCACCAGATTCCATGAGTTGATCGGATAACTTCGGGGACGCTCGTAAACGCAGTAGTCACAACGCGCATGCAGCAACTGGCACACTGCAGTGAGCGCTTTGCCTGTAAACGTAGTGCTCACAAGCATACGCATCTGGAAAAGGAGTGTTAGGTTAGAGTAGCGGTGGCCCAGCGGTTTAGAAAGCAATGCTCCTCTGCGTATGCACCGGAGTTCAAGTTTCCGCACAATTTTTTTTAATTATTAATTTTATAAGTGTATATATAGAACATTATATTGCTTAATATCACATTAGAGTTTTATAACATTACCCAAGGTAATGTTATAAGGTTTATAAGGTTTATAAGGTAATAAGGTTTTTTTAAACCAATAACTAAATAAATACATGAACAGAAGCATTTTACTCCTAAAGCGAAAATACAGAAATAAACACAAATTAATATCATGTATGAATCCTCAGCGTGTATAACTGCCATATGCAGGGACATAGGTTGTCAAATTTCTACCGTAGTGTGGACGAGAGAGTACAACATCCCAGGGTTTTTCATTTTGTGCCCATTAGCCATCTTTTGTCCTTTGTGCGTGTGCAACATTATACATTTAGCCAAACAAATACTGAAGGAAATATTATAATATTCATTATTATATATACAATTGGTTAACGTTAAAGGTTGCTGTGTATGGGGAAGCAATATAACAAAATTAATTGTCATAATTTGTTACAAAGGTTTATTAAAAAAGTGCTTCATGTCAGGAGGCGAATCTGGGCTCTTAACCAGGATATCACTGCAAGCTCTACCAGAGTAAACAGAACACACACACAAGTTAGGATATTTAGTGCATGACATATAACACAACTGCTGCAGTGGCTAAACAGCTTTTCTGGATATTTTATGAACCGCGCGCTGTAACGAGTAGGACTTAGCAAAAATTTGCGCTCAAGAGATGATATTTTTTTGTCAAAGGATATACTTTGCCCATATACATTGTCCTACTACAGCGTTAATATGCTGGTATGTTCTACTGAGTCGAAGGCCTTGCTACAATTAAACAAAGCGAGTTTTAATGGCAATTGGAATACCAGCTGGTTTTTGGATTTATGATGATTTACTGCGTTCAATGTTGTACGGAAATCTGATTATTCTGGTGGTTAATTTTCATCTATGTTATTATTCTAGTCACACTTTCCGTAAACAGTATGTATATATTTGACACCATAATTTATAGAGCTGTAGTTGCTTATGTTATGTCTGGTGACTTTAGAAGAACTATTGTACTTTTTCCATTGTTCAGTTATGTCCTCTGTTTTTAGTATTGCATTGCAGTACTCGTAAATGGCATCGAGGGTAGGTGCATAAGTTTCCGGCCTCGCCAATAAGGATTATCGCCTTCACAAAACCCTTGTCTGGTGACAAACCTTATATGTTAAGTAAATAACTGCAGCTGTAGCTTTCTTTGCATAAAGAAGGCTATGTATAGAAGATAGTAACATGTTCAAAATGGAGTATTGAGCTGTTATTAAGAAGTTCTTCACAAAAGAAGGATTTACTCCAAATGAAATTACACGGCGATTGGACGGTGTATATGGGACAAATTTTTTCCAATGGGCCAAGAAAGTATTAAAGACGAAGAGCCCTTCGTCGGTCCTTGGAGGTACTCACTCCTGAAAACATCGCTCTTTGGAAGGAGAAATTATAAAAGACCGGCCGCTCTAAGTTACAGAAATAACAGCAAGGTTAGGCCTTTCTAAAATAACAGTCCTTCGAATTACTCATAAACATTTAAACATGAATAAGTTTAGGGCAAGATGGGTGCCTGGACTTCTTTCCTCAGTCCAAAAGCAACAACGAGTCAACTGTTGTCCCCATTTTTGAAGCTCTGCCGTGGCAACGAGAGAGAAGTTGTGCAAACCATTGTTACAGGAGATGAAACTATGGTCCTCTATTATGATCCTGTCCAAAAGAGAATCAATGGAGTTGCGTGTGTAAACCTGGCGAAGCACAGCCTCTAAAGGCCAAGGTCACTCAGTCAACCAAGAAGATCATGGCCACAATCTTTTGGGACTGTGAAGAAATACTCTTCATTAACTTCAAGGAAAGGAATACCACAGTAAATGGGGAGTACTATGCTGACTAACTACAGACTAAGTGCTTCTATCGAAGAGAAAAGGCGAGGAAAGCTCAATGGTGGTGTGAGCCTTCTTCACTAAAACGCGCCTGTGTACACAGCTCTTGTTGCAAAGGAAACTGTGAAGAAACGTGGCTTCAAAGAGATCGATCAACCACCCTACAGCCCAGATCTAGTTCCCAGTAACTATTTCCTCTTCTCAAAACTGAAGGACCTTCGAGAAATTTAAGTGTGACAAAGAAGTGGTGGATGCTTTTTATGCCCACAAGACTTCTGACTATTTGGGGGTGGGGGGATTGAAATGTTAATTCAAAGATGTGAGAAGTGTGTCGCAATAAAGGGGGAAAAGTGAAATATAGTTTTCGTTTTTATCATACCTAGAAAATGGTTAGGCCGGAAACTTATGAACCTACCCTCGTAAAAGAAATGCCACCCGAAGCAAAGGTAAGTATTGTCAGAAATACTTGTAGGTACAGCGCTAAAGAATGAAATTGTTTGCGAGCATCTGTCAGTGAATGTAAAGTACATTGTAAATAATTTTGTTAAATATATGTAACTGTTTTATCAAATGTACTCATACTTAGAAAGTGAATGTATCGCTATCAATTGTAGTTGTACAAAGTTAGTACGTGGATGTGATATGCCCAGTTGCTACGAACTCATGTATTTGATATTTGTGTTTAAACATATTCTCAAATGTCTCCCATAACACCGCAGAAGCAAAATGCAGACAGTATCCACATTGCAATTGATTCGTTAAGAAAACAGAAATCTCCTTTATTCATGAAGTTGTTAAGTACTATGGGACGCCGAAGACCCTTCCACAAAATTTTACAATGAATATTTTGAAATTTTATTACTACACAGGAGACTAACTTATCGTTTGCTTCTTTGAAATATTTATATAAAGATATGTAGTTGTAATATCGCCAGAGGAGGGTGAAGCAAGTAAATAATGAACTACGCTAGGATGTCATGCAGCGAGGTAAGGGCAATTGGTTGAGTGTAGTATATATAATTCAGAACATGCGATTTAAAACTGGTCTGCAATCCGCAAGTGGTTTTATCTCTATTTCCGAAAAAAATAATTTTTCTTTGTACAGATTTCGTCCGAACCTAAAGGTGGAATATGAAGGATGTATTTTATTCAAATTAACGTACATATTAATAACTTTGTAACCTTCGCACGAGTCTTTTTCATAACGTGCCTTTCATAATACATAAAAGTAAATTATTTAAATAAATAAGTAAATAAGTCATATGTTCATTGCTTAACAGAATAATAATAATAATAATAATAATAATAATAATAATAATAATAATAATAGGCTTCATATACACATCCAGAATATGGAACCCGTTTCCCTTTGTCAGTGTTGGAATAAGTGAACATCATCTATACACACATTTTTTTTAATTCAGTTTAGTTCAACCCCCCCCCCCCCCCTGTTTTCAGGCATTTGAGACTTGAACTGTCTCACCTTCAATTTGAATTTGTCTGCCTGCTCCTCATCCTCGGTGCCAGCATGCCCACCTATTTTGATCTGCCGCCATGCTCCAAGTCTAAACCAGGCAATTCCCTGTTTAATGAGTCTGGTCCGTTTTGATGTTCTGCTCCATCTCCCATCCAGATTATAACCCCGTTTGCACTTTTAACGAGATATTTCCCCCCATTGCACGGTTGTAAGCTGCCTGTCTATATCCTTCAGGGGGTTCTTGACCTTTCTCCATACAGTTCTCTTGTTACCTTGGCCTGCTATTCAAATATTTCCCAAACCGATGGTTTCTAACCCATTTTTCACTTAGAAGACCCATGTCTTATTCCCTTCCAAACTATGTATGGTGTATGTGTGTGTGCATGGAGTTGGGTAAGAGAAGCCCTTTTCATAGATGTACCTCTATTGCTTTAATTTGCCGTGAGTAATGTACAGTTATGGAGGGAATGTTACTATGGTCTACTATTGTGAAGAAAAAAACACACACACACAAATTAATATATAATATCTTCTGATTAATAAATACCTGATCAACTGAGGGCCCAAATAAATAATTTACCCATCTGATAGGAAAGATGAGTTGTAGATACTGTAGTCGCCTATAGTAAGTTTTCTTTAAGGGAGGGGAGAGCGCTACCTATCTTCTGTGCAGTTAGGTACAGTAATGGCAAAAAGAATAGAGCGAGTAAAAATACTAATACGAGTTGTGCTGCTTTGCACAACCCTTTAGTAGTCCGTTGCTCTTGTGAGTGAGAGATTCATAAAAGTAGTAGTAGTAGTAGTAGTAGTAGTAGTAGTAGTAGTAGTAGTAGTAGTAGTAGTAGTAGTAGTAGTAGTAGTAGTGGTAGTGGTAGTGGTAGTGGTAGAACTAGTAGTAGTAGTAGTAGTAGTAGTAGTAGTAGTAGTAGTAGTAGTAGTAGTAGCAGTAGTAGTAGTAGTAGTAGTGAACGTTTTAGAATACATTCAAATTAATAAATACAACTGTCGCAAGGGCCTTACGGTCGTCCTTATAACAATTAAAAGGGTCATACACATACACACACACATACATCCATACACACACACCTGCATACAAATCTACATGCATACACACAAATATACAAATATTTCGATATATTTACATTTCCTATTAATAATTTTATATACAAATACATAAACATAATGGAACCCTTACTCTTCAGCCCCCCTTCCATTTACTCACACCCCCTCTCCAACTCCCCCTGTTCATTACAGCCATTAACCTTCTTTGTCGGGTCTTCTCTAGAAATATTCCCAAATTATGTATCTCGCATGCACTAACACTTCCCTGCTAATGTTCACATTTCTGTTAGCATTCAAAAATAGCGGTGATATATGCTCATTTCTTAAAATCTTTGTTTCCCTGCATTCTGCCAATATGCCTCCAGGTATCGCTTTCTCCGCACAATGGGCAAATTCTTTCCCCGAGAGCATGAACTGTTTTGCTCCGTTTCCAAGCCCCTAAACTGAGCCATGCGAAACCACTTCTTTCTTCCCTGCCACAGACATCTCACTAATGCCCCTTCACCTACACTGGATGTATTTGAGTCTGCAGGTTAAGCGATACTTTTTCTGCGCATTGAGACAAAATATTTGGCCTATCTATATATGGTAAACGTCAGTTAAATATTTTCCAGCTATTTCGTGTAATGTCCTCTCCCCTTAACCAAATATACCCCAATTCAATTTTGTGTAAGCTTTTCCTTATTTCTGATGCTCATCGCGTATGCCACCCTTACCTTAATTCCTCCTTTAGACAGACTGCTCGAAGAAGAGCTCCCCGTATTAAACACTTAACTTGTATTTAATTTTCTTATTTTTAAATTTACACTTTCGTTAGAAATACCAAATTCTTTAAGAACCCCACAATTCTGTAACCCTCCCTACTTGCAGCAACCGTTTTAGAAACTGTGTTCGTACCTGATTAAACTCATCGGTGTTTTCCCACCCCCAAATTTCGACCCTATACGCCATTGTTGACCTCATAACCACCCTGGACACCAACTGCACTATTATAGGCGGATTTTTCGGTATTTTTACTAATATCTTTAATGCCTCTATATTTTTAATTAAGCACTTGCGCTTTGTGTTGCCTATGTGCCTTGCCCAGTTCCCGTTCATAGCTAAGGTTACTCCCAAGTATGTGAATTTCTTAACATTTTCCAGTGTCTGACATGCACACTCCCACCTCTCTTTCCTGTTGTACACCCCACCGTTCTTGAATATAAAATCTAAACTCAAGAGTTGTTTGAAGCAGAGTACGATAAACTGTTTACATATATAAAGTAACCAAGATCTTCATTCTCTCCATAAAATGTAAACGTACGTATCAATTTATGCAAACAATTATATTTTTTTTTTGAATTTGTTGCAAATCAAGAAA